>VYXF01004874.1:260713-281813 GCA_013397295.1 Polioptila caerulea | reverse complement strand
GGGCAGCGCGGACGGGGCCCCGCCGGGCCGAGGGGCTGCGGCGCTCCCGCCCTGCCGGCGTGGGGCGGCCCTGGTGCTGCCTGGGGGCCCGGGCCTGCAAAGAGCCATGGCCTGGGCTTAGGGGGGGCGTTTCTTCTTGGGAAATATCCGCACCACCAAGCCTTAGGGCACCATCTCGCCCTCCGCGCTTTCCCTCCCTGACCTGCCGTGCTTTCTGCGCTCGTATCCCTCTCATGTCTCTCTGAGAAAGGGACTGAACCGCTCCCCGTTCCCTGACCCAGGTCCTCCTCAATTCTGAGCACACCAACTTAACGGCGTGGAGGTACATCTGCGTGGAAAACAGGGGTTCAACAGGCACTCATTACTACCTACAAAAATGAGTCATACTGAATTACTTTTTCTGTGGTATTAACACAATCCAAGGAAGACCCCATCCATCTTCCAGAGCTCAGTTTGGCGAAAGGGAGACATTCCCCACCGAGCCAGGGAAGGAGCAGGGCTCCTGCCAACTTTTGGATGTCACTGGATCGCAGGACGCAAACTGCTCTCCTCTGTGCTGGGGGCTGGATCCTGCACACTGCCCCCTAACTCCCAGTGAGCACCCACTTTATCTGGAGGCAAACAGAGCACAGTATCCTTCCGAGCTGCAGAGAAGAAGAGCTGGGGAAAAATGCAATTTCATCGTAAAATATTGTGCTCAGTATTAAAGTGAAAGGTTTTGATTATGCCTAGAAAGTTGTTTTTTGTTGGGTTTTTTTTTTTTTTTATGTAGCCAGATTATCACCCAGTGCACTGGATTTACACTGCATTAGCGATTGTCAAGATTAGAGCAGAATCCCCAGATAACAAACGGGAACACAAGACGTCAATTTATGACATAATAGCAATAGTAATGCAACAATAATCATAGTCAAAAGAAGGATGCAGTGGAGGGCAAGTTGAGTATCTTGGCTCTGAAGTGAGAAGCTCCCTGCATTGGAGTGGCTTTGATTAAAAATCCCCATTATGTCCATAAGTATAATTTTATACATCTGTTTCCTGACAGAGAGGAAAAACAACAGCCTAGCACGGGTCTGGCAAAGTTGGTGCATGAAACCACCAGCAATTGTAGGGACAAGTAAGGTGAGCTTCCCCCTGGACCCTGCGAAATGTCTATGCAGGTCACAAAAGTTTCCTGGACCTCCCAAAAGAAGGTGTACATAGAACTTGGCATTCCTGTGCCTGCAGCTATTTGGAACACAAGCCCCAAGAAGAGAGGCTGCAGGCAGCCAGCCCCTGCCCTGCGAAGGGGGTCATCGGCTGGTGTGAGAGAGGCTGTAGAGTTGCCGTGCTGGGGAACGAGCTGGATCCTGGCAGCTGGCCTGACCCCGAGGGATTAGAGACTCCCCCACCTTCCCAGCTCACATGGTGGCACACGCTGCCGCCGGGTCACGAAGCCCCTTTTTTTCTTTCCCTGCCTGCCCTGTTCTCAGTCAAGTGCTTATTACTGCAGCAGGAGGCTTGGGCAGGGACCCATCTGCACACATAATGCAAGAGCCACAAGATGCTGGGGGACTCAGTGTCCCCCCTATCCCCTTGTCAAAGCCACCATTTTCCAGATCTTCTCCCGCACGTGCCATCTCGGGGTGATCATTAGATCCTTCTGGGGGAAATCCTCTTTTTTTGGAATCAGGAACCACTCCAATATCCTTGCTTCCCTAATTTATGAGTGTTTTTTTCCAGACCTCTTTCTCTCTCATGTGTCCTCCTTTGGCTGAAGCACTGATCCCACTCCTTGGGGTCCATCAGCACATTCACGAGGACCAGGCTGGAAGGGATGCACTGCATGATGGTGTCATGGATGGTGACATGAGCTGCAGGCAAACAGCACTCTCCAGCAGTTCCCTTCTTATTTGCTAGCATGCTGCATATGCACACTGGTTTCACCAGCTCATTCCCATTTAGAGATGGAGCACTCAAATGACTTACATCAAGGCTGTCCACCCATTTCTACTATTAGCAGCCTTCTTAACCACTCATAACTCTTTTGGGTGGGGAGGGTGAAGTTCTCCAGATCTGATCTCTATCCAGGGACGCAGTGGTTGCTTTGACTGTGCTGTGTTTGAGCAAAAATGTCCCAAGGATTTATGACTTTAGGTGTCCAAGCCACAGAATCCTTATCCAATTATAAACCAAAACTATCTTCATGGAAATTAAAGAAAAAAACTGAAACAACAGAGAAACAGGCTATAGAAATGTGTTAGGACTAAAATGATGAAGCAACTTTCAATGATCCATTGAAAATCAATTGCAACAAGGGCTGAGTTGTTACAGGTAAAGAAATGGTGCTGAGAGAGGCAGTGTAACTGCTGCTGGGGTGCTGCTGCTGCTGCTGCCTGGAGACCTCCTTGCTGAAGGGACTGCCTGGTGAGCCAGTGTGCAAGGCACTGTACAGTTGAATGCTGCCCCATGGGGAAGCCAGGGCTTGGCTGGGACTGCACATGGCCTCCTCTTACGGGAGCACATCTGGAGCCTGGCTGCTGGCTGCAGAGCTACCTCTTGGAGAGGCAGGGGAGGAGTACAGGGGCAGGGTTGGAGCAGATCAGACAAATCCAGCAGCTATTCAAGTTGGAAAAATATATCTATTCCTATCTCTGACATTGTTTGAACTTGATTGGCCACTCCAGCTGTACCAGACTGTGGTGTCCTGCAGGTAGTGCCCCAGTTGGGGAAAATGCCCTTCTCTCGCTTGGCACTGTCATAACAAACACCACCAAAAAAAAGCTGGGTAAGCAGTGAAGCTGTGCCGTTATCTGAGTTTGAAAAAGCAGAAGCTATAACTATTTCATTAATTATTTTGGCCAATGAGTTGGAAACAACAGCAGGGAATTCACAAAGTCTCGCCTGTCATTCTGTCTGTACACAATACTGTTTGCAAGGATCGTGGTCACCATCTCATTTACTTTGTGCAATGCCGTAACATTGGGGCTGGCCATGTTTTGGTTTGGTCATTCCTTACTTCACTGCCTTGGCAAGCAGCACAAGTAGTTTAAGGGGGAGGCACTGCAGCTCTAAACAGTTGTTTCTATAAAAGCCATGAGCTTCTCTGGACTTAAGAGCTAAGTGGAGCGAGGTGGAGAGTGAGATCTTCCGGACCAATCCCTCTATGCAGCTCTACTGCATGATTATAAAAAAAAGGACTCAGGTTAGAAAGTACTTACAATATGCATAAGTGTTTTAAACATCATGATTCTCCTACACGTGTTCATTACAACACAATCTGCAGTCACATACCTGTAGTGTTGCAGTCTCTTCCTGGCCATACATGGAAACCAACTTCAGTAACAGCTGGGTAACCACTGAAAACAGCAGCTAGCCACCAAGGCCAAGAGTTTTGGGCTAGCCTTGGGCGGGCTGCCTTTCCTCAGCCCCTGCTCTCCCTGGGCCCATAGAAAGGTGCACAGCAGCCTGTCAACATAAGGATTTAAGAAAAGCATGAAGGAAAGTCACAAATTTCAGAACTATTCAGTGTTGCACCTGGTGACCAGCCTTGGCCTGGCACTGAGGGTATCTGCACACAAACATATGCAAGTCTGCTTAACAAGGTGCAAGCATGCTATGTACCTGGGCAGAAATCCTGGGGTCCAGGAGCAGCTGTGCCCAAGCCAGGAGCCTTGAGGGTGACCAAGACAGGAGGCTGACTGTGGAGATGCTCTGGCACAGCTCCATGCTGCCAGGCAGGAGTCAGCTACCAGGCAGAGCAAGCCACATCTCTCCCTGCTTGTCTGTGCAGACACACACTGAATAACCATGGCTGCTTCTCAGAGCAAGTCTCCAGACTCCATTATATTTTTACTTGTCTTGCAAGGGACAGAGCAAGCGCTCTGATAAATGAAGAGAAAGAGCTGCTTGCTTTGCAGGAGATTTATGTGACAGTCTTTCTCTCTCTCAGCCCAAGAAATCCTGTGTGCTGTTCCTCACGGTTGTCATCCCTAGACAGCTGTAGACAGGGTGCACTGGACTTGGGGAGCCAGCATATGAGCACACTGTCACCGCCCCTGCACTCGAACAGGCAGCACTCACCAGCTGAGTCTGGGTGCTACTAAAAGACACACTGTGCTGGCTTATTCCCAGTGTTGCTCCAGTGACCTGAGTGAGCCTTCATAACCCAGGTGGCTTCAGGAGACCCTTGTATGTATTCAGGAGACCCTTTGCATTAGCTTGTGAGCATGGCTGCTGCACAATCCCTGCGTGTGTCGGTCCCTCACCAACTGTGGATGCTGAAAAAGCTGCAAGTTCTGTTGGTAGGTTCATGATGCTGGATGGGAACACCACTGCTAGGGGGCAGAGGGCACAGATGCCCCGGGCCAGGGGCTGTGCACGTGAAGGCAGCAGAGGGTCCAGGATGTGCTGCCCAGTGTGCTGAGGCTGTGGTGGGCAGCAAGCAGGGACCATATGGAAGGTGCTGCCAAACGAGGCCGTTGAAGCAAAGGCTGCAAATGAGTTTAACAGACAGACATTTTGAGGAGGGGGAGGCAGAGGGAGTGGAGGAGAGCAGGAGAAAGGGAGAGCTCGATACCACAACCAAGAAGGGTCTGCCAGGGCCACACAGGCCTGGTGGACAGCGCTCCATTTCCCCTCACCACACACCTTTTCCCAGTGCCTTAACTTTAAGATCCCTCAAAGGAAAGAGGGGACCAAGGTGTCGTGGCCCCTTCTTTGTTTTTAATTACTTCCCATTTTAATCTTGATTTGCATGTCGATCTCTCAGAACTGGGCCAGGGACTCTACAAAGCCCTTGTCAGCAACTCCCCCAATAATAAACAGGAAAAGGCTTAAGGGGCAAATCACTTGCATGTTAATGAGACTGTTTGCTGGAGTCAAGAGAGAAAACAGCAAACAAACAAATGGACTGAATTCCAGCGGCAGCTGTTTGCTCCTTAATCTCGGCTTGTCAGAGCTGCCCTTTGATGGGACACAATCTACACAAACGATTGTGCTAAATCTTCTAATCTACGTCCTCATTATTACATCCCTTCTTACGCATGTAAATCAGGGACAAACTCATTTTAATATTTAGATAGATTATGGAAGGGAAGGGGAGGGGATTGGAGGGGAAAGGAGCTGCTGGTGGTGTCTGCTCCTGCCGGTTAGGAGGGGTGTTAATGAGGAGCACAGGGAGGGGAGCTGTCTGCATAGAGCCCAGGGCAGCAGCAGGAGGAGGAGCACCTGTTGTCAAGGCTAAATGGGGAGTATAAAGGGGCAACGACACTGACACTGGGATTCCTGAGAAGACATGGGCATGGGCCAGCATTGGCAAGGTGATGTGACAGGGCGCTGAGGAGAACCTCAGCCTGGCATTCCCCAAGCCCTCTACTCATGCACTCAGCCCCTGGCTTTGTCAAGGGGGGATGCTGGAGGGAGGTTTGGTGTTGTACATGGAGGCTTGGTAGTAGCATAGTGAGAGGTGTCAGGGTCCCACTGTGGGGGCACACCAGGGCTGTGGCATTGTCCCTGGGTACCTAACAGTGCAGGGCCTCCTTGCAGCACAGCGCTGTTGTCTCCCCCCTCCTCAAACTGCCCTCACTCTTAGTGAGCTGATGATCAGATCAACCACCAGGCTGGAGAAGCAGGCTAACACCTCACTGCAGGATTCAAGGATGCGGCCTCACTGCCTCCACATAAATGTCATTAGAGCTGTAATTGTGATCTTTAATAATGCTCAAAATAATTGCTGTTGCAACAAATACAACTGTGGAAAAAAAACTCTCCTGCATTTCCCTGCCTCTGGAATCTCCTAATCCAATTGTCAACCTACAAACTGCCCCTTAACATTCTTCTTCAACTGCAGCAAACTCATGATACACCAGCCTTATTTCTCTGAGCCCCTCATCCTCCTCTGCTGCAAGAGGGGCTGTCATATCATTAAAAAGAAAAAAAAAATTAAAACAACGTTGTTAGTTCACAAATTTGCCACTGACCTCACACCTGTGAAGGAAGGATGCAGATGATGAGCAATAGCTTGGTGTACAAAAGGTGAGTACAGAAGAGCAGCAGAGGAAAGCAGGAGTATAATCAAAAAGGCCAAGCATAAAATAAGTTTGTAAGTAGCAGGATAATCAAAGGGAACAAGAAATCATTCTGTAAATTCATTAGTAGCAAGAGGAAGACTTAGCAAAATATTGGATCTCTGCTCAACAGGGAGTGAAAATTATTGACAGAGCATAATATTAGAGAAACTAATAACAGTGATAAAGAAGTAAAATCTTGGCATAGAATAAGAAAAGTGTAGGGGAGAGGTAATGTTATTGAGTTAGATGCATTCAGATTTATTTGGCATAACGAGCTTCATTGAAGGTGCTTAGAAATTTGGCTACAGCAGTCTCAGAGTCAGTAGTGGCTGTCTTCCAGAACCTGTAGAGATGTGCTGGAGTACAGGAAAATCACAGGCATTGCTCTTACAGAAGTGAAGGAAAGGGCGATGGGTAATTATAGACCAATCAGCTTAATTCCCTTTCCCATTAAAATTCTGGAATAAATTACCTGGTTATGTCTAGATATCAAAGGCTAAAATGAGGCAATCAATTGTTTTCAGTGTGAATTTGTCAAGGATCATTCCCTTTCAGTCAATCTAATTTCTTGCTGTAGCAAGGTGCCAGGTCTTGTAGATAAAGAAGGAACAGAAGAGGTTGAGTATCTTTACTTCCATGAGCTGTTTAGGCTCCATTTCAAAAGCTATCCTTATGAGTAAACTATGGAAATATAAATTGGCAGAAACTAATGTTAGATAGATGAAAAATTAGTTGAAAAAGTGTGCTCAACAAATACTCCTCAGTGGTTTACTATCAAAATAAAGGATGTATTGAGAATAGCTCCATGAAGATCTGTTCTGGGTCTGGTTCTGCTCACTGGGTGAATTAACAACATGGATGACAAAAGAGGGGGTGAGCACATCAGGAAGACCCAGACCTGGAAGGAACTTTAAGCACACTGAAGGACAAACTTAACATTCAAAATCATCTTGGCAATTTCAGAAAGCAGTTGAAAAAACGTAGATGCAAATCAGTAAGAAACCATGCAAAGAATCTCAGTGATGCAGAAAGAATGAAATGCATAAACAGGAGTTGGAAAACAACTTGTTATGCAGCAATTCTTCCAAAAAAGCAGTTGGGGTTAGAAGGGATTACAAGCACTGTCAAAAATAGTATAGTGTTGCAAATAAATCAAACCTTCTACTGTAAAGAATGGATAAGACTACAACTGTCAAGACCTCTGGAAATTGCCTTTCCTTGTATTCAGCGTTGGTGAGACTTTAGTTGGTGTATTGAGGTCGGTTTTGGAGTTGCCTTTCTAAGTGGATTCATTGGAGAGTGCCTAATGGAGGGCAATGAGGATGATCATAGATCTGACACATATCCTGCAAGGAAAACCTGAAAGAAATGGTTCTGTGTAACTTGAAGAAGGAAGACAGAGACAGGATAAAAGAAATGCCCAGGCATGAAAGCTGTATAGGAAGAAGGAAAAAAGCTGCCCTCTGTGCCCATAGCATAGGGAATTGTAACAGAAAAGGTCTGTGTTAGACATTAGGAGAAAATGAAGAAAAAGGAGCAGGGGGAGCAGAAGAGACTGCAAGGGAGACACTGGAAGAGATTAGTTAGGTGCTTGCCCCTTTGTCAAGAATGAGGTGTGTATAACTGGTCATGGGACAGGGCAGAAGGGACAAAGAGACAACGGGACAAAGAGGGTTCCCACTAGTCCTAGTTTTCTAGCAATCCATCTCCTCGTTTGATCCCCACCATCTAACCTTCAGCAGTGTTTGAGATGCAAGTACACAGAGAGAGATGAAGCATGAGGAAGTGGCACTGGTTCACTGAGCACATCACTGCTCTCCTCACCCACGCCCAACTGTATTCTTACTAATCAGGAACGATGGCAAGATGGAGACCTGAAAAATGGTGGAAACCCAAGAGCTGACCGAACTCTGGAGATGGACAAAGTACTGGCCCTTACCATCTTTTGGGGTCTGGCAGGGGTGTGCCACCCAGATCACTGCCATGGGAGCCCATGGCATTGATTGAGCATTGCTGTGAGAGTTAAAAGAGTGGTGTGAGCATCTGCTTCCCTATCACCACCAGATAACCAACGTGACTGCTAGTACTGCTCCTCCCTGCTAGGAAAACTAAATCAAGTGGTGCCTAGGAGACTTAAAATAAACTGCCTGTATACCTTAATAGAAATATCTACTTCTGCAGCATTTCCTTGGGGAAATCTAGGGAGGTTGTAAATGTCTGAGGTTGGCACGAGTATCCACCACAAGTAGTGGGATTTCAAGTAAGGGCTGGAAAATTTTCCTTTATCCTTTCTCTCTATTCCACCTATTTTAAGTCTGTATGATTGTCCTTCATCATCTTCTTTCCTTGACCCCATGCATTCTTAATAACAGAGTAGAAATATAGGATCATTTAGGTTGGAAAAGACCTTTAATATCATTGAGTCCAATCATTTACCCAGTACTAAACCATGTCCCTAAAACCCAAATCTATGTGTCTTATAAATACCTCCAGGGGTATACTCAACCACTTCCCTGGGCGCCTGTTCCAGTGCTTGGCAACCCTTTCTATGAAGATATTTATTCTAATATCCAATCTAAATCTCCCCTGGCACAACCTGGGATCATTTCCTCTTGTCCCAGTCCTTGTTACTTGGTAGAAGAGACTGAACATCACCTGGCTACAACCTCCGTTCAGGAATTTGTAGAGGAGTAGGTTCCCTCCTGAGACCCTTTTGCCTCAGGCTAAACAACCCCAGTTCCCTCAGCTGCTCCTCATAGGACTTGTGCTTCAGACCCTTCATCAGCTCCATTGCCCTTTTCTGGACACACTCCAGCACCAAAATGTCCTTCTTGTAGTGAAAGGCCCAGAACTGAGTACAAGATCCATGTTGTGGCCTCACCAGTGCCAAGAATAGGGGACAATCACTGCCCTGGTCCTGCTGGACACACTATTTCTGGTACAAACCAGGATGTACCTTGTATCATACACTTGTATCACACTTGATGCTCCACACACCCTTATCTGTCTGAAGGAGCACAAACCTTTTCATTTGAGATCAGGGACAGACCATGAGAGGATAATGGTCCCTTGGCCAGATGGGCGTTGGACTTATATCCACTATATCTGGGATTAAAGGTGGACACATTCTCAGGATCCATCTTTGAGTCAATATGAACAGCTCACCGTTGTGTTCTAGACATTGTACTGATTCTCATGTTGCATTGTCTGCCAAGCCAGGATATTAGCTCTGGTCTTCAAAGCTCTCTCAGAGTCAATTATATCTGAGTCTGCATTTTCATCACAGCCCACCTCCTCCTTTGGGAAAACACAGTGGCCTAAGTCCATGATGAAGTGAGGGAAACTGGAGATGAAATGGAGATAAATGTCAATGAGGTTTGGCTACTGAATATGTTTGCAAAGGAAATACACTGCCCCAGACTGGACAAGTTTAAGATGCACAGCAGTGCTTCCTTTCTTATAAAAGAAAAGAGGGCTTAATATTATAAAATATTATTAAAACAAGCAAGCAAATGCAATAGTCCCTTCTTAACAGACTGTATCACTAATTACCAAACTAATTTAATAGTCCTAGGAAAACTGGTTTGAAACCCTAAGATATGTAGCAGCCCACAATATGCTTAAGGGAAGGCAGCATCAGAAAAGACACAGAGCATGAAGAAAATTGCAGGAAAACCTGTCAAAGAGGTTGGGGTGGGACATGGTACATTAGGTAGGAGTTTCCTGCTTCCACTGGGGTTTATATGAGCCAAGCAGGCAGGATGCAAGGAGTCAGCAGCATTGCACAGCTCCTGTGTCTGGCAGTGGTGGCTACCACCAGTAAAAGGGCAAATGTGTGAGACTGAAAACACCTAATCTATTAAATGTTCCCCATGACAGGGCTCCCACAGTCCTACCAGTTACTCTGGGGAAATGTCTACAGTTTAACATCATCCATTCCCTCTCAGTGCTCACCTTTATCCTGTGCATAGGTGACCTGTGGTCTTCCTTTCACTTAGTGACTAGTACTCCTCTTCCTGGTGCTATCCCTAATCTTAGTCTTCCTCGTCAGATTCCATACCTTTCTGGTAGTTGAGAGATTCCTATTCCTCTCTCTTCAGTTATCACTTAAGTCAGACACATCTCTGAATGGCTCACAGACTAAAACCACAAGTTCCCAGGCATTTTCTTTTCTCTTTTCTATGCTCTGTTCCATATATCAGTATTTCCTTAAGAAACAAAATTGCAAAACTGCATGGAAATTTTGAGTTTTAACATTGGAGAAATACATTAATAGGCTGCTCCACAATGTCATGAATGTGAGATGTCTCAATCCTTTTTAAAGCTTTGTCATATTGCAAATGTATATTGTGATTGTTCCAAACTGTTATGCCCAGCTGTTCTCACTGTCCTACTCTCTGTCTCTGAGGCACATTTTCTGGCTCTGGGATTTTCCCCTTTTTACAGTTTGCTGAGTTGACTCACACCTATGTTCTCCATGCTCCAGCACTCTGGTTTTCTTCTGTTGATGGGCATTAATTCTCCCACCTCAGTATCCTGCAAATGGCATTAATACTCACCTCGGTCACCTTTCTTTGTTGGTTATGAAAACTTGAAGAAGGGCTGATTTAAACTCTCCTTGCTGAGAACTTTTTTCCCAATCTTATGGTTGCAGTCAGTCATATAGCTGCTTTCTCACTATCACTGATAACTCCTATCTGAAAAATTCACAATAATTCTTCCAGTGGCAATTTCACTTTTTGCTGATTAGAGCCTCAAGAACCGACCTGAAAAGGGAATTTTTTAATCGACAAAAAAACCCCTGCAGAGCTGAACAAAGCCCAGTGTATTTCTGACACTGGGCAAGAAGGTCACTTGAACCAGTTTAATTTCATTTGCATTGTATTCTTGGCAATTCGATCTGAATTTATTTTGACAAATAAATCTTGTGAGTAGTCTTCCCACACACTGAATGCATCCGTGGTGTTCCTTTCTCCAACAGTTCCATAATACTAAGACAATTCAGTATGCAGAGCAAAATTCCTCCTGTTATGATAGAGTGATGGAAATTGGATTTTTGCTATAGCAATTGAGTTTAGCATTCGTTCCCCTTTTGGAAGATGAATTTATCTATCATGCTTCTTTCTTCAGCACCTAGGTCTGTGGCATCCAAATGTAGAAAAGTAATATAACCACAGCTCAGAACAAAAACTTCATTTTAATCTTCCCTTGTTCTGAGGTAGAGGACTATGCAGTTGTGCTGCTCCACTACTGCAAAAGCAGAGTGATGCCTCTCCTCCCTTGTACTGGGATCCATCTTGCTTAACTTTAGATGTCCACACCTGAGCTGGTCCTGGGCTACTTCTCTAGTCAGTATCTATCTCATCAATAATGTCAATGGAGATGCAATTCCCCTAATTCAGTTTATCTTACCTGTATCAAGGTAAGGCTCTACTGAGCCTATCAGAGTCTTCTGGCTACAATGGGAATATGCCCAAAGTAGAATCCCTACCCTGTAGGTATTCATGCTCAGTCTGATGTATCCCACTGCCACATTGTGTTCTCTCTCTGGACAGTACTTGACTCCATTTCTGCATTTGCTCATTCTGACAGTTCCCATATAGATGGCAATAAGCCAGAATCTTGGGGCTGTTCTTTCGTATTGCTGCCACCACAACGCTTTAGTCCAGTTCCTCTGTGGTACTTGGTCACTGCCTTTGATCATGGAACCTCTCTTTGAAGTCTACCTACAAAAGGTTTTCCTGATTCCAAAATTCAGAGCTCGGGACAAGCAATGAAAGATTAGACCACGTCTATCAAAGAACAGGGAGGCATTTTTGAGGAGTAAGAAATTGCCTCCAGGGTTCCAGTCAGGCTTGCACAAGGGACTAGGCTTGGCAGCTGGCTGGTGTTCTGAGTTGGAGGAGCTCCTTCATTGCCACCTCCACCCTATGGTCAGGTCAGTGCAGCTCTGGAGTATCACACTGTAAATCATGAAGAGATCTGGGTTAGAAAAAACCTCTCCCTGGAAAGCAAAGGGCACCTCCAGGTGCTGATGTGGCCACTGTTTTCAGCCTGCAGAGCAATTATGTTCAATACAGGTTGGTCCCTCAGGTAAAGTGAGACAGGTCAGGCTTGATGGCCTCTTTTATGTGTGTTAATGTCCAATACACAATACCCAAATATTCCTAGCATCTTCCCTCACACCTGAGTCTTCCCAGGGAGCAAGGGCAGCTTTTGGAGAGTCCTCATTAGGTCACCGGCCTTGGGAGCCAAAATCTCCCCTCCCCCACCTTTGTACACAACTGTTCCTCATTTACATAAATTATCTCTATTCAATTATCTGTCCAGATGTCCGAATTGTGCCACCAATGATCTGTGAATGAATTAAAAATGGAATATAATTTAATAATAACTGATTAGAAGGAGATTAGTTGTTATATAAAAAGCAAAAACCAAGAGATAGCTAGTTGCCCTTAATCCGAGCCAATCCACAGTAATTATAGAAATACAGTCTCGCTTGCTCTCCTTCCCATTTCTCTTCTTCTCCCCCCACATTTTCTCTCTTTCTCCTTTTCCCTTTTCCCCTCTGTCCTTTCTTTCCTCTCCCTCTACCCCCTCTTTCTTTTTTGTTTCTTGGTCTCCATCCCTCCTGTGCCTTCTCTCCACTTTCTCCTTCTGATTGTTGACCTACGTCAACAGAGTCAAAGCCCCTCCGGCTGCTGATACACCCGTGTAGCTGGGGATGTCCTGGCAGATCCAACCAGCAATAGCTTTCAGCTGCATTAACATCCTGTCTCTCAAGCCATGTTAATGATGGTGTCTTTATACTCTCACTTTTCTGTTAAACATTTCTGGAATCACTGCTTTTTCCCTAGGTTCATAAGGCAGGCTCTTTAAAGGTTTCCCTCTGGACTTTTGGAGTCATGCAGAGCAATTTCTACACTGTCCTGTATGTTTTAAAATCTTAAGCCACACAGAGGATCTGCTCCTCCTCTTGCACCAGGAAGTCCCTGAGCCCCTGTGATGTCTGTTCTGAAAAAGAGCACCTGGACTTTTGCAGGAAACTTGCCATGGGTTTTTTTCAGTGATATTTTCTCTTCTCCCAGACATAAAGCCAAAATACCCCAGAGCCAGGCTGAGATAGTGCCACACTTAGTATTGGAGGCAGAAAAAATTGGAGAGGAAAATACAGCATCTTGTTATCCGAATGATCCATGGGGATTCCCCACCCTGTCTAACAGAGCTCCCTCCTTCCCTCCCTCCTTGCTGCCACCCACCCATGTCAGCTGGGACTTGTGGTGCAAACCTCCACCACTCACTGTGATTTGCAATGGCATGAAGCTGAATGACTAAAAACCATTATTAGTTTATTTTTATTCCTCTTGTAAATTAGAACAAGAAAAAAAAATCATTTGCTGATGTTAGTGGACAATTTATTTCAGGTGATTTCATAACATGATTTGGAAACTATCATCCAGTAAGAGCCCAAGTCAAATTTCCCCACTAGTTCAACATGAGGCTTATCAGACATGGGCACGTCTGAGATGATTTGGGATATTGCTTACAGACACACTCTTACAAGAAAAATGAAGCTGAAAACAGATATATTCACTGTCATAGACTCACCTCCCTGTACGAAGATACCAGATATTTAAAACCTCCGATGTCTTGGCTTGCTATGTGAATGCAGTCTTTCTGAATTAAAAGCTCTGCTCTCCCTTCATACATCACCCTTAAGAGCAGTGCTCAGAGCAGCACTTTTTGCCTCTTCTAAGCACCTGGCCATCTGCAGTTGGTTGGCTTTACCAAGGTGGAGCAGGAATCAGAGACACAGGGGGTCTAAGGCCCAGAGAGCAAGCCTACATGATGTAATACTACACAGACCATTTTAATGAGCTCACTGATGGCACTGTGATGGTAGTTGGTAGTTATTTTACCCTTTAATGCACCTTTTATTTCTTTAAAATAGAAGGGTATTTGTAAACATAAAGGATGTAGTTAAAGCTACAACTTCACCAAGAACCAGCAAATGTTTCCCAAAATAAATTTTAAGAATGTTAGCATCATAAAACACCAACCATTTCAAAAGCAGTAGAAGTTAATTACTGCATAATGTGTAGAGTTCTGAATACCCAGTCATTCAACCCCTTTCATTAGCACAAATGAAAATGTGAAGATTTACTTTGTCATTCCAATAATATACAGTTTGGGTAAATTCTCTTGTTTTTTCTGTGGAAGCATCACCCTGACCTACAAAAATATTTCTGGAGGTTTATTCTGGTAAGCTAGTTTGTATAAGTGCTGGAAGCACACAGTATTTATTCCCTGTTTAGTTGGTAACTCCGGAGTGGACAGCCAGTTCCAAAGGAAGGTGATCAAGAGCAAGTTAAGGTAACATGTCTCATTTACAGGTTACTGCAACTAAAATTCTTCATTAACTGTAATTTCTGTCTTGTTGCTAAATGTTACAATGCTGCCTTGCATCTCGCTATTTTTGTGCTTTTCACAAAGACCTCTAAGAACCAAGAGAGTAAAAGAAAATTTCAGCTTTTATTAAAAAGCACTGCTGGTGCAAACCATTTGACAACACCAACTGGAGCCGTTTAAATGCAGAAAAAACTAAAAGCAGTTTAATACATTATTTAAAGCCTCCTACAATTTTCAACTTAATATATTTATTTTTTCATGGACTTAATTCAAGAACTTCGGACTCTTGGGCTTTTGCAGTGAGTATTTTTATATTTTGCTAACTAAAACATGATTGCTCTGTGGCTAGAAGGCGTGTTCAGCAGACTTTATTTTCAGAAGGATATTATTTACATATGATTTGGCTTTGATAGTCTTATTTATTTTAATCACAAGTAGTTCAATTGGCTTCTATGAGTATTATTCAGTATGATAATGTGAGGAGAGGTAGAAAGGCTGTCCCCTAGGTTAATGCAAGACAAGCCATAGTTACTGAAGGTAGATAAAAGATTTCCGGTTT
Source organism: Polioptila caerulea (assembly GCA_013397295.1). Classification (NCBI taxonomy): domain Eukaryota; kingdom Metazoa; phylum Chordata; class Aves; order Passeriformes; family Certhiidae; genus Polioptila; species Polioptila caerulea. The sequence goes on along the minus strand of VYXF01004874.1, from coordinate 266,795 downwards.
GAAAAAATTGTTTTGTTCTGTTTTATACATTGATCTCTACAGCCCACATGAAAACATTTTGCATTTTGGTATTTCTGTTGCAAAGATTCAAAGTTAAAGGGATTACTGAAATGTTTCTTTATTGTTAATTTTTCCAGGTTTAGATTTATGTTAGAGGATGTGTCAGCTGGAATCGTGATCAAACCATTAACGCACGTTACCTTCTTTTTCTCCCTCTTTTTGCATTGTTTCCATCAGGGTTTTGGCATCGGTTTTCCAGTGTTCATTATCCTCTAGAGCAGCCTTAGCTTGAAGTTGGTTTTCTTGATTGTTATGGAGATCTTCTGGAAAAGGATATACATTTACAACAAATCTAAGAACAAATTGCAATGTTTAGTTTCATTTTTTAGTCCAGGTTTTGTTAGGAGTTTGCAAACAAAGGGCAGTGCCATGGCATGAGCAGAGAGACCAGGAGCACTGCAGTACAGTCTTCATCAGATGACAGTGGGTTTTTAGCACCCCAAAGCCAAGTGACTTCTGCAGACCACTCCATGTGCAGGATCTTCTCCAGGTGATGCTCCTGCACATCACCCATGAGGGGCAGGGGCACCACCCTGTGCCATTGGCTTTGCCCAGCCTAATCCCTGGGCAGCAAGCACTGCTTTCTTTCCAGGGCCTGCAAACACCTTAGTTCAGTTCCAAGTGCTTCCTTCTCTCTTTCACCCATTCCCATCTAACAAACAAGCAGGGCTCATTTCCCTGGGCTCCACCCCTGCCACACAAACCAAACCCCTGGCAGGTGGCTGACAGCCAGCTTTGCCCCTGCTATACCACACAAAAGCAGCAGCAATGACAGGGGCTCCTCTTATCCCAGACTGTCAAAATGCTCTTTGAAGTTCTAAATTCAACTGTAAAGTGTCTGTGGAGTGAGACTGTGGCATTTTCAGGAATCCACACTCATCTGAAGGTGGGCTGCTCAGCTCCACACGAGGGTGAAAGCAGAGACGTGTTGCTAAACAGGCTATTTTGCAACAGAACAGGACAAGTCTTCCAACAAAATGGGATGCACTTTGCAAGCTACACAAGGATGCAGGATGAGAAAGAGGCACAGGAGTGTTCATAAACAATGGATCTATCCTGAGCAACCCAAAGTTGGGATACACATTAAATATCCCAGCTGCTAATACAGGCTCCAAGGAAACGATGGGCACCCTGGGCTCATTTTGCCTCCTTTGTCCTTTGGTGCACCAAGGGGGAAGCAGAGGGATGATGGGACTCCAGTGGTTCAAATCAAACTGGTGTAAATGACAATTGCTGGCAGGTGCCTGGGCAGCTGGAGCACAGCCCTCCTCCTTGCTGTGGGAGCAAGGGTGGCATGGGGTCACCGTGGAGCTTCCACACAGTCCCAGCTTCATAGGGTCATAGAATACCCTGAGCTGGAAGGGACTGACAAGGGTCACCACAGTCCAGCTGCTGGCCTGGGAATGGTACTTGGCACAAAGTGGGAACTTTTTGACTCCATTCCTTCACCCTGATCCCCCATTACTGCATTCAATGGTGGCTCTATGGATATTTTTTTTTTTTTTTTTTTTTTTTTTTTTTTTTTTTTTTTTTTTTTTTTTTTTTTTTTTTTTTTTTTTTGCATTTAATGGCTCTAACAGCCCTGCAGGTTATTCATTCACTAGGGCACACTGGGAGGCACTAAAAGCAGCTGGTGCTGAAGACTTGGTGCCTCCACTGGAGATGTCTGGGGTGATTTCTTGGCTCTTCTCTGGAGCGAGGACCCATTAGCAGCTGGAGGGTGTTGGAAGTGGGGGCTCGAACCACATCATCTTCCAATCCTGTTTCATCTGCAAGGACAGCAGGTCGAGCCTCCTGTGACCCCTGTGCAGCACGAGAGCAGCCCCTGAGGCAACAGGAACCTTTGCACCCAGAGAGCAACCGGGCCCAAAAACCACATGGAATGTGGACAGGCTCACTAGCCACCAAGTCTGACCTGAGCCAAGACTGCAAGGTTTGTCTGTGCTGGAGAATGTGTTTTAGAAGGTTTAGGTGAGAAAGACCATTCCTCAGGTAATCAGTTCTAATGCTAGACTATTAGACATGGCTGTAAATCAGATTCTCTCATACTGTGGGAAATTCTAGCATTTCAAAGTATTTCTGTCCATGGAGAATTAATGTCAAAATTTTAAAATGCTGTTCTTGCAAGTGTTTCTTTTTTTTGACTAATCTTACTGGTCATCAGGAACAGCTCACAGCAAACACAGCCTGCAGTATACAGACACTGTGACTGACAATTGAGAGTGATTCCTATTTTATATTTTAAGATCGTTAAGGTCATCTGAAATTTCATGGTACATAAATTATTGCACATTTTTGGCAGCATGAAGATTCTCTGCTGTGTTATAACAAAAAGATTTTCCATTAATTTAGTATTTACTCAGTACTATGTAACAAATGTACTTAACAGTTTGAAAATTAAAATTAAAATAGATTCAAATGATTTTTCATGCTATAATGTGATAGTAGTAGAATAATATAAAATGAAAATGCATAAATAATCATCAGAAAATACATTTCAGAACAATTTTGTAAAACTGTTTCAAAATATATTGCTCTAGGGATTTCTGAAAGCAACTACATATTATTCTGTCAAAAGCTCGAACACTTCCATCCAAAGAAGTTTTTTTTCAACAAGAAGCTGTTTTAAAAATGTCTTGCTTACTCTACTAATTATCTTCACTGTGAAAAATTCAGGCCTTATATTAATGCTTATATTTAATTAAATTAATTATGAATTAGTTAGCTTGACCTTTTAGTTCTAAATCCTGTTGTGCCTTTGCTAATAAATTAAAGACCCTTCCATCCTCTGAAAGTGTCTCTCATAACTCATGGGTTGATCATGAAGTTCTTATCTGAATAATTTCCAGTTCTTTGGTGTTTTTTACTGAAAATGTAGACACCAGAAGCGAGCACAGTGTGAGTCTGTTATGGTCTGGAGATGCCAAGACCACCCTCATCCTGCTTGGTAACATTTTCTTGCCAGTAGATCCAGAAATGGCATAGCTCTGATAGAGCAGATTACACCAAAAATCCATGCTTAGTTTTTGTTATCTGTCACATCTCCTCCTCAGAGCCACTGCTTCCCATGACAGCAGCCTGTGACCTTCATTTTCTGTTCTGAGATATATAGTCCTGCATTTGGCTATATTAAAATCACATATTGTTCAAATGAGCAGAGCCTGCCAAGTGATCCAGATTGCTCAGTATAACTGACCTACTCCCATCATTATTTATCACTCCACCAATTTTTATGTCAAGTAGAAATCATTACCGGCATTGATTTCGTATTTTCTTCTGAGTCACCACAAAGATATTGCACAGTATGGACCAAGAACTGATCTCTAGACAACACATCTTCAAAATTTCTCTGGCAGTGGATGATTCCCCAGTGAATTTGTCAGGACCACTGATTAGTCAGCTTTTAATTCATTTAACACGTGTAATTCCGATTGCACCTCAAGCTAATTTTTTACCAAGGAAGTGACGGGGTGCCAAGCGAAGTGCTAGCCCGGCGCCCAAACGCGCTCTGACAGCGGCTGCCTCCGCACCGCTCTGGTTTTTCCCTCTCCCGCAAACCAAGTCACGCTCCAAATGACGTTCCCCACGGAGCTCTCATCCCCCGCGGCTCTGGGGGCCGTGGGTTTGGGCACTCCGCCCCCCGCCGTGCCCCGGCGCTGGCGCGTTCCCNGGGCAGCGCTCCGCGGCGGAGCTGCCGCCTGTAATTAGCGGCATTAGCGGAAGGAAAGTTGCCTGCTCTGATCTCCCGTCCCGAGGCCACAAGGTCCCCGGGCGTCTCCATCCCTCCCCAGCCCTTCCCTTTCCTTTCCTCACTGCTCTATTGCAGGCCAGGGCGGCCACCCCCTTCTCCCCTTCCCTCCCCGCCAGCCGGGGGAGGCTCCCGCTTGTATTTACCAGCAAATGATTAATTGTTGCTCGGCGCTGGCTGCTAATGCTGCTAATCCGGGCGGCTGCGTGTTCGGCCGCTCGCCCGGTGCCAGGCCCCGCGGGCNGGGGGGGGGGCGGGCCTGCGCCCCCGCCTGTAATTACTGCCCAGACAAATCTCTGCCAGCAGAGGAGCGGGGAAATCTCTGCCCATATTGCAAGGGGCTCCGGCCCCCACCCGCGGAATAATTTTGAGACTCAAATCCCAGCAAAGACCTGCTACAAATTGCTGCAAATTAAGCTGATTTTGCCCCGAATGAGGGATTTTCTGCTGCAGATCAGCCCTTCCCGGAGCTGATGAGGTGGGGATTAGAGAAGGGACTGAAATCAAAGGGACAGGATGGTGCGGGAGGGGGGGAGCCCGAGAGGGGAGCCCAGCAGTGAAAGTCCTGGAGCATTAACACTTATTGATTTCTACTTTGCTGACATTTTATTCTATTACCAAGTTTACGATTAGCCTAAACTAGGATCCATGACAGCCAAGGCAGGGTGCGGAGCCCCGAGGGGTGAGGGGCACTCACTTCTTGGGTTTGCACCCGACCAGCCCCGCAAGCATCTGCTCTGAGCAAACGCCACCTTCCAGGGGCTGCCTGGCTCCTGGCGCTGGAAGGGTCGTGAGATGAACAGAGTTTGTGACCCTGGGCAGGCTGCGCTCTCTTTTTGCTCGCTAAGAGGATGCTGTTGATTTTGAGGAGAGGGAGCCTTCTCCAAATTCCACATCCTTATCAACCCCCAAATCTTCCGTATTGCATGCGACGGGGATAGTCAGCTCGTGCCCCTTTCAACATCCGCCTGCCCATCTCTCCATCCCTTCTTCTCTCCCTTCCCTCTGGATCCTCATTTCCATCTGTTTAAACAGCAACAGCAATGTATGTTGCAGGTATTTCAAATTGCACCATTAAAGATTTTATGTTGTGGATGTTAAAATTAAAAAGATATATGTGCAAATAGTCACTATGAATTTAATCAACTTGATTTAATACTAATAGGAAACAGCAAATGGAATTTATGACTCAAAAAGAAGTGAATTTTTAAAATAAATACAAGTACTTTGTGAAAAACAGAAAAAAAAAATCCCAATCTGAAGAGTTTATTAGAGTCTAATCCCCCAACAACAACTGAAACCGGGGCTGCCCACCCAATAATCCTGGCTGCCATTAAAATATTAAAGATAAATCTAATCGTCTCTTTATCCAAAATAAGCGACTTTTATGTGGAGAGAAAATGTCTAACCCTTTGGGAAGAGAATTACTCCTAATGCATCAAATGGAATTCAGTCAGGATGGCAAAACTAGGTTTAAAAGCAAATGAGATGGTAATAGAGATAAAGGCCAGTATAACAAATTAAAAATACTCATTTACACGAATTAAAATCACTCCTAAAAGGGTTCTGAGTAAGGAGGCCACTGGATGGTCTTGGCCCTTCTTGGTAAGCAGGGGTTTTTGCAGCCTCTCAGGACACGGGGGAAGGCATGAAGTGGTGCTGAGTGTCTGTGGGGAAGGAGTTCTGTTCCTGCTCCCATCTCCCTGAGGCAGTTTTTACCCATATCCTGCAATGGCCCCAAACCCTTGTGTAGCAGAAGTTACACCAGTCCACAGCCTCCAAACAATTGCTTCTGGCCCCAGCATTCCTTCCTCAGCTGATGTCATATGCCCAGGATGTCTCTGTGGATTCCCCCGTGTTCCAAGGTTTGTAACACGTTGTGGCAGCTCCCAGTGGCACCAAGCTGCTGCTGGGCAGGACAGGGTGTCCAGCCTGGGACCTGGGTGATGTCTGTCTGTGGGAACACTCTGTTGAGGATGAGTCCCCAGGGAGCTCACCCAGCTGGGGCAAAATCACCTCTGGGACCTGGAAAATGAGCTTGCTACATGCCAGGAGGAGCTGCACCTGAGTGGTGTTTGAGCACAGAATCCTGCGCAGAGGTCTGGGAGCCATGAGTTTCCTTTCCTGCTACCTGAGAAGCTTAAAAGGAGTGGGGCAAGGCAGAGAGGAAACCTGTCAGCACTGCTGCCTTCCCAAGCCCTGTGCCTGGACAGACCCAGCATCCCAGCCACAGTGCCCCTTCCCTTCCCTTCCCTTCCCTTCCCTTCCCTTCCC
>VYXF01004874.1:199278-252659 GCA_013397295.1 Polioptila caerulea | reverse complement strand
GAGATTTCGTTTCTATCCCGAGAATGAGGAGAAGGGCGGGCGGGACGATATTTTCCCCCGTCAGGGGCTGCGGCCGTGGTCTGATGGCGTGGCCCCGGGCGCCCGGCCTAGGGATGCGCAGAGCCCCGTCGGAGCGGCCCCCCACGACCCCATGTCGTTGCCGGAGAATTAGGGGTCTTACGGCATCCTTTTCATAGACGGCAGCAACCTCCCACAACTCTGCCAGCAGGCCTTGTTCCGCGGCCGCTTCGGGTCTCTCCAGAGCGGCAGGCAGCAGCGCCGGACCCTGGCGCCGGGGGCAATCCCCGGCCTCCCTCCGGCAGCGGCTCCCGTCCCGGGCCGTGCCCGTCGCCCCCGCCGGCAGCACGGCCCGCCGAGCAGCACGGGGCCGGGGCCGGGCAGGTGCCGTGGTGCTGCGGGCAGGACTGGGGCCGAAGCGCGCATCGAAATAGGGTTCCCTGATCCGTCTGTCCCGGGTTGCTCCTTCGGGGCAAAGGCGGCGGCGTCTTGCCTTTAACACCCCCGGGCCACGGCATCCCTGGGGAGCCGGGGGCCGCGGATAGGCACCAGCGCCTCCCGGGGCTTGTTTTTCCTGGTAGGTCCCAAAACCTCAATTTCTCCCTTCCCGCTCCGGTGTTTCTGCGGCGCAGTCCGGGATCCCCGGGCTGGGGCAGGCGATCGCGGTTGCCCGGCCGCGGAGAGGGGGCTGCAGCTTTCCCGTTTTCCTACGGTGTGGTTGAGCTCGCCGGGCTCTGCGTTGTAGCAGCGAGGCAACAGCAGCCTCAGCAAACGACTCTGGTGGAGAGAAGCGAGAGCTAGAGCCCGGTCCCGGCCCGGAGCCTTCCCTGGCTGGGGCGAATCGCCCCGAGCTGCCCGCGCCGGATCGGGAGCGGCGCTGGGGCCGCGCTGGAGGGAGCGACCGGCGTCGGGCCCCGTCCGCGGCGCGATCGCAACGAAATCTTCGGCCAGAGCCGGCGGAGGGAGCGGAGCCGGCGGGCCTGGCCCTACCTGGGTGGACTCTGGCGGGGAGCGAACCCTAGCCCTCAGCCGCTGCCTGTCTTTCCGCAGATTCCGAAGATGTCTCCTCTAGCGACAGAAAAATGTCCAAATCCTCCCTAAATCAGAGCAAGAAACGAAAGAAGACGCGGCACAGGTAAGACAGCGGCGGCCACCCCGCCCGCTCCCGTCGCCCCAGTCCCCAGGGAACCGGCCACCGGGGAGCCCCGCCGCCCCGGCAGGGACGACCCGCTCCGGCCTGGAGCAAAATATTCTTCCCGGCATCGGCCGCCGAAGCGCCCCGGCGCTCCTGCGGCTTCTCCAATGGGTCCTTCCCTTTATTCTTTCTCCCCGTCCAAAATAAATCGGATATGGAGACGTGCCGATAGGACTGGGATATCCGACCACAGGTGTCATTTTATTTAATTTTTTCTGGCTGCGGATCCAGGTATCCCGAGCCGCAATCCTGAGCAGCCCGTGAGCTGCGGTGGAATGCGGATCATCAGTGTTTGGAAGGTAAAATCATCAACCTGTCAGAAATAATAAAAGCCGTTTCCAGCTGCATGTACAGCAATCTTAATACTGGCTGTCGGCAAGACAGAATTCCTATCCATAATTTAAATATTTTATTACGCAAAAATTAATATGTTGCCAATAGATTAAATAGTTGGGAATCAGAGACCGCCTGCAAAGAAGCTGAAGAAGGCTGGGAAACTGTTTAAGGAAACGAAGATCCACTTTGGGATTTGGTTTCCTATAAGCACGGTCAGGGTAATAGACTTTGCCTGACTTCTCCCACAGTTAAAATGGAGTTGGTTTGTTTGCGCTTTATAAACAAACGAAAAATCCCATACTGGGTTCTGACATTGCTGTGGCCAGAGCGCCAGGACAAAGGAAGGCCAAACACCATCCACTGAGGGTGATTTAGGAATAATTAAATCAATCCTGCCACGATGCAGGAAAGGTGGATTAAAAGACGCTCCAGTGAAAGCTTAGCAGGATGCGGGGTGGAAGGAGACCAACTATCCCAGGAGACATCCTGCTATGTGTGCAACAGGAGGCTCAGTCTGGAGGGCTCGTTTCCAAACCTGGACCCCCTCCCCAGGCAAATGTTCCCAGTTTGGGTGCTCTGGAGTAAATACTAGTTCATTTTCTTTACGCCCCAGACAGGGCTGGGTGATTATACCGCTGGGACTGGAATACAGGTCCCGATCTGGATGACAGATAGGAAACGAAATTCAGATTTGGTTTGTTTTCAGTTCTAGACAGAAACAGACCTGCAACATTTGGCTGTAGTTGTATATTCTGAACTAAACAGTTAAGACCTCTAATTGTACCAAGGAAGGGCTGGAAGATGACTGGCCAATAGCCTGCAAATAGCTGCAGGACAGAAACACCAAAAGGGGCAGTGGATTGTGAATTGCAAAAGGGACAGGAACTACCCGGGCATGAGCTAAAAAGGGAAAACTTCGGCGGAATGTCGGTAAAATCTGCCTGCCAGTGAGCCTGGACAGGCTTCTGTGCTCTTGTCAGAAGAAGATGGAGGGAAATGCTTGAAATCTAAACTGAATCAAAATTGGAATAATTTTGTCTGTGGTCCCAGAGAGAGAAAATACATGACTCGGTGTGGCTCTGCTGTCCCTAGAGTTCACAGATTTGTCAGAGTTGAAGAAAAACTGTTTGAAAAGATAATGGATTTAAGAGTGAATTTAAAGAAGGGTCTGACTGCAGGCAGGTCCCTTGCATTTGCATGCTGCTTTTGTTAGTAATATTATCGATCTGGTGGAATCCTTTCCATTCTGTATAGTGGAGGATATTTCTGATATTTTCTGTTTATGCTCTCTGGAACTGAGAGGCTTTTCTGAAATCGGGGTGTATTTTAGAAAAAGACTCTATTTCCTCTTTCCTTCTGGGAGATACATGCTTCTTAGATTGATGGTAAATTTATATGTTTACTTTGCACAAGAGCTGCAATTCATTTTTGGGTTGAGGCTTGTTTTATTTTGGTTTGTTTTTTTCGTTGATGTTTTCTGTTTGCTTTGGCTTTTTTTTTTTTTTTTTTTTTTTTTTTNGGTGTTTTGGGTTTTTTTTTTTTTTTTTTTTCTTTTTTGTTTTGGTTTTGATTTGGTTTTGTTGGGGTTTTTGTTTGTTTGTTGTTTGGAGGGGTTTTTTTGCCATTGCAGTATTGTTAGCTTTTTTAAAAAAATGCGCTTTCTGTACTGAAGGAGTTGAAGGGTGGGAGTTTTAACCCTCAGGGAGTGGAAGTGGTCCGAGACTTCTCATCCATCTGCTAGAGAAGGGCTTTCATCTGTCTCGGCTTTCCAGCTGCTGATTTTTCAATTTGGTTGTCCCAAACTGAGAACTGGCTGCGCGGAGGCAGCTTGGGCTGCTGCCTGCCCAGGGTAGTCCAGGAGGATTTCTAAAGGATAATTTAGAAATTATCCTTTAGAAAGGGGTAATGCAAGCTGGCAGGGAGCAGCTAGAGGGATATTGGAGTGGAAGCAGCCAGGGTAAAGGCAGAGGAAGGGAGCTGGTCCTAAATCTCACGGGGAAGAACTGGTGAAAAGTGGTGGGTTAGGGTGGAGAAAACATTTGGTGAATTTGCCCAAAGACTGAGACTCAAGGTGAAGGATTATTTGCTCATGGAGATTGAAGAGGCTAAGGACCAGCAGCTGGGAAAGGGTTCAGCACCTCTCCAGACAGGGTGCTGAAGAGATGCTGCTTCATCCCAGCGTGATGATCCTCACAAGAGGCAGCAGAGTCTAAGATCAGCTGCCATCACTGCGGGTGCTTGCTGCTGGGGAGGCACTGTCTCCAGAGGCAAGTCCCTGAAAGGGAAGGTGATTTGTAACTGTTAAAAATGCTGTCTTCTGGCATTTTCTGGTTTTCCTTTCACCCTGGCACTTGACCTTTTGTGCACAGAAACACAGGAGGTGGGGAAAAGCTATGTATTAGCCGGTTACCCAGGTTTCACTGTTTTCAGCGTCCATTTCTCTGACTCTTCATCATCTTTGCTACTTCTGTGTTTTGATCAAAGAGTTTTACTCCCCTCAGGACAATCTTCACATCCTATCAACTGGAGGAGCTGGAAAAGGCCTTCAATGAGGCCCACTATCCTGACGTATATGCTAGAGAGATGTTGGCCATGAAAACAGAGTTGCCAGAAGACAGGATACAGGTAATCATATCTCTTGGACCCCCTTCTTGTGCTGCTCTCAGCCATGTTCATCCCTCCATGAAGAAAACCTAGTGGCATGGGAAGGTGGACATTTTTCTGAATAAACTTGCCCAGGCTGTCCATCCTCCTGCTTTTGATGGGTAGGCAGACAGACCAGATATTCTTGGCAGCTTGGTGTTTGGTGTCTGTATGTTGACATGTGCTGTGCATGGTGTGTTGTACCAGTGATTTGGGGTGTGTGTAACAGAGGGAATCCTAAATCAGAGAAGGACAACAGGCATGCAGAAAAAGATGACAGCGTTTCAAGGACTTGGTAAAAGCAAGGAGAGAGCCTCCCAGAGACCATGTCTGGGTGAGCATGGCTGAAGGGAAGGAGCTCATCTCTGCTCCTTTGGCCACAGAAGGATGCACAGGGGTCATGTGGGCAGCCAGTCCAGCTGTGGGTAGGATGAAGTGTGGGAGTGATGGGTGAGTCCAGTGAGATGTTTGCACCACGTCTGCACTTTGACTGTATCTGCCTCCTCTAGGGACGTTCCCCTGAAAGTTTCTGGGGATAATTTTTTGTTATTTTTTTATTAACCTGTTAAATTTTGAGTTAACAGCTTTTAACATTAAGGTTTTAGCTGCTTGTCAGTCCTGTTGTGCTACTGTTAGGAGGTAGAACAAGATGGTGGGGAATATCACTGCTGTGTGGTGAATCCTCCAGCAGGAAGGAGAAGCCTGAGCTGAAGGGCTGGGCCAGGACCATCCTTTGGCATGCATTACAGCCAGAAAGCTGGAGAAAGCTGCTATTTACAGTATGGGAGGTACACTGGACAGAGATAACATGATGTTCACAAGGGTGGGCTCCAGCAGCCTCTATTGCCTCACTTTACCCCACGGCTTGCTCCCATCAGGTTTCTACACAAGGCACAGGATTGTAATGGCCGGGCCTTGAGCAGGAGTTCTGGTCTGGCTGGAAGTCACCCTGTCCTGGCCCTCCCCACAGTGGCAGTGGCTGGCCTCTGTGACTGGTGCATAGAAGTTTCTACAAGAGACGTTGTCCTATGTGCCATGCGCTGTCGGGAGGGTCCTGTTTTCCCTGGTTCCTCCTTCTGTTAATCCCTCATGCATGCCCAGCACCCACCAAGCTGGGTCTTGAGCTTCTGCTCTTTCTTTGCTGAAGAGATGGCCCAGGAGGCTGCTCCCTTGTGGATTTGGAATCAGAGGGCACTTAGCAGGATAACACTGATGCTGGATGCTGCTGAGGTATGACCCTGTGCAAGGACAGGAAGATTCTCCAAAACAAAAATGCAGCCTTTTTTTCCCTCTGTCCTGAGTGTCCCTCACCACCCTTATTCTTGTGCTCAATCAAAAATGACAGTTTTATAAAAGCAACTCGTGCTTCTTATCCCATTGACCTGGCAGGACTCCTGATCTAACAGCTTGTAGATAACCTGTGTTAAGTTAACAGGATTTCCACCAGTCTTCAGAAATAATGACCCATCATCTCAAATCCTACCTGATGCATTAAGACTTTGCTCAGAGAAACAAGCCTTGATGCTTTGCCTTTGAAAGAGTGAAATGGATGTATCATCACTTTTCCACTTGTGATCTTGTAGGACATCAGATCAAGAGAGGAGAGACTGTTGGGAGTTTATTGTTGCCTACAGCCACCATTTGGTGCTAGGCTGGAAAGAAGATCCTTTGATTTCCCATAAAAGACCTTTTCAAGGAACAGGTTCATCTAGTGGCACAGTGTATGTTGAATTCCAGAGGCCTCATTTCTCTAGCCAGAGCTGAGAGCATTCACTCTGTGTGAGGTGGAGTGAGATGTTGTGGCAGACACTGTAGAGCTGGCACAGCTTGAACGGCTTCAGCACCTGGAGCACCCTTCTAGTGCTGAGTGTTTTAACTTAGAGTTCTAACTAACTTAGTTCTAACTAACTTAGAAATGAAATAGCAGGTAGAGTATCTTAGCTGTCACTGACTTGTCTGCCCTGTCATTCTGCAGCTGGCTAATGAACAACTGCCTACTCTTCCTGTATTGCAACTTTTAAACCTAGGAGGGCTCCTTACAGGGACTCCCCTGCTCTTGAGATCAGATTAGACTTGGACAGCAGAAGCACCCCAATGTATGGCTGTTCTGAACATCAGGTGTAACTAATGCCATGTGTATTCCAGAAAAAGTGACTGTGAATAACAGTTTTGTTGATTACGAAAGGGCAAATAATGAGAAACAACAGAATTTCTGTAGCATCCTTTGAGCCCCTCGCCAGGGTGAGCATCAGGCTCACACAGGAATCCTGAGCACCACTGTTCTTTCCAATAGGTCAGCAATCAATTGTCTCTTACCACACATTCTATGAAATTTCCTTGTCCTTACTTTTTGTGTGTGACAAGCCATGGCAAAGTGATTCCCAGCTTTGATCATACTTGATATTTTACCTCATATTCCTTTTCAACTTCGGACCTTTTTGTTATAAGTCTAATTCTTTCCACCTGGTTATAAAGTTCACACTCCTTAAATAAATCTAAGATATTTCTTCTCCTGTCTGTCACTTTTGGTTTTCATCATTGCTTAAGCAAGTTGCAAAGCTCTTACCTTAAATCATCCTTCATAAATCACATGCTCATCTCTTAATCATGTGGTTGTTCTTACGTGAAGCCCATCCTGTTTGTCAGCCCCCCTGGATAAAAGGCACCACATGCCTACAGCTGCATGCTGGCTGTGTTCACACAAGTTCAGTTGGACTTGTGGTCCCTTGCAAAAATAGCCTTGGATTAGCACTGGTCTGCTTGCTTCCTTATTTATTTCTGTTTCTCTAATTCAGTCGCTTCAAACTTCTTTCATACAGATTCTATTTTATGGTCAGGATTTTCCCTTCAGTGTTCTGGGTTTCATATGGAATTTTGTTGGCTTTGACTAACAAGCATAACAGCCCTACCAGCTCTGACAGTGGCAAGAGGTGGATGCAACACAGAGCAGATATCTAATGATCCCGAGTACTTCGTCAGTCTCCTGGGATTTTGAATGCATGCAAATATCTTAATATCCCACAGCAAGAAGTTCTGTAGCAGCACTGCCTGAGTGCAGTAAATCTTGCTTTGAATCTCTTAGCATCATTTAATGCCCCTTGGAAGAGACAGCTTACAATGAATCTTTATTCCTATCTTCATAATATTTATAATTTCACATTGTTGCATTTTTTTCCTTGCATGAGTTTCCAGCTGTCTGAGGGAGCTCTATAGTTTTGCATTTTCATTGTAGCTTGCAGTTCCTCTCATCTTTCAGCAATGCTCTCTCCCTCTTGTAGGTCATTATTGAAAGTGTTTTCTAATATTGTTGTGAGCATCACATGTTGTGGACTTATACAGCATTTCATGTGGTTTCCCATTGGATCCTCACCTAAGACTGATATCTACCCCTTATTTTCATTCATGGAATTATTTCTCAGGAGGCATTAGTCAAAGAGAAAGTAAATCACCTATGAAATTTGATGTGAAAGTGAAATTCAAAGAGGGCTATTGAAAGAATGATGTATAGTTACTGTTTGCAGGTAAAGCCTTCAGCCGAACTCTACAGATAGCCATCAGAGGCCAAAAAAGTTACTGGTTTAAGAGAACATTGAATCCAGGAAACAAAAATTCAAACCCTCCATTTAAAGAGAAGATGAAAGTGTATTTTTTTTTTTTTCCAAGGCAGACACACACTGTGTGTGTCTTACTCCCACACCGAGCTGGCTGCTCCTGGAAGGAAAATGAGCATCCTCCCATTGGGCTGCATGGGCAAATAATTCTTTTCATAGTGAGATAGTATTCACAAGTCAGATCAGATGTCGCTGTGGCCATTTTGCAAGATACTTGAAAAAGACCACATTAATCAATAAAGAATAGTCATAGGAGTTGAAGTGCCAGTACTGGAATAAACCTAGACTGTACTGTAAAATCCAAGAGAGGTAAGTAGATTCCTGTAGGGAAGTATGTCCTTAATAAACATTAGGAAATATTAAAAATGTCCTGAGGCTGACAAATACTACGACATCTGATTTAAATTGCTGTTTCTCATAACAAATCTCTTAAGTGTAATGTGTAGATTTTAGATAAGTTATCCCTATTGAATTTACTAATACCTAACAGTTCCAAACCCTTAACTGAGTAATTACAATAATAAAGTTCAGTAACAGTTTGATTTGGAGATTATTGAAATGATTGTGTATGTTTGTCCTTAAAGTATGCCTCCTACTGATCAAAAAAATTGATTAATCAGTATTTTAAAAAAATAAGGTCCTGACTGCTATTGTAGGGACATTAGAGTCACCTTTTAAGGGAAGCAATCAATTAAAAAAGGTAATAAAACTGCTAAAAAATGTCATTTATTGTTGTTAAAAATTGTATGACAAATTATTGGATGACAAATTTTGGGACAAATAAAGTTGCTCACATAAGCAAAAGGAATCCCAAGAAGAGGCTGTTGCTGTGTGTGGAGTGGGGATTGTCTGTGCATCCAGCAAGCTTAGTCAGGCAGCTAAGAGGCCAATTTTGGCTAAAAACAAAACAAAGACAACTAAATCTTTAATTGAAAAAGTGTTGGTTTAGCTATCAGATTAGCACATCTAGTATCACTGTGAGGCTCTTTAGGAGTTGAACAGGGATGGAGGAATAAGGAGGAGTCATTATTTAGAGGGTAGCAAGTACCAAGAGTATTTTGCAAGGACAGAGGCTGACCTTCCTTCAATTTGCAAAAATTGGAAACTGTTTAGATATGAACATAATTTGACAAGGCCTGAGAAACCTCCACTGCACTGAGAGTGAGCTCAGGAATGAACCCATGGAGTCCCCTCAAGAAACATGGTAAAAAGCATGAAGGAAAAATTAGTTTTATGCAGCTTTAGCAGCCCTGGCTTCTCCCTCTCCTGCCAGCTTTTCCTGCTTGCTGCAGAGTGCTGAGGTGTAGTCTGAATCCCATGGTGTGAGTATGGAATGCTGTGATTGCTCCATGCAGTTGGTGACCTTTCCTGAATGTGTGCCTGGAATGGCTGCCAAAGCATTACTTAGTGCTGCAGAAAGGGGCGGTGTTGGATTTTCTAAGCTTATCACTATTACTCTAAGAAGGGAGGACCTGTCTACTTCTGTTAAAATTTGGGGTGACTCACACACAGAACAGAGAAAGGCCAGCATGAGGCACACTGCCAGTGTGTCCCACCTGGTATCTCTGTGCAGCACATTCACAGGGACCACGCAGCTGGAAGGAAATTACCAGAGAGATTAGGGTGGTTGGAGGTAAATTACCAAGGTGAAGGACAAGCTGAAAATGTTGCTGTTGTGTCAGCCAATCATTTCAAAATATATATGTTTTAAGAGCCCTGCAAGCAGTTAATCATGAAATAGAGTTGAGCAGCTAGAGCTGGCTATCTTTGCCAATAATTCGTGAGCACTGGGAGAAGCCATGACTGTGTAATACCAGATAAGTGTCATAAACTTCCCCTATGCTTCTAGAAATGTAGGAAGTGTACAAGTGAGAGTAATAAAACTAATCAAACTTAGTGACTTACTGAAAATATTATTATGAGTTTTTCTCATGGCATATGGTGCATCTCTGCCTCCATGTCTTTAATTGGTATGTTAGGAGTTCATCCACTTTTCTGCCTCTTCAATGACATGCTTGTTTAGTTGATCTAAATTCATATTCATTTCCATTTTTCAATTAAGAGTTGTTTAATTTGGCCCTTTCTCTAATGGATTGTTTTCATTACCCTTTATCTATGGCCTGTTTTCAGCCCATGTGCTAGAACTTCGTTTACAAGTTAATTACCAGAGCTGCAAACAGAGGGGCTGGGTGATGGACAAGAGCAGGGGCCCAGGCAAGCCTTTCCAAAGGGATTCCTGTCTGAAAAGTCTTACACTACATGGTTTTGCAGAGAAAGAAAACGTGGCAGGAGAAAAGAAGGAAAATGGAGGGCTGGGAATGACACTTCAGCTTATTGAAGTGGGAACTCTCCTGCTTGTTGCTAGACCATGCAGATTGCCTATTTATCTTGTGGGATTTTATCCTGCTACAGCTGGGGCTGTTAGGTGCAGTTTTAAAAGGTCTTTAGTGCAGAGGTGGAGGTATAGAGTTACAAACACTTTCTTTATCCAGGCACTGTTTTATCCCTCTATGTTCAGTCCCAGTATTGCTTTAGCCACTGACAAATTTTATAAATGGGACAGAAAAACAAATAAACCCAAACTTGCTTGTTCTTGCCTTCTGCTCTGTTCTTGCAAGAGGTTTATGGCTGTCCCAGGATAAGGGACAGTGAATTGGATGTGCTTGTCCACAGTATTGGGAGGGAAACAGGGCTATTTACAGAGACCCTGCTTGTTGTCTCCATGGTTTGGAGACACTATCAGCAAGGATCTGACTCCTTCAAGCATCAGGTCACACGAGTTCCCTGTGAGAGGAAAGACAGGCGGACAACAAAATATGCTGGAGCCCTTTTCTCTAGATTGCCTTGGCAAAGCTTTCCCCATCACATCCAAGAGAACCAGGAATTGCTCTGCAGGCATGATGCCAGGCTGAGACAACTCTTCCCTGCATTCATCCCTCCATTTTCTTAATAACAGTAGTGTAGGGCTAACATTTCTCTGAGTTAGCTTAGGCATTGCAGTTCCTCAATCACTTTAGCTCTTCTGAAAATACTATCCCAAATCCCTGTGCTGAAAATACTTATATTCACTTCTTCACTTAATGATGAACTTTCTTTTCTCTCTTCTGACACCATTCCAGTTTTTCATAACTGATTTTAAAAAATAATTGGTCATCCCATCAATTTCAGTAGTTAATTCCTCTCCAGCCTTATGATGACTGGCAGAGGGAACAGCTGGTGGTTGCGTTCATGTTTTCCTTTAATGACCCTTTATTACAAAGTTTTCCTCCTTTCCTGACTTTGGATAGAGATTTTTCTAACAGTTCAATAACACAGGCTCTTTAGATACTCAGTTAATTTACTCTCCCCTTTATTTCTTAATGGATCTATTTCTCTCTGTAGTGTTTTTCTTTTACTCTGATAGATCTCAACAAGTTCTGATTCTTCTCTGGAAGCACAAACCTGCTCTCCTTTTCATTGCCATTCTCTGTGGGTGTCCTGTGAGCCAGGTTTTGCCCAGGCACTGTAGAGCAGCCAAGTCCTCAGCTGACACATCAAGAACCTCAATCTCCACATGCATGAGGCTGGCAGGTCCTTCTGCAGAGCAGAAAAGAGGAACAGAGCTGGACAACAAACTGTTTGTATAGTATCTTACAACAAAGGTGCCTTCCAGAGGGCACTTTATTGGGGGCTGTGAAAAAGCATTAGGTGCTCTACTGTCAACTCTGAGTGTTACTGTCCTGGGAGCAGCAGTGAGAGATGATGCATTTAGGACCTGCCTGGTGCAAGAAGCACATTTTGCTCCCTACCTTCTCTCTCAGCAGGTATCTGGTAGGCTCCTAAATGTCTGAGCAAATGTTTCAGCAAAGAGCTGAAACTATGGCTGCCACCTTGTTATCAGAGCTTTCAGGTGCAGCTTCCCCTTCAAAATTGTAGCAGAGGAATGCAAGCCAAGCATTGCTTGTACCTGGTCACCTTTCTGTGAATTATATAAATGCTCATGCCATGCATGTTGCACATCCATAGGGGTTATGTGCCTTCTGTGGTCTAGAAGTAACCTAGAGAGTGACTGGTGCCTGGCTGTTGTGGCTGACCTGCTGCAGTGTGGATGAGCAGCAGGGACCCTTGGCAGGCCGGGTTAGCTCGTACCTGTGTTGTTCAGGCAGGCCAGCACAGACAAGCTGCTCACCCGTGCCTCTGGGAAGCTCTGGTTCACCTGCAGCTTCGGGGTCCACATGGCAAAATACTTTCTCACCATGCTACCCTTTCCTTTCTAAAGACACTGCTTGGTTCACCCAGGGGGAGGGCTGAACTGTGACTGTCACTGAGAAAAAAAAATTCTTGGAAGGATCCAGCCATCCCATCCATGTAAACATGCATGATAAATACCTGTGCCAAACACTGCTCATAGGCAGATGTGCCAGTGATGGCCATTCCAAGACAACTTGCTTTATGTCCATCACATTTTTCTGATGTCTCTGGGTCCCTTCACTGCCAGCCTTCCAACCCAGAGTGCTCCATGGCTGTCACGACAACAACTGCCATTTGTTATTTGACTGGATCAACTTCTTATCAGCTAATATGACGACCAAAACTGAGGTCAAGGCTCAGTGTCTAAGTGACAACTAAGGGAGGGTGCTGGCCCAAGATACCTGGGACTGTGCTGGCAAGCTCAGATGTGCTGTCCTGGTGCAAGCAGCATTCCTGGACAGCCTGCGTGTCACCAGCTCTGCAGGTCACACCATGAGCTGCGCTGTGCCCGAGCTGGTGGGGTCAGCTGCAGGCATCAGCCACACAGCAGCAGCCAGTGCCTGCAGCATCAGTTTTCTGCAGCTGGAAGATGTCATGTGAAAACCTCTGGAGCTGCGAATTACCCAAAGAAGGTTAAGGGTGCCCAGAGCTGAGGAACAAGTAGAGCCAGGAGCAGACACATGGTAGGAGCAGAGTACTGAAGGCCCATGCCAGCTGGTGCATGGAAACTGATTACATCTTACAGCATTTTATAAAATGTCATGTTTGTATAGGTATCTTCCAGCTAAAGCTTCAATGCTTCAAGGGTGCAGTGCATTGGTGAGCATGTGCTGTACCCCTTGGGGACTTTGCAGACTGTCCCCATGCATGTAGGGGTGGGCTTGAGCCTTATCTCAGGGAACAGTGGGCCCCAGTAGTACTGCAGACACCATCTCTTGCTGGTGCACAGCCTCTGGTCCCAATGTTTTTTTCTGGAGAAAGTCAGAAACCACCTTTGCCCGTTGCTCAGTGTCTGCTGGTGAGGGGCAGGGCACCATGGAGCTGCCATGCAGGCATGCATGGGGGCAGTCCCAGAGCCCAGGCAGTGCTCCACAGCCTCAGAGGAATGCTGGCATCCCATGGTCTGATGTCAGGTCCCATTGGAAGGCATTGTGATGGGGATGTGACATTTCTCCTCTGACTGTCCTAACTCACCTTCTCTAGCATGAAAATGATAATGTGGTGTGTCCCTGCATGATTACAGATTACCTATGGATGTTTATGAAGATTTAAGGTTTCCTCTGTGCTAGAGGATCTGCAGAGCAGTGTTAGTGGGGGAAAAGAAGGCAGAATGAAATAATTCAGGCAGGATAGCAGCTTGGTTAATGGAGTCAGGTACTGTGATTGCCTAAAGGATGGATGTGCACTATCACCGTTTGTGACAATGACAGATGTCTCCCTGGGTTTGTGTGGATTAGGATGATGACTGCACTCTTGTCAGCTTTCTTGTGACTCTCATGCATCTATGACCCTGATGTTTTTCTTGTTTTTCACTCAGCATGTTAGGAAAGGAGAAATTTGGGTGTTGATCTGCCAGGTCCCAGCACATGGGAGCCTACACTGTAGTGCCAGGCAAGCTACTGGTCAGTAGGAATCCCAGCGTGGCCGTGGTGAAGTCAATGTCTCAGAGATGCATTTGCTGTGCAGATGAGATGCACAGGCAGAGTGTGTGCTGAACCACTGATCTCACTTTACTGACCCTGCACACCATGTGCACACTGGTTTTTCTTTGGGGAAGATGGGATTCCTGCAGCAAATGAAGCTCTTTGCTTTTGAAAGATTACAAGTGAAAAAACATGTTGCCACATGAGGCCAGGTGAAAACCCCACATTTACCAAGGGAACATAGTTTAAGTATAAAACCCCTGGTCAAGTGGGATTTTATAGCTTTGGTTGCATAATTCAGATAAATTGCAACAAATAGTTATTCTTGGCCCATGTAGTGCTTTTAAGAGCAGGATTCAGAGACAAGCCTAGCCTGCAGGCTACGTACATTTTTGTGGGGTGCTGATTAAGCCTGTATTCAATGAGTGCTCTGTTACTCCTTTAGCTTAGAGGTGACCCAAGCTTGGATGCACCATCATGTCTTCACCCAAGGGGGATGAGTGCTGTCTCGGAGCTCATCTTGTATCTCTGGTTGGACCTGTCGGCCCAGTGGGTCGAACACAGCTCCAGCTATTATCAGGAAGGGCTCTTGCTATGTTGTGTACAGGAATTGCTCTTTCTGAAGTGAGTTCTGAAGCTCTTTCCCAGTGTTTAGCAGGAAGAGGGATGATGAGTCCTGCGATCAGCCATGCAGCCCATGTGCAACCTTTACTGCTCTCATTTAACTTCATAACCACTTTACACCAGCCATAGAAAGTGATGTCACCATAAACAGTACCAATAACTTTGATGTTACATTTGAAAAGACAGCAATAAACTGTTTCCAGGCTTACACAAGTGGTGCAGTCTCCACCAGCAGTCAGGAAGCTTTTCTGTAGTGATCGCAAAAACGGAGGGATTTGAGGAAGCCCCAGGGCACAGTCAGACCTCATGCTCTCATGGCAGTCCCTTGCACAGCCTCAGTACCCATGGGTATGGGTGGGGACATGCTCCAAGCAAGATATGAGGCCATCTGCAGTGTTCACATCTTCAGATTGAACCCAGGCCACCAGTTCTGTCTGATATGAGGATGAGGACACCACTGTTTTTTTTAGAGGAGGTTTTCATTCTGATCACTGTCTTTGTTAAGCCTTGGATTGGAGAGGGAGGAGGTAGAAAGGGAGAGGTGTAGTATCAGGAGAAACTGGGTACTGAGATGGCAACAGGGCCCCAGACGTGGAGGGCAGCTGGAGGTGTTGTCTGATCCGTGTCTGACCCCTCAAAGTGCTTCAAGTGGGGAAGTGACAAAGGTCACTCACGTGCCCATCCATGTGCCGGGGAGATGGGCTCTGTGTGACTCTGGGGGGTTTGGGATTTTGCCCCTTGCTTTAGGCGCAAAGGTGTTTGGTTTTAGGTGCTTTTGGTGTTCTGCCAAGAGCTGCGTGCAGCTGCTCCCTGCAGCCTGGCAAACGCACGTGCTGGAGTGTCCGTGTGTCTGTGTCCGTGTGTCCGTGTGTCCATGTCCGTGTGTCCGTGTGTCCATGTCCGTGTGTCCGTGTGTCCATGTCCGTGTGTCCGTGTGTCCATGTCCGTGTGTCCGTGTGTCCATGTCCGTGTGTCCGTGTGTCCATGTCCGTGTGTCCGTGTGTCCATGTCCGTGTGTCCGTGTGTCCATGTCCGTGTGTCCGTGTGTCCATGTCCGTGTGTCCGTGTGTCCATGTCCGTGTGTCCGTGTGTCCATGTCCGTGTGTCCGTGTGTCCATGTCCGTGTGTCCGTGTGTCCATGTCCGTGTGTCCGTGTGTCCATGTCCGTGTGTCCGTGTGTCCATGTCCGTGTGTCCGTGTGTCCATGTCCGTGTGTCCGTGTGTCCATGTCCGTGTGTCCGTGTGTCCATGTCCGTGTGTCCGTGTGTCCATGTCCGTGTGTCCGTGTGTCCATGTCCGTGTGTCCGTGTGTCCATGTCCGTGTGTCCGTGTGTCCATGTCCGTGTGTCCGTGTGTCCATGTCCGTGTGTCCGTGTGTCCATGTCCGTGTGTCCGTGTGTCCATGTCCGTGTGTCCGTGTGTCCATGTCCGTGTGTCCGTGTGTCCATGTCCGTGTGTCCGTGTGTCCATGTCCGTGTGTCCGTGTGTCCATGTCCGTGTGTCCGTGTGTCCGTCTGTCCGTGTCTGTGTGTCCCTGTGTCCATATCCATGTGTCAGTGTG
Source organism: Polioptila caerulea (assembly GCA_013397295.1). Taxonomy (NCBI): domain Eukaryota; kingdom Metazoa; phylum Chordata; class Aves; order Passeriformes; family Certhiidae; genus Polioptila; species Polioptila caerulea. Next base: position 236,798 of record VYXF01004874.1, on the reverse strand, counting down.
TCCATGTCACTGTGTCCGTGTCGGTGTGTCCGTGTGTCCGTGTCCGTGTGTCCGTGTGTCCGTGTGTCCGTGTGTCCGTGTCGGTGTGTCCGTACCCGTGTGTCCGTATCCGTGTGTCCGTATCCGTGTGTCCGTGTGTCCATGTGTCCGTGTGTCCGTGTGTCCGTGCATCTGCCAGTGGCCATCTAGTGGACACAGCTCGCGCTGCCCTGGGCTGGGGCCGGCTCGCGCTCCATAAACCTCGCTCCTTGAGACACCCCGGCTGGAATGTTCTATCAAAGGCAGGATGGGAGATTTGTTGACGCAAAATTTCACCATTGTCAAGCCCGGAATTTTCCTTTATTAGATAAAGAATGCTTGGGCAGGGAAAAAATATATATATTTATATTAAGAAAAAAAATCCAGTATCAATTCTCCTGTCTTTGTACCCTAGCTTGGAAAGTAGCTGCCAAGAAAATGAGTGTTAGCAGTGGAAAAATTTAGGTGGAAACAAAACAGAAACAATACACAGGAACACCACAGATGTTTTAAAATATCCCTTTGCTAATTCAGATTTCTGAATTATGGCCAACCTCAGGGAGATTTCTCTCTTTAGCAGACAATGTTTCAGGCACTGATTAGGTAAACAAACTAATATGATGAATGTGGATAACAAGGATGTGTCAAGTCTCATGTCCTCTTGCAAAATGAGAGATTTCTCCTCCTACAATTTGTTCTTCTGCATCATCAATAACCTGAAGAAGTATCAGTTGTCATTCATGATTCAGAGGAGGAAACTCGAGAAACTCGAGATTATCCTTGCCAGTCTTGACTCCAAAACTCCCACTCCAAAACTCTTGCAACCCTGTAGTCAAGTACAGAGTGCCTGAACTTTTATTGCTTTGGGCAATGAGCACTGGAGATGAGAATTAGGTGATGATTAAAGTTAGAAACATTCCCATTTATAAGGCTTTGCAGTACTGCAAAACAAACCTGTCCACTTTTCTCCGTGGTCCCTTTTTGGAGGATAGGCTCCCTGGAACAAGCTTTCCAGGTTTCACAAAGGGTGTTTGTGTGAAAATAAAGAGGTGTGAAACTTCTTGGGGTGTAACACAGTGGTTCAAAAGACACCTCTGCACATCACATCGTGACGGCTTGGCACAAACATGTGACATGCCTCAGTCTAAAATTAATCAGAAGGTTTCACCACTGCCCATGAGATGTGGAAGCAGAAACAGTCTTTTCACCATACCCTGGGCTGTGCAACAAAGAACCAGATGAAAACAAGTGAGAAGGAAGGTGCATGGTACAGAGCAACGTCAGTAAAACATTTCACAAAGCTGAGCCAATCCACGGGGTGGGAAGGGGCAAGAGCAAATGTGGACAAACCTAGACATTGTTTAAAGCAGACCAAATCTTACAGAGTCAGAGGAAGCTGTAGAGTAGATATCTCCAAGCAAGGACAATAAGCAGCCAAAGAATACCAAAACCACAAGAGCTGTGTGAGTAAAGTATAAGGGTGAAACCCTCCCCTGGAAAAGTGAGGTGCCAATAATAAATAACTGCATATTTGGATGTTGTGGCTGATGTAGCAACACAACTGAAAATACTTGTGAATAACTTAAATCACCACCTAATTCAGCTCAGAATCAAAGCAAGTGAAAATCTTGGTAACATATCAATAAATTTGAAGAACTCACTGAGATCTTCTCATAAAAGAAAGCCCCACTAATGGAGCCATCTGAACAAGGACAAAATCATGAAAACAGGACACAGGGGACAATCCTGCTGATCTGAAACGGCACGAGGGCTTCCAGTGCCATGCTGTCACTCAATGTTCCTCAGAATGAGCTTGCCACAGAGATGCTTGACTGGGGTCTGATCCCAGCAATACTGAGTACTGAGCACCATTGGTTTCACTTCATTTCATGCCTCAGATGAAGATATGGTTCCTGGTATTAAAGGAAGATGGTCAGTCTTCCTGATTTCTATTCTGCTAAACATTCTGGGATTTCAAACTTTAATTTTTCCTAATCAAAACCAAGAGGAAATTCCCATCAAATGACAAAAATTGGTTTTGGAAATCTCAGAACGATATTACTGAGATGTTGATGCAATTTTGATTTTCTCATTTGGCTTTAAAGCATAGATTTTGCATGTCTTAGGCAGCTGAGATTAAAATACAACATTCAGAAGAAAGCTATAGATAATTTTGATTACACTTCCACTGGCTGGACACAGTTTTTCTTGTGTGATTGAATCAGCATTTTTTGATTGAAGATTTTCTACCAGCTCTAGTCGAAATTGGGCTGCCAGCTGGCAAAGCTTCTGCTGCCTCCAGTATTTGCGAAACACTGCCATGGAAAAGGGGATGCTCCAGGGTAGCAGGTTTAGTGGCAGTGGGCAGTGCTGGGGCAGGCGGAGACCTGGCCAGGGAAAAGGAAGAGGAGCATGAAGTATGTGGGAATATGATAGGGGCATCAGGGCAGGAGGGAAGAGAAAGGGCAAGTGGTGAAAGCTTCAGTAGAGAGGCACCTGCAGCTCTGCACCCTGTGCTCTGGGAATGGGAGGATTGCATGACCTGGAGTGAGACCCTCTGCCAGCATCCTGCTGACTGCACAGCCAAGCAAACCCACATTTCACACAGGCATGGAGGAGAAGGTGAAGAGAGGAAGCTCTGCATTCCTGAGGGTCTTTGCTTAGGTCCTGGAGGATTTGCAACCATCCACGGTCCAGGGGTTACAGTGGCAGCATGAAAGTGTAAATCAGACTGTTTATCATGCAGAGGAGGTGACATGTGGTAAAGCAGCCTCCTTCCTTTGCCTGGTAAAATCCTCTCTGACATGCACAGAGTGTCTTCTGCTGGGAGAAGCTGGGATCACAGCCAGTGGGACCACCACCCCACCCATTCCACAGAGCTGTCTGGGGGAGCAGGCTGGCTGGGCTCCTAGGAATGCCTGTCATCAGTGCTAGAAGCCACCCACCTGCCTACCCTGCAGCTCTGTCCCTACCGTGAGATTTCAGTGCTGGGCAGTCTCTGCACAGGTAGAAGAGATGACATTGCCTTGCCACCTGAGACCAGGACGTCACTCAGTGGCATCAGTCTTACAGTCCCCACGGCAGAGCTGGGGGACTGGCACAGGCCCTCAGTGCTCCCCACAGCAGCTTGAGCTCCCCCACAGCTACGAGTAGTGGGGACAAGAGAGGGTTAAGCTGTCAGCTCTGTAATGTTAAACAGGTGTCAAAGGCACCTCCATATATCTGCAGATTGAAATCAAATTCTTTGCAGTATAAAAAGATAAATTACCCAGGCGATTCCCGCCTCATCCCACTCATCAGGCCAGCGCCAGACGGCAAGCAATTTTTTTTTTTAATGTGCTAACGACCTAATCAAGCAATCAAGTCGGAGAAGATTGCGGAGTGACCCCGAGCATCCATCTGCCAGCGAGACCCCGACATTCATTTCCATTCTGCCGTGTACTTTCCGGGAAAGGGAGGGAAAAAAATAGAAAAGAAAAAAAATCCTAAACAAATTAACACCCAATTTTCTGTGAGTCTAATTAGTTAAATGAGGAGGTGTTTGGGGTGTCCACGGGGAGGGAGGGACTGCCTCTCAGAGAGGGGCCTGGTAACTCCATGGCATTAATTAGCGCAGGTCAATGGCGTGGTTCCCTGGGGACCAGCTGCTTTAATTTCCCGTGATATTTCAGTGCCTGAGGCCCATCGATTCAAACTGAAATTAACTTATTTTTCAATCAGGCCTGGGCTGCCCCTGGGGCTGACTCTTCCTTTGCCTCCTTCTGAATAGACCTCAAGCAATTTTTCATCTAAAGCTGATGCCTCTGCTCGGGGGGAGGAAGGGAGGGGAGCCGGGGAGGGAGGAGGGTGAGGGAGACAAGAGGAATGGAAATCGGAGAGAGAGCACTAATAGATTTCTGCGAGTATCACCCCCTCCCTGCCATTGCTGCCCACCTCTCTGCTCACTGCCCCCCAGGTCACAGCTCAGAGATTATTCTGCCAATTTTCTGAGAAGATGAGGGGTTTTTCAAACTGGGAATTCAGGGCAAAGCGCACAGAGCAGCTTCCCCCTTCTTTTGAGCATCCGCCCCCATCCCAGCCCTCCCTGCAGGCACCGCTGCCTGCAGCCCTGTACTGCTGCTCAGACCCACAGCAAATAATACAAGAAAATCCCAGGCACGAGAGCCAAAAGCCACAAAAAAAAGACGTTGCAATGGCAAATTAATTACATCCTGTGGAGAGATGGGACCTGCTTTCACACTTGGCCCTTGCCACTCCTTCAAGGGAGGGAGGGAGAGATACCCGATGTCTGTTGCATGGGGGAAGAGGTTGTATTGTCTTTGGAATAAACGTCCACCCATCTGCTTTCCTCGTGCTGCAGAAGTACATGCATGTTCCCACGTGCATGCTTCTCCATGCACAAAAACCATGTCCCTCCTTGTCGCCTGCTCCAGGTTTGGTTCCAGAACCGCCGGGCCAAATGGCGGAAGAGGGAGAAGTGCTGGGGCAGGAGCAGTGTGATGGCTGAGTACGGGCTCTACGGTGCCATGGTGCGTCACTCCATCCCGCTGCCCGAATCCATCCTCAAATCTGCCAAGGATGGCATCATGGAGTCCTGTGCCCCTTGGCTCCTGGGTAAGACAGCAGCCAACTTCATGGGGGATGGCAAACGGGTAGAGACAGGGGGACGCAAGGAAGAAATCAGAGTCACGATGAAAACAGGTGAAGGGCAGCAGGGCAAGGTCCCCCCATCCTGCTGCCCTTGATGCCTCCACCTGCCAATGACCCTTGTCAATAGGGTTTGACCACTCATCCCAAATTCCTGCTGGACCTTGGATCATTACCTGCAGAATCTGGCTGGGACACAAATTTGCCCACATGCTTAGGCTGGTGCTAACCTTCACTTCCCATGGCTCAAGCATCCTTCATGCCCAGCTCTGGAGCAGGGTCTCCAATCCTTGCCCAAGGCAGGAGGTCATCCCGGTGTCACTCCTCCAGCCCTGTGATGCTGGGTGGGGTGCTAGAACTCCCAAAGGCTCCGTCTTTGCTCAAGTTTCACTCAGTTTTCTGTGCAGACATGGAGGTAGCAGCTACCCTGTTACACACCTGCTCTTTGCTTCCCTCTTTCTGACCTTCCAGGCTGGTTCTGCCCCAAAACTAGAGTCTGGCATCGTCATGATGGGCTGTCTTGTCCTTTGGTCTGTGTGAAACAGAGAGAGGAAGAAGGGTGGTTGTGGTTTGATACCACAATAGAAAATAGAATAGCAATATCCCTTCTAATGATGGATCTCCCTCCCCAGCCTCAGTGAAGCTCAGGCAACTATGCTGCTGTCTGAGACCCTTATCTCCACGCAGAAACACGTTAGCTTCAGGCTCACAGAGAGAAATGGAGGGGAGAGTAACTATAGACCTTTGGGACCAGCCACCATCCACAGATGCTGGGCTGCCCCAGCAGGCAGCTGCCTTGCCTGGGCTGCCCTCGCGCGGGGGCCAGAGCGAGTGGCTCACCGCGACTGCTGTGTGAAGTGAGGGTTTCTGCTTTTCCTTAATTCTGGCCTCTCTTTATCTTTGCTGTTTTCAGTTCAAGATGGCTTTCCCATGCCCAGGCGCTTTTCTAAACCCGAATACCAACAATTCTTTTTAGGGATGCACAAAAAGTCTCTGGAGGCAGCGGCTGAGGCGGGGAGGAAGACAGAGGTGGAGCGCCAGGCCCTGCCCAAGCTTGACAAAGGTGACAAAGAAGAAAGGGGTCCTGATCCCAAAACCACCATTTCCCAGGAGGAACTGAGAGAAAACAGCATTGCTGCCCTCAGGGCCAAAGCTCAGGAGCACAGCACCAAAGTCCTGGGAACCATTGCTGGGGACACCCCAGCCCCAGGCAGGAAGGCGGAGACAGGAGAGGAGGCGGCAGTGGCAGAGGATGAGAGACAGACGGAGAAGTTGAACTCATCGCAGAAGGAGGAGAAGTTGATCTAGGGGGAAGAGAGGTGGCAGAAGCCAGCCTGACAGACACTGTGTCCTCTGGGGGCCACGTTCCCCTTTGGACTGCCAGGTGTCCCCAGCCACCCCTGCCAGGGAGAGGGGCCCTGGTCTCTGTGTTTGGGGCTGCCTGGCAGGGGTGCCCACTGCCTGCTCCCCTTGAGCATACCCCTGCCCCTTGTTCCTCCTACCCATCCAGCCTTCCTCAACCAATCACCCCTTCCATTTGGGGGACCAGGAAATGTCACATCATCACTGCCACCAATGACACTAAGGCTCTGGTCCCTTCAGCCTCATGACTGGCTCTGGGGCTTTCTCCTTCTGCTGCAGTCCCAAACCCCATTTGCCATCCCGAATTGCCATCCTGTTCCCTGCTGCCATGCCTCTCCTTGGTGCACATCTCTACCTAGTGCTGCCCAGGCCCCTTCCCCTTGTGCCCTGTCCCACTGTGCCCCAGGCAGACATGCCACCTTCCGCTGGCCCTCACCTCGGCCTGCGGCCCAGGCTGCAGCAGGACAAGCCCACGGCAGGGCCTGCGTGAAATGATGACCACCCACCTAGGGTGGTTTGCACCTTCCACCCATCTCTCCCAGCCCAGCACTGAGGTTTGCTGGGAAGGGACTGCAGCTTAAGAGCTGTTATGTTTTGCCTCTCTTTGGCAGGAAGAGGCAGGTTTACCCCACATGCATGACACCATGGTCCCACCTGGCACCCTGAGCTGACCCCAGCCCATTTCACTGGCTCTTGCAGGGCTGGGCAGGTGGGTCTGACTCTGTCCTAAACACCAAAACCCTACACCCCTGCAGAGGGGATGAATGGTGAATTTATTTATTGAATACATTATTCCAGGTGAGACAACAACATCCACCTTATGTATTTATTGAATTAAATTTGTCCAGCTCACCCTCTGAGTGTTAAAGGGAATGACAGCCATGCACATCCACCCTGATACACCCAGTAACGTGTACATACATCCCATAGGAGCACATGCAGACCCACACAGCCAAACTCACTCCATGGTACCATCACCTTCCCATCCCAGTAAAGCACTATTCCCCCTCCGAAAGCCGTAGGACAGCGACTTCCAGGTGACCCTTCCTGTCCTGCTTTCAGCTGTGAGCACCCTTTCCCCAGAGCTACTGTTTTTCTTCCATCAAAGGGTTAAGCCCAGTCATCCAACCCCTGTTTGTCTTTGTCCCCCCGATCGTTTGATGTGTTAGATGATAGCCCATGGAGTGTAAATAATGTATATACAGTGAGAAAATAATTCAGTATTGAGGTGTTTGAGATATGGAGCTGTAACAACTTCTAGTCATCCAGCATCTGTGATTTATGTGCCATTTTCTGTAAAGAAATGAAGAAGAATAAAACTAAACAGGAATACTGTGTACGAGTCCAGTCACCGATGTTGAAGGAGGGTGAGTTCAGCCAAAGCTGAGAGGGATTTGGATGTCATGCTGTAGCCAGAGAGAGGTAAGAGATCCAAAGCGGCCCAGAGGTCTGCACTTTCCTCCCCACGGAGACATGGAGGAGATGGGGCTTGGGTCTCTCTCTGCAGTGGAATACAAAACTGAGAGGGGCGTGCTTGTATTGAAGCAGAAGGTACGTCATACAACTGGTGAGAGAACAAGTCACTCCAGCATCCAGAGCAGCCCTGGTGCTTTGGGTCAGCCCATATCACACGTGCCCTGGTGTTAAGAGAGTCAGACAGAGCTCCAGGCAGGCTCAGCCTCTGCCAGGAACAGGCTGCAGGGCCCCATGGGCCTGAGGAGCTGAGGCAGCAGCCAGACACTGTGAGTGCAGGGAAGCTGGTTGAGAGGGAAGGGCACCCTTGGGATTGCTAGCAAGGTGAGCTCCAATTCCAGAGCAATGGAAGCCTATTCTGGGTAACCAGGTGTAGTGGGTTTAGAGCTGGCCAAACATCAATGCACCCACTGGAACTATTTAGTCATATCTTGCTGTGAGATATGGATTAGGAGGAGGGCAAAACCGACTCAAAACGTTAAAGGGTACAAAGAAAACTTTATTAACAGAATTAAAAGAAGTAAGAAAATTAGAATAAACCTTCAGAACACTTCTCCCTCCACACCCTCTTTTTCTTTGCCACTGACAACATAATGAAACAAAGACTGGGACTTTCAGTCAGTTTTACCACTTCTAAAATTTTTCTTCAGTTCTCTTTGGGAGAGGAATCTCTCTTGCCATGCCATGGAGACTTCTCCATAAGAAACAGTTCTCTCATGGTTTTTAATTTCCACAAATAGCAGCTGCACGGAAATCTGCAATCGTGAATTCTCTCCCATCTACTGCAGTTTTCCCACAGCTGTGTTCATGGGCCATGTCAATTTACAGGGTACTATTTTAAGGATGAGCTGTTCTAGCATAAAAGCAAAAGTTCTTTTCATCCATCTCTGGGAACAGAGGTTTTCTTCTTTCTGTTCCTGGAGCAAGGTTTCTTATCTCTCTCTGTTCAAGATTCTCATTGGATCACAGCTGCTGCAACATCTGCTTACTTCAACACCGGTGCCTCTGCTCACTGCTTTGGTTAGAGCGCTGCATCCCCACAATGCATTCCATGAATTACAGAGGAAAAAACAAAGTCTGATACAGCAAATATATCTTCACCACAGCCTTACAAAAGAATTTTAGCGCAAGACTAAGGCATCTCCTCAATCTCCTCCCATCTAGAATTTGACTCCTTCTTCACTGACCTCAGCATTCCATGTTGTTTTCTCTATGTGTCTTCAGCCTTTCCTTTTCCTGATTCGGGAGAAAACTGGTGTTTGCAGGTTCATTTGTTCTCAAGCTTTATCAATTGAAACAATTTTTATAGAGTTCTGCAGCGCTTAAAGGTTGATCTCATCCAGGTTCTGCATTGGAGACATCGCTGCCATCTGCTAGTCACAAGATCTCCACTGACATTGTGTGAGCCGTGCCGGCCGCTGGCTCCACTCAGCACTTTTCTCCATGCAGAGCACTGAAAACAAGAAAAGCAGCTGCTGCTGGTTTTGTCCTTCTGCCTGCAGCATGGCTGGCTAAAAGCGAATAAACAAAGTTCACTACAAGCCATCCCAAGATAGCCACAGCCATGTGCCGCTGTCCCAGTCGTGCCAATTTCAGCCACACAGTCCCAGCCACGTGGCCGTTCCTGGTCCGGGATGGCAGCGGACACTCCTGGCCCCAGCCACTCCTCGCCTCAGGGCCGCCCCCAGCACCGACTGCGGGGCCGCTACCGGCGCTTGTCTCAGCTGCATGGCTGCTCCCGGCATTAGGATGGCCCCTGGGCATGGCCCAGCGGTTCCACTGGCAAAAAAGGACAGATGGGCTCCACCGAGAAAGGGCCTAGCCCCACTGGGAATGTGCCCCAGGGCCCCACTGGGAATGTGCCCCAGGGCCCCACTGGGACGGGGCCTGGTGGGTTTCCTGGGAAGTGGCCAGTGCCACAGCAGAGCCCAGCACAGCCTGGCCTGGCCGTGCGGGGCTGGCCCAGCCCCTTACTGGTTTAAAGGCTGGAAGGCATGGGAAGTTTTCCCGCCCTTTGTTCAGTTTTTAAAGGTGCTTTTTCACAGGGGCGTGTTCAACTCTTTTAAGTGGTTTAACCTGGTGTCAATCTTCAAACCTAGCCAGCTGATTGGCTTCCTGGGACCCCATGGGGACCCGCCCCTGCAGCCCTGGGCTCCGCCCCACCTGAAAACCACCTCGGTTAAACCAGCCCCACTGGTAAGGTGTTACCTGCCCTGCTAGGAAGCTGGGAATGGTCTGATGGAAAAGCCTAATGTCTTCCAGAGACAGGAAAAATGGTGAGGCAGAGCAGGTGTGCATAGGAAATCAGAGACTTGTGGAACAATGCGGCTGCTTGGGCCTGACTTTGTGCAGGGGCTGTAAGCCCAAAGGATTTGTGTTTCCCCAGGGGGAGAGTGCCCTTGTAGGTTCCCACCAAGCTCAGAGCAGCTTCGACACAAGACAGGTGTGAGGTCTGGGATGAATGCACCAGATGGGAAATAGTGCCTGTCTGCCACATTGGTGTCCAACAGGTTTACCAGACATACCAGCTCCACGGATTCTGAGTGTTGTTGTACCTTGAAGAGCAAAGAGGAGATCTGCTAACCCTGTCTTCTGTACTGCTGATTCCTCAGGTGTGCCTGGCTGAGAACAACCCTACTTTCAGGGAGAGCATTTTTTTGGTCTTCTATTGTGCCCCCTAGGAACAGAAGGGAATTTGGTCAATGACATAAAAAAATCCTCCAAATTCTACCTTAAAAAAACTACCTATACGGGGCCTGAAGGAAAGCAGAAAAACCTCCCTGTTTGGAGGCAGGGAGGCAGCTGAGCTCTGCTATAGTGGGTGATGGGAGGTCTCAGCATGAGGAGATGGGCTGCAGTGCTTCATGCCAAACCACCCCCAGCTGCTCCACCACGGCCTCATTGAGTGCCCCCAGCCCAGCTGGTGGTACAGGCAGTCTGTAGTGCCTGGGAGGAGGCAGGGAGCCCAGCCCAGCCTGCCAGAGGGGAAGGCTCTGACAGCCACCCAGCAGGAAGGTGGGATGGGATGCAATATTCCCCTCCTGCAGCTGACAGCCACGCAAGAAAAACCTTCCCTGGTCCACCACAGGCTAGTGCTCTGCTGGAAATGGGCATTAATTTTGGGAAGGGGATAGTCCCATCACTCATGACTAGCATGGGGTGGCCCTAAGATTTACAGGGACCTGCCCCAAGATGCCTTTGTGGCCAGCAGAGGCCTGGGGGATGCAGCAGGGGTGCTATGGCAAGGAAGGGGATGGTTATGAATAGATTGAGGTGTGAGGGAGGCGAGTGGGCTGAAACAGAGGGGGTCTGGTCATGCAGTGCTGCCCTAGGAGAGAAGGAGCAGGCTGTTGTAGCCTGGCCCAGGCACTTTGGAGCCTGAGGAGAGCCAAGGCACACGTTTAACCTGGCGCCTGTTCAAGAACTGCTGGACTCAGATTAGCATGAAGTTATTTTCAGTCAAATATTTCTACAGCCCACCCCTTTCCCCTCCCTTACAGCGATTGAATTTCTTTTTTCCCATAGTGCCCTGGAAGAGAGGAGGAGAAGAACAAGGCGGGGCAGAAGGGGCGTCCGGGCTCCCTGTGTGAGAGAGGTTCTTTGTGTGCAGTCAGCTCAGGACAGCACAGCCCCACCTTTCACAGGGGCCTGAGTCTTGCCTGAACCAGGTGTCCTGAGCAGCTGTGAGGGCTGCAGGCATACATCTCCTCAGGGAGAGGCAGATACCCTGCAGTGATGGCCGGGCTGCTGGCCAGGACCTGCTACTTCAAAGCTCTTTCTCAGGCTCCCAGATGCCCCTCTGGGCTGGTGGCTGCCAGACCCTGGAGCCACGGGCCTCTCACTGCCTACATGCCTGAAGCCATCGCCTTTCCCAGACCCAAGGACCATCAAGATTTGTACAAGGTGTCAGTGGAGCAGAGTGACATCTTCTGGGGAGCACTAGGAAGGAGCCGGCTCACCTGGATCACCCCCTTCCACTCTGTCCAGGACTGCGACTTGTGCCAGGGCAGAGTCTCCTGGTTCCTGGGTGGGCAGCTGAATGTGACAGGTAAGGAAGGAGATGGACATGGGATCGTACCAAGTGCCTGCAGGTGCTTCTGTGTGTGTGACTTCAGCCCTGGGAATGTATTGGAAGAGCACAGAGTTAAAGGTCTGGAGAGAGGGAGATCCCCAAAAGGTCCAGTTGGCCCTGCAGTGGCTGTAGGTTGTGGCTGGTCCTAAGGAAGCAACTGGGTTTCATAGGAGAGGTTGCAGCTGGATTGGTGTGTGCTGGGAGCTGGATTGCTCTCCCTCAGCCCCCATGGATCCCACTGCAGTGCAGTAGCTCTGTCTTGCAGGACCATAGTAACACTGAACCCTGTGCATTCAGCAGGCAGGGTTGCTCTGGGTCATTCCTGCTCAGCAAAGGCAAGATGTATCTGTAGAAAGCAAAATACAGGAGAAATGAGCCATACTGTCACCACTGTAGTGGGAGGCTCTTCTGTGGACTGGGTCTATTGCCTTAGGGGGGCTGTCAGGGGAAGACACAGGGGCTGGTGACACTGTGTTCTGCTCACAGTGCTAGTGGTCCCTGCGTTCAAAATACTAGACAGACCTCTCAGAAAATCAGATGTTATGTAATCTATTTGGGAAAGAGAGCGAGATTTATTTGCCTTTGGTATTTGACATCTTACTCTTTTGCATTTTATATGCATTTCTTTCTCTCCTGGAAAACTACAAATGGTCAGGAGAAAAAAGTTGGTATGCAAACGGGGGCTGCTGCATCATCCCATGACTTTAACAGATTTAAGGAAAACAGAGAGTGGAACAAGACTTCTGAGGAAATTGCAGCTGCCAGCAATGTGGGAAACTTTAGATGGACGAACTGCAGCCAAAGACTCAGCTTAGGATGTCCCTGGAAAGCCAGGGGCTGTGCACTCTGTATTTATCCTGGCTCTTTTCCATCTTGGACAAATGCACTCTGCAGCCTTCCAGTGCAGAGCTTCGCTTTGTCCTACATTTGTTCTTTAGGAGCACTACCACTAAAAAACTTCCCTAGTTCACTCTGGAGGCAGCTGCAAGGCAGTGCTGGGTGGAGTGAAGGCTTAGTTAATGTTTGCCAGCACTCTGAGGGCACTGGGGATGTGACCTCCAAAGGGACTTGAGGTGTTTTCTGCTCTGGACTGCGTGAGGTCACAGTTAAGGAGGAAGCTGATAGTGGGGATTGGCAGGTATTGGAGTGGTGAGGAGCATAACAGGCTTGGGATGGTGCTTGTGGTCTCCTGGCTGGTATCCACAAAGGTTGTCCAAGGCTAATGTTGAGAAGACTCACACACAGCCCTGACTTTGACCTGAAAATGAGACTGCCAGTGCTGGCTTTATGAGAGGTAAGAGGTACTGAGGGTTGCTCTGTCAATGATACTGGGTTTTCCTTTCCAGTGAATTGTCTGGACCGTCACGTCCATGTAGCCCCAGACAAAGTGGCTTTAATCTGGGAGAAGGATGAACCTGGAGAGGAGGTACGGGTGACGTACAGGTCAGTAATTACCTCCCAGCGTATGAGAGGCATATTGTAGCATGCATGAACACTGCATAGGGCTGATCTGCTGATGTCTGTCATGTGAGGGAATGCAGCATCCCTTCACACAGATCCAGAGTATGGTGACTGTTGGCTTGCTTGTGCTGATCTGAAACTTCAGCCTACCCCCTGATTAAATCTTCTGGGCCCTGAGGAGTCCCTGCCCAGCTGGGGAGGCAGATATAAGCCCCTTGGGGCAGCACTGCAATGCTTGTAGGTGAGACATACAGGAAAGTCCCACATGTGCCTTCCCACCCAGGTTCCTGTTATCTAAACTTCTGGGTCAGTGGTCTGCAAGAAAGGCAAATTCACAGCTGCAAATGTGTTGAGAAATTCCATGCTCATCCTCATGTCAGCAGTGCTGCTGGATTTGGTTCTCTGGGGGGGCTGCCTGTCCAGCCCTGCTAGGTTGGTCTGGGGCCTCTCACCTTCCAGCTTAAATTGCCTGCTCTCTGAGTCACTGCCACAGAATTCACTTAAATCCCTCTGCACACCAAACAAGTCCCTCTGTCCTCTCTGTCTTCAGGCGTTGCACGACAAATATGACCAGCCACCCCTGCCAATCCCCATGCATGGAGAGCCCTTCCATAAAATGACTCACTGACAGCCAAGCTGTGGTTTCTGTGAGGGACACTTCTTGGGAGAGGCATCTTTCTGCTCACTGCTTTCCTACATCTGCTGTTCTTGCTTGACCTCAGCTTCAGCAAAGCACGGGACCCTGTTTTGGAGAAAGATATCTAACTTCTCACATGTAGCCTCCAGCTGTGCAGGGTAGCATGTCATACTGGTTGTACAGGTTGTTAAGAAATGTGCAGGCTGTCATTGAGAAAGTCAGCTGACGTGTTGTGCGTTTGCTGAGCCAGAGGAATTGCCAGTGGCTGTTGTTGTACAGAAATCATTCTAATTTATGTCTTTTCCATAAATAGCAGTCTATGTTAGAGACTGTCTTCTTTCCTTTCCACTGATTTTTATAGGTCTTCCATGGTCTTCCAGAGTGAGGAGGGTTAGGGTATGTAGGGATATAAGCTGCGTCCTTGTGACTCTGAGCCCTCCCATCTTTATGATCTGCAAGAAATTCTCTAACTGTGTCATTGCTTCTTTGGGCAGGGAACTGCTGGAGCTGACGTGCCGCCTGGGAAATACCTTGAAACGGCAAGGGGTGAAGCAGGGTGACAGGGTGACAATCTACATGCCCCCGTGCCCACTGGCAGTGGCTAGCATGCTGGCCTGTGCCCGCATCGGGGCCGTGCATGCTGTGGTGTTTGCTGGCTTCAGTGCAGAGTCTCTCGCCAACAGGATCCGGGATGGTAAGAGGCAGTGGGTAACAGTGATTGTTTCCCTTGGGGGACAGTGCTGAGCTTGTTGGTTCAGCAGCTCAGAGGGGCTCAGGGTTTTGTGGATGGCAAAAGTTTTCTGAGTGAGACTCTCTGGGCTCTCTGAGGGTATCCTGACATAATGGATAGTCATTCATGGGATGAACAGGTTTTCTCTTTCATCCGTGGAGCTGAAGTTATGGGATATAATGTCTCCTGTAAGGGGATGCAACACAGGCAGAACTGAATGGGAAACCAAGATGCAAAGCTGTTGTTTTTGCTAAATGAAGGACATGAGTACTAGGAGCTGGGAGACAGTGAGGTGAAAGGTCATGGTAGAGCCAAACTACTCTGTGACTGGTGGAGAGGGGCAGAGTTGCTTATGTGGCTCTTCTGTCTTCTGCAGCCCAGTCAGAGACAGTGATTACAATGAACCAGGGGCTAAGAGGTGGCAAGATTATCGAGCTGAAGAAGACAGTGGACCAGGCTGTGAAGCAGTGCCCTGGAGTGAAACGGGTTCTGGTTTCCATGAGGACCACCAGCAAGGTTCCCATGACAGCTCTAGATGTGCCTCTGGAGGAGGTGAGAGGCTGCACAGCAGTTTTGCCACTTCTCCTGGGCAAAGTGTTTGCTCTTGGTGCAGGGACACTGGGTGGAGAGAGGATCTTGCCAGGCCATGGTAGTTTTGCTGGCATTGACAGAATTTGGGGACATTGTCCCACAGCAGCAGTGGCAGTCAGAGCTGCACACAAGTTCAGGACAGTCTCAGTAGCCATTAGGATGGGCGGCTGGTGTGTCTTCCCACACTATCAGCCCTGTACTGTCAGGGCCAGGCAGTGCAAGCCAGAGCACATAGCAGGGTGAACAGGGGCCTAGAAACACACCAGACATGGGCTGCTACTTTGTGAATCCAGCCTTGAACTGCCATTACACTGTCACACACGGGTCTGCTGGCAGACCTGGCATGTGCCTGATATCTGCAGCACACAGGGTGGCTAGGCTGCCAGCATGGAGCACAACTTATGAACAGGTGAGCCCCTGCCATGCATTTCTTCTGGAGGATGTTTGTGGGGAGCAGGATGGCACAGGTGCTCAGAGGGGAGGGAGACTCAGGAGAGAGGTGCAGAAGCAGGTGTGGCAACGATTCAGGGGAGGCTGTGAGACCCTGAGAGAACTGCTGTGCTCTTTCCTGCAGGAGATGATGAAGGAGGATGCATGCTGTGAGCCTGCTGTCATGGACAGTGAAGACATCTTGTTTCTTCTCTACACGTCAGGCAGTACTGGCAAACCCAAGGGCTTGGTTCATTCCCAAGCTGGTTACTTGCTGTTTGCTGCTCTCACACACAAGGTAATGGATCCCAGCCACAAAGTGCTCATGAGCCAGCAGTTCACAGGCAGTGCAGGGAAGACACAAGCTCCTTGTTGCATTATGAGCTCATCTTTATCCAATGCAAAGCCTCTGGGAAGCCCTCCAAGCCCCAGCAGACCACATCTGGCTACAGGTAGTGCACCATAGCAGGGTCTCCCAAATACGTACTACTGTGAGCTACCTTCTTGGCTTTCTTCTTTCATTGTCCTACACTAAACAGAACCATTGGATAGGATGCTCAGCCTTGCAAGAGTAATTTTATATGACGGGATTAGGAGGAAAAAGCCAATTGGTTCCTAGAAACTGTGGCTTTTCCTAAGTGTAACTACCCCAGCTTAGATGAGAGATCATAGGCAGTGCTTCTAGGAGGAGCCCTTCTGACAATACCTGTAAAAGCTGGTGAGTGCCCTCATGACAAAGGGTCTCTATCTGCAGAGTGTGGGTCACCTTTGAGAAGAAGAAAGACTTTAACCATGACACAAAGCAAGCCTAGAACTGGATAAAAGGGCACTGAGCCCAGCCCAGAGATGTCTTTGGCTGTAGGAGTGGTTGGAAGGAGCATTCCTATGACATGAGGTTCCATGTAAGAGGGAGTTCTTATCTGAACAGTCCCTTAGCTTTGGATCTGGCTCTTCCTGAGCATGACTGCAGTTCCAGTAGCACCTCAGACCACACACTCAGTGACAAAGCAAGCTCAGGGCTGGCTGGGTCTTCTCTGTTAGCTGTGAGTGCTGAAGCCCATTCCTCCTGGGGTGTGTGCCAGAGGTGTGGAAGCCCTCAGCTTTCCTGTGAAGCTGTGCCTAGTGTGACGGGTGACCCTCTCAAGACCATCAGAGTAGTTTTGCAAGGTCCAGGGCTGTCATTCCATAATGGCAATGCAGGGGGTGAGCAGCATGTGACCATGTTAGCTCCCAGGAACACTGAAAACCTGGACACAGGTCTGACACACTCAGACATCCCTCAGTTGGATGGGGCAGACTGCTGCTACCATAACTCACTGCTCCACTAAAAAGAGTCAGAAGAACCAGAAGAAGCTTCCATTATGGCACCTCAGAACACTTGAGGCTGCAGGGTCCCCAGATGAAAGTCAGTAGAGAGCTGCAGGAAGAAATGAATGGGTCTAAAACCACAGAAATCAGAGGAGACAGCAAGAAGTGATAGGCTAGTGGGAGAGTGGCCCCTAAAAAGCTTTCCTGGCACTGAGTAAATGAAATGAAGAAGAGTGCTTTAGAAAGCTGGTTGTAGCTGCCACTGTGACAGCACCCAGCTCTGCCCTGCACAGGGTAGTCATGGTTCCTTCATGTTCCAGCCTTCCAGCCAAGGGTCTCATGAGGAATAAATGAGGCAGTGGGAAGAAGAGCTTGTTTTGCTCTCTGCCTGCAGGCACAGCACTGCACTCACCCAGCTGAGATGGAGAGATTCCAACTCTTGTGGGCAGGCTAGGGTTGCTCTAGGCCAAGGCGTCACATGGTCCCTCTGCTTGCTGCCTCACTGCTCCTGTGCTGGGCTCTTTGCTGAGCTCAGGGGGTTTTGAGTGTTTACTGTCCATCTGGAGTCCAGCAGTGCCTACAGGAGGCTCATGGAGTCCTCTACCACTTTGCCCTTGTCTACAACTCCTCTCCTTCCACATGCTCACATAAGTACAGAGGCACCTTTCTTACAGCTGGTGTTTTATTTTGATGCTACAGGATACTTGGATTGGTCTTGTCTAGATACCAGCAAAAGGGAAGAAAGGCTGTATCTCTTTCCATTGGAAAAGAGCAAATTTGGCTGCAGGGTTGGTTTTTTTTAAGTGTCTGTCTTCTGCATCTTCATAGTTTTGGTTCTTTTAAACTTAAATTTTATTTAATTGATTTTTTTTTTCCTGATTAAAAAAAAAACAACTCTTTGCAGGAAGAAGGTGTCCCTGCAGGGGTGGTAGGAAGACAGAAGAACACACTAACGTCAGGGCTGACAGAGAGTCCACTGCTCTCTGTTGTGCCCCTTGCCAGGAGTGCAGGCCCAAGTGAAACCCCCACTGCCTCTCTTTTCTCGTTCAGTACGTGTTCAACTACCAGGACAGGGACATCTTTGGCTGTGTGGCAGACATCGGCTGGATCACGGGACACACCTACGTGGTCTACGGCCCCCTCTGCAATGGTGGCACCACTGTCCTTTTTGAGAGCACTCCTGTCTATCCTAACCCTGGTGAGTGAAGTGCCTCATGGGAGCTGGGACATTCCACAGCACCCTGAGACTCACAGCAGGCAGGGAGCTGGTGGCTTGATGCCAGGACATGAGCAGCAAAGGGTTTGTCGCCTCAGCAACAGCCTGTTGGCTGTGCCCAGTAGAGAGCTGGAAGGGGAAGGGTCTTTTCCTCTGCTTAGGAAGCCACTGCTGCTTCTCCAGGGGTGGAGCTGTTAATCCCTCTCCCTCCCTGCAGAAGGAATGGTAGCAAAGCTAGGTGGAAAAAAAGGGGCTGCTGCTCCTGAACTGCTTCCATCCTTCCCACCATGCAATTAACTTGTCTGAGGGTCCTGGCAGTGCTGGAGAATCTTTGCTCTCACCTCTTCTTTCTCTTCCTTGGTGTTGGGCTGGGAGGATGTGTGTGGATGGTTACTGGCCCTGTTTCTGTTCCAGGCCGCTACTGGGAAACAGTAGAGAGGTTAAGAATTAACCAGTTCTATGGGGCGCCCACCGCCATCCGCCTGCTCCTGAGACACGGTGAAGAATGGGTGAAGAAGTATGACCGCTCTTCTCTTAAACTGCTCGGCTCAGGTAAGTGCAGCAACATGGGCTGGGGCAGCAAATTCTTGGACATTACCTTGTGCCTCTTCCCACAGATGCCAAGAGTAGCAGCATGTGAGACCCCAGAGTCAGGAGACTGCACTGTTTTAGCTCTGCCCCCTTGTCTTTCCCCTTGCAGTGGGGGAACCCATCAACAAGGAGGCGTGGGAATGGTACTTCCGCGTGGTCGGCGAGACACGATGTCCAGTAGTGGACACTTGGTGGCAAACTGGTGAGATGCATATGATTCCTTGTTCCAGCTTTTGCTCTCCCAGGCTTTAGGAGTGACCTGCTGCTTTGCTGGCCAAGTGATAGTGGCTGTTGCTGACAGTCTTGTATGAGCAAGGCTGTAAGGGCCCATGAGCACCCAAACATAGAAGAGAAAAATGGCCTTTAAAGCTAACCCAGATAAACATGGGGATTTGAGTGTACATCTCAACAGATCCCTGCTGAACTAAATGAGGACAATCATCCTTCTGCAAAGTTCCTTTCCCATCTCTTTGGCAAAGCTAGCCCCAGCCTTTGCAGTGTATAATAAGGGACAGGGCAAAGGCTGTTGGCCAAGCAGTGCTAATTGGCATTCCTCTTGTCCTCAACTTTGATGAGCATTATAGTTTCTTTTCCTTCAGAAACAGGAGGCATCTGTATCTCACCCCGTCCTTCTAATCCTGGAGCTGAAATCCTTCCAGGCATGGCTATGAGACCCTTTTTTGGGATCAGCCCCTCCCTCTTGGATGACAAGGTACATTTATAACCTGTAGTTCAGGTGCTGGCTCAGCCCCCTTTCCCCCAGGTACTTGCAGTGCATACTTGCCAATGGGAGTGGAAATCTGTAAGCATGTCTTTCCTGCTCATCTCTACTAGACAGCAACCTTCCTTACTGGAAAGGGACAAACAGGGAAGCTGTTCTTCCAGCTAGTGCAGAAGTTACACTAGCTTGCACTGTCCTGACAAGACAAGTCACAAGGCTGTGTTTGGACTCCCTGGCACATCTCCCTAGGAAGGACAGGCTAGGCAGGGACAGCCAGTCTCCCTGGAGAGGCCTTGCATCCCACCATGGAAGGCAGTTGGTTGCAAACATATGTTGGGACAGACTAAGCCTGTCCTGTTGAAGTGAGGCACACAGGACCCTCCTCACTGCCCTCCCTGACATTTCCATCACAGGGTTGTTCAACAGGCAGTAGCTAAACATCCCAAGTACCTTCAGCCATGGTTACTAAAAGGTAACTATTTTACAGGGAAATGTCCTTCTGGAAAATGACGTCTCTGGAGCTCTTTGCATCTCACAAGCCTGGCCTGGTATGGCACGAACCATTTACAATGACCACAAGAGATTTCTGGAAACTTACCTGACTCCTTATCCAGGTAAAGAAAATGTGTGGCAGGACACTTGCACATATTTGGTTGGGTATGGTTGGGTCTGCTTGCTAGCTTTCTGCACAGACATAGGATTCAGGAGAGCTGGTACTGCTCCTTTGATCTTCCAGAGACCCTCCACAGTCCTGAGGCCTTTCATCTCCCCAGGTCTGGTATCACAGGACTGTCCCTCACTGACCTTCTTAACTGGATCACACATTGTTTTAAGACAGTGGATTTGTCCTTCTGTCCCCAGTCCCCTTGAGCACAGACCTCTTGCTGCATCTCTTGCAAACCCCGTCAGCCTCTGTGACTCACCCACAGGCACTGAGCAAGCCCAAGATGGTGTGTGTCTTGATGTAATGTGAAGAGGAGAAGGAGCAAGACCACAGGCACCTGCACTGGAGCAAAGTGCTCCCAAGCACATGGTGATGAGACAGGCACAGCATTAGCCAGTGCACTGCCAAATGAGGGCAGGAGCCTGATGATAGAGCAGGTACCAACAGAGGCAGAAGACTAACAGGGAAGGTAGGCACATTTACCCTGAGCAGTTGAGGAAGAAGCAGAGTACATGGGCCCTGAAGCCAACAGAGAGAAGGAGGGGAAATGTAAGAGTATGGCTGCTGAGCAGCTCTAATGCTCCCTCCAACAAGTGACTATGGCATGGTTCTGGCTACTGCAGGATTTTTCTTCACTGGGGATGGTGCATATCGTACCAGTGAGGGCTACTACCAGCTAACAGGACGGCTGGATGACATCATTAGCATCAGTGGACACCGGCTGGGCACTGCAGAGGTGGAGGATGTTGTGGTAAGAGATATGGGTGGGAGGTAAAACTATCCAAACTAAAGCAGTCAGGGCAGGAGGAAAAGACCAGTGCTTGCAGACCTACTGAGGCAGGAAGGAAAAAGGGCAGAGGCCATCTAAGGCCCTTCCTTATCTCCCTGCATTGTTGTGAGCTGCAGCAGCCAAGTCAGGTCAGGGCAGCTCCAGGTGGCAGCCAGCCTGCCAAAAGCACTGAGTCAAACTTCTGCCCTGTTCTATTCCAGGCTCACCATGTGGCAGTGGCAGAGTCTGCTGTCATTGGCTACCCACATGAGATCAAGGGAGAAGGTAAGATGCTTTCTTTCCTGCCCCGATACATCTCCCAGGGCTATGGCACTGCAGTGGGAAGTGGCACTGGTAGAAATGCTGTGTCCTCACCATATAGCATGTTAGAGGGAATCTCAGCACAGCCATCACAACCTGCACCACAGACCAGCTAGGCTTTGCATAAGGTGGGAGCAGCAGTGCTTCTGTGTGGCCAAAAGCACACACAGTTTTGGCTACAGAGCCCTGAGGCTACCAGCAGAGAGGGACTCACCTGGCACTAGGTCCAGGCAGGGTCTCAGGGGCATGGTATGCACTGTGCTCAGTAATCTGGTGGTGTTTCTGCCAGGAGTCTATGTGTTTGTTGTGCTGAAGAAGGACAGTGGCTACACACAGGAGACTCTTGCTGCTGAGCTACAAGAGCTCATCTCAAAGAAGATCGCTAAGTATGCAGCTCCAGATTATGTTCAGGTAACATAAGCAAACTGGTCCAACACCCACACTGGCAGATTGTCTGAGCCCTTCCCCTCAACCTTGACTCTGCTCCCCTCCATCACAGGTCACAAAACAGCTGCCCAAGACACGCTCGGGTAAGATTATGCGTCGAGTACTACGGAAAATTGTGGAGGACAAGGCCAGTGAGCTTGGGGACCTAACCACCCTGGACGACCGTGAGGCTGTGCAGCAGATCATAGAGGGACATAAGCACCTTGTGGAGCAGCAGAAGGGCCACTAGCTCAGTTCTGCCAGCAGCCACCTCCTCCTCTTTCACTGCAAAACCAGGGAAACATCCAGAAAAGTCACTAAGCAAGCGGTGGCCAGAAAGTTCTCAGATCACACTTCCACTGCAGTCTTGGAGTGACCTCTCCACAACACAAGAGACTCTCAAAACCTATGTCTATACACTCATGTAGACAGAGGAGAGAACATGACTCATCATAGGCAGAAGAGTCAGGGGAGACAAGCTGTTTCATTCCATGAAAGCAGAGGGCAGAAAGCCCTCCTTGAGGTTCCTTGTGCCTGGCAGTAGCTGCGGAGGCAGTATCCTGGATAGGGACACTACTCCTATCTCTGCTCTGCTCTTTAGCAATAGTCTTGTCCAGGACCATTGCCAATATGCAAGCATCTCCTCCAAAGCAAACCCTAGAAAGAAAACACGCAACAGTCTGGTTAACAAATACTGACTCTTCTCCATAAAAACAGTTTGGAAACTGGCCCCAGATTTTAATACAAAAATGTTCTTTTCACCTGTATTGTGTGTTATAAGGAGAGCAGAGACATGCCCCCTCTCTGTGCTAGCATTTTCCTCCCCTTGTCTCCTGCTGGAAAACACAATTCTTGACAGAGCCACAAGGTACATAAATCTGTTGTGCAGAGCTGTGTATCAAAGACAGAGCTCCTAGCAAGGCACAGAGGGCAGAAAAGGAGGCCACATTCTAGCCTCATACCAATGTATCCTGGACAAAGTGGAGGTTTCTCTGGCTATTGTTTCTACAGGACCCATGATGCAGCATCTTCTCTCAGGGAAGCTCAGTAGCTCAGCTCCTTTCTCTCATGAAAGCCAAGGAGGCAGAAGGAGGCTGGCAAAAGGATGGCATAGTTTTGTCTGCTCTCGGCAGAACTCCACACCATGAGTTCAGACATACTCTGTGTCTATCAGCAAAATTCAGAACTGGTCTTGCACTGTTTGACACAGCTGCTGGCTTGGCAGCTTCATGTCTGCTATTGAGAGCTTTTCCACACATCTTCAGGTTCTGTGGCTGGCCAGACAAGGGCATGTTTTTTAGTGTCCTTCCTCAGAGGGGAGCCGCTTCACCTTCTCACATCGAATGAGCTCCCATCTTCCCTCTCCATGAAGTTTCAAAATCCAGCTGTGGAACTGCAATTCAATAGCACAACACTGAGGGGTGTCTCTGCAAGAGTATGGTTCACCCACAATGGGGTCCTCTAGCCTTAGTCACTCCCCTCTGCTGGCCAGAGACCCACTCTACCACACCACCACAAGGGAGGCATGGAGTGCTGCCTCCCTGTCTCACCTTTTCCAGGCTCGGTCTGTGTCCCACACTGATCAGTGTCATGCCCAGCTGAAGGCATATACGGTACAGTTCATGCTCCACCTCTTCTGTCAAGGCGCTGGTGGCTTCATCTAACACTGAAAGAAAAGTCATAAGCCATGTAAATCCTCTCCCAACCAGATATCTCCTGTAGACAAGGGCAACTCCCAAGAATATTTCACATATTAACTGGGGTTCACCAAGAGCCTCTGCAGAAGGCAAGTAAGGAGAAACCTAAGGACTCTGGTATTCCTCTGGCACAGCTGGTGTCAGGCAAGTAGGAAAGCTGTCCTTCCCCTCAAGTACTTGAATCCATCCAAACCACTCCATTCACCTCACTCCTCTCCCTCAACAGCTGCCAGCCACTGCTTCATCCCCATCATGGCAAAAGCCAAGACATGACCTTCTCCAAGCAGACCACGTGCCAGAGCGCCAGGCTGAACAATAGTCAGTGTACTCTTCCAGCACAGACCCTAAATGGAGCATGTAGGAGGGCCTGTGGCACCTTTCTGACTATTAAGGGTAAATACTACAGACCTGGAGCAAATAAATTCAAATCATTTCTACAACTTCTAGTTTGCAATCCACAGGTTCCTTCTGCCCAGACATCACTGAGCTGTGCTGCCGGCTTCAGGGGAAAGAGAGGTACTTACATGAAGCTACCTGAAACTGGCTCTGTTCACCCACATCCAACCTGGCCCTCATGGCAAGTCCTCCAACAGCTTAAGCCCCCCAGCAGAGTCTAAGGAATTGGCCCCATTAGCTAATCACAGATGCTTCTGTGGTCTCTCAGGACTGTTTCTCCCACTGCTCCTTCTCCTCTTTTGCCACGTCAGGGCTAAACCTTCCATATTGCTCCACAACCGTACAGATGTTCGCGAGCTTCAGATATGACAGCTTCTGCCACTCTCCCCAACACATGCACTTCTTTACATAGCAACTGGTGAGCAGGCTGACAAAGTTCTCCTTCTGGTGCCATTGGACATGGACCATGAACATTAATCACCAGTTCCCTAAGAGGAAAATGTCTTATATACAGCCTTTTGATTTACCACCCTCCACACAAATAATGAAATGTTTTCACATTTCACAAATGAATCCTCTGTGTGCTTTGCTGCTAAAATAATGGCCAAGACAAAGCATGTTCCTATCACAAAAGGGATTTCATGTACTGGTACTGACTCTGTACCAGCTTCTCTATACATCAAAGGCCTTGTCTTTTTTTCTCCCCTCTTTTGTAGTCAGTCACTCACCTGCATACTTTGGCTGGAGGTAGAAGAGCCGTGCAAATGAGAGCCTCTGCATCTCCCCTGGGGACAGGATGTCATACCTACAGCAGGGTCGAGATTCAACACCTTCCTCAAAATAGAGCTCATTTGCTGAAAATCTTATGACTTCTGATATTGGAGACCACTAAACAACTGTCCCTGTGTGTCCCTTGTGCCCCCCTCCATGCTGCACCCCTGTACACAGTCAGCTGCCTGCAGAACACCACAGCTGGCGACTGTTGGCGTAGATGTTTGGGGCATGAAAGCTTTCCTCCTGTGTAGTGTCCACATCTCACAGAACACAGAAAAATCCAGCAGCAATGTGCATCTGCTTAGAAGTGTTCCCCACTCAGAAATCACCCAAATACACACAGACAGTGAGCTCCCTTACCAGTTCCAGTCCACCTGTTCATCCAGTCCTCCAGCCCTTGCCAGCAAATCAGTCTACAGAGAGCACAGCAGACATGTGAACATAGTCCCCAATGCTGTCAGCCCATGGCCCTGAGCATAACCACCTGCTTCTTCCCCTTTCCCACTTGACCTGAAGTTGTACAGTATCTCTCTTCCTCTTTCTGTCCCATAGACAGTTGTGTCCCAGGTACAGACAATGTCCTCACATAAATTCAGCACACAATCATGCTGTGCTGCCACAAAAAATCATCCTTTCTTCCCTCGCTGGTGGCCAGGATAGAAGGCAGCAGTGCTACCAGTGACTCACCAGCCCAGCCAGCTCCAGGAATTGCACAATCCTGTCATCATCTACAGACCCTAGGGAGAAAGACATACAGCATAAGGAGAGGCAGTGTGTGCTGAGGCCACTGCTGAATGAAGGAGTTGGTGGGGCAGGAGGGAAGAACTGGAGTATCTCCTGAGGCTCAATGTGGTTGACCTGACCCCTTAGTTATACCAGATCCTGAGCTTTGGCAGAGATAGCCCCAAAGACTGACCTTCCTTAAAAATGTTAACCATGCCTGCAAGCAGCATACCAGGAGGTAGCTGGGCTCCACAGACACCCCTGAGATTTGCCTCAGTTCACGGCCACAACCAGAACACAAGGATCCAGGCTTCAACTGCCAAGGCCCTGCCCAACAGTTGCTCTCTTAGGGCTGAGACTTGCACACTACAAGTGGTGGAGTCATGGGAACGGGGTTCAGGTAAGAGCCAGCAAAAGGACCCCATGTGGGAAGAGGAATACCTCAGAGTGGGTCAGCTGTGGAGCAGAACATAACACTTGAGCTGGTACAGTCAGCATCTATGGAAGTTGAGTAGAAGGGCCGTGCATCTGTCATGGACTTCTCTGAAGCTGCCAGAGAGCCACAACAGTAGCTGATGGCTGTAGTTACTCTCAGCAAGATTGTGACTCCTAAGTGTTTGAAAGCAGCAGGAAACACTGGACATCTCCAAGCTACAGCAGACCACATGTGGTCTGGCTTTGGAAGAGGGCAGAGGAGAGAAAGGATCCATATATTCTGACCTGGGACATAATTTTGAAAAAGTGGAACAGTAAAAGATGGAGCTGGATGGAAAATGAGATGAAGGCAAACATGACTTGCTGAAAGTCAGGCTGTACCAAACAAAGCAGATGTATCCCAACAGCAACACATATCTCTAGCACAGCAGGAAGAGCATGGCCAGTTTGTCCCCACTGTACTATGACAGAAAGTTCTTATCAAATGAATATGCTCCCTCAGAAAAGGGAGGGGACACAGAATCGACCTTAACACACATGAATCTACTAGGGAACACCAAAGCAACACAAAAGCAAAATGGATGAATGTTCTTGATGAGGCACAGCAGAGGAGAAGCTGCATAGGGTACAGGACAGTGAGCCAATACCACAGCATTGGTTAATTGCTCTAATGGATTTCTGCAAACCTGAAAGTGGATAGATCTCCTTCAGGGGATAAATCACCTGTTTAACAGAGCAAAAGAAACCATGTCAGAGGGTACTGGATGAACACTGTCCACCAGAGATGCAATAGCATGAACTCAGGCACAAGGGAAGGAGCAGCCACAGGCATCCTCCCTCTTGCAGGCCTGTCTGCACCCCATGGGTTTGCAGGGCATGAGCACAGGTGGGAGCAGAGCTGAGGCCAGAGCAAAGACAGACCCTGGGCTCACCTGCTCACGCAGGCTTCCATCGGTGAAGAAGGGCCGCTGCGGTAGGAACACCACTCCTCGGGGGCCAAAGCAGGTCAGCATCCTGATACTCCCTGCACAGAGACACTCATCACACCTGCAGTACCAGGCAGCAACTCGCCACTGCCCCGTGTAGTCCTGTCCCATGAAGCAGCCAACAAATCCCCACAAAAGTGTGTTTGCAACACAGAGCAAAGCAATGAGAGCCAAAGACTGTGACAGAGACGGGTGGCTCAAATCAGTGTGTCAGTGACACATTCACCATCACATGGTGGCATTGGCCTCACAAATTGCCACACTGCCACCAAACTCAGGGTAGCCTTGGTTGAGAAAGAGAAGGCTGAGGCAAGTAGCAGTCCTTACCCTGCGTGCTCTCCCAGAGTCCTCCAAGGACCCTCAGGAGAGATGTCTTCCCTGTACCAGTGTTTCCCACAATCATCACACTGTTTCCTTGTGAGATCCTGAGGCTCAAGTCCTTGATGAGCAGCTTGCCAGAGGATGGTACTGAGAGTGTCACTCGCTCCAGAAGGAAAGCTGTGTCCCTTGGCACTGGGTCCTCCCCAGAATGGCTGCTGGGCCACCACCAAGACAATGCATGAGAAATCCGAGGTAAGTGACCATGCTGAGATTGGCAAAGATCAGGCACCTTAGACCTCCTGTGCCTCTGTGACAGTAGCCCTGCCCCACATACCCTGGGAATGACAATTGACAGTGAGCACTGCCTGCTCCAACCTAATGCATGCACCAGACTGACACCAAGGGCCACCTCCATCCCACGGCAGCCCCACACTCTGGCACTAAGCTGCAGGCCAGCCAGTTGCTGAGAGGTGACTCACCCGTCCATATCCCAACTGCTTTTGGCTTCTGAGTAGTTACCATTTTTTTTTCTGCCAAGGCTCAACAAGGTCTCCTGCAGTTCACCAATCCTAGACACACAAGAGGTTGCATGAGAGCAAGGGACAATTTCAGCAGCCTGTTCACAATATCCAAACTTGCCCATGCTTGTACAAGAGCAACTGTTTCTTTTTTGTTCTTTAGCACAGACCTGGGCAGAGTCTTGTCCTGCACTGCCCTTTCCTCCAGAGATGTGCCCACAGATAAGCTTACCTGTGTGTGTACCCTGCTACATCAGTCACAGTGCTGGACAGATCTATGAGCTGGCTGAAGCAGCCAATGAGGTAGATGGAAACAAAGGCATTCTGGGGAGAAACCACATGCCAGAGTAAGAGTCAGTGCTGAGCTGGGGCCCCTTATTGCATGACTGTAAGGAGGCAGCCAAGGAGTCCACATATTTGGCCACATCAACTGTCTCAGCAAGATGAATGAGGGGTGGTGGGAGTGAAAATGACCACATTTGAAGGAAGCAGGGCTTCCCTGCTCAATACAGCGGTTTTTGCCAGATAGACACATGCCCTGTCACCCAGGGGTGGCATCTGCAGAGTGCCTGATGACCTGCCTAGGGCCCAGCATGCTTGCCCAAATCACACAGATCCATGCCACCAACCCTACCGCAGCACCGTATATGGCTCAGAGCAGGGTGTCTCAGCATGCAGTGCCCACTTAGCTATTTTTAGCTCTGCATTCCCTATCACAAGCCAGTTTTGAGTATCTGGTAACGAGTTAGGTCAGGAAGATGAATGCAAGCCAGCTCAGCCCCACTTGTGGCCAGGCTCACCACAAGCAGTAGCCCAGAACATTAACCCAGACCCACAGCACCGCACAGACTCTATCCCCACCTGCACTTCTGAAAACCAGAGACTTTCTGACCTCCTGGTTTTTTTTTAGACACAGAGGTCTGAGCTAGGAAACTCTTAGGTAAATGTGTCCTTGACAGTTCTTACCCCCAAGTTAATCACATACCAGCTGGCTACAAGCTCCCATTGCTATGACACCATGAGTGGGGACAGTTGAACCTGAAGATCAAGTGCTGCAGGTTATCTAGCCCCAGGGCAACCTGCCCCACTTGAAACCTCCACCCTCAGTGCCTGCTCACCCTCCACAGTGGGGTCACAGAGATTACCCTTAGCTCACCTTGCTGACAAGGGCACTGAGCTCCGTTGGACTCAGGTCACCGTAGACCCCAGAAAAGATGGGAATGGCAATGACCACGTAGCTCAGGATGCTGCCCAGATAATCAAAGGTGTTGATCCCAACTGGGCACAAGCACATTGAAAGAAGACAGTGAGTTAAAGCAGAAACCTCTGTCCCAGCCAGGCCCAAGTGCTGACCCTGAGCCCAGCCAGAAGAAGAGCTGTGTTCTTGCCTCAGCCCTTTATGATGAACCAGAGCAGAAAAACCCATTTTGCAGGATAGTGTAAGCACCAGGGTGAAAATCCATATGCCAAGCAAAGAGCATTTTGGGGCAGGCCCCTGAGCAGAGAATCATCATCCAGACACACAGTTCAGAGACTACGACCAGGCAAAAGCCACTTTGCCTGCTGTTGCTATGCTTCAGGGGCCTGACTGATTCACAGTAAACAGCAGGGGAGGACAAAAAGGAAGCTTTGGGGTGAGATGGTTTGCCATGAAGTGTGCCTTGGGAGCACACAACAGACAGACTTAAGATCCCAAATTCCCACAGACACTTCTGTTCAGGGTTGCCCCTCCATTACACCGTTCAGAAGCTCACTGTGCTGCTGAGATCAGGAAGAGCTGCCTTTATAGGGCTCATTTAAAGAAAAAACCTGGACTCAGTGAAAAAGGGAGAAGGAATATTTTCAGGGGACAACTATGCTTAAGGGACAGGCTCTATAGGAAAGAAGTTCCCACAGCTGCCAACCACACATACCTGAAGTACCTGAAGCTCAAGCCCTTCCCTTTTTTCTTGGCCTTTGAACACCTGCCCTACAGAAAGCCAGATTCTGGGTCCTCCACAGCCTTGCGTCTTTATGAGACTTTTACACAACAGGATTCCCATTTAGCTCTGCAGGAGGCACCCTCTGTTCACCCTCAGGGATTTCACGAACCAGCAGAATGAGGCAGAAGAAAACACAGCACCCACCCAACTGCTCTATCAGTAGAGTTTCCTAGTGCGTGGGCCACCACAATGGAGTTACCACACATCCCACTTCACGCCCCAGTCTCCCCACTCACTGTATAGCCACAGCTCCTTGCCTATCAGCTCCCTCTGGGTCTTCAGCAGGCTCTGCAGCCTCCGGTCTGTGCGCATGTGCTCCACTCGCCCAGCCCTGCAAAAACAAGATTGCAACAGAAATCCTA
Organism: Polioptila caerulea; assembly: GCA_013397295.1. Classification (NCBI taxonomy): domain Eukaryota; kingdom Metazoa; phylum Chordata; class Aves; order Passeriformes; family Certhiidae; genus Polioptila; species Polioptila caerulea. The sequence goes on along the minus strand of VYXF01004874.1, from coordinate 207,168 downwards.
GGGCCATGGGCTTTAAAACTGAAGCTTTGAATGGGCCTGGCACCTTTGCTTCCGACTAACAAGCTCTTTATTGAGCCACGACTGCCTCCCTGAAGGGTATCATCAAGGAACTCTGACTGAAGCAAGCAGTGCTACAAATCTCTCCCAGAGCCCATGGCTGCTGCTGTTGCAGCAGGAGGAGGTAAAGCCAGGCCATACACTGTCAGCGAGGCTCCAGCCTGAAGCAATGTACAACCAAGAAAACTAGAACATAGCTGAGTTGCACACAACCAGGCATTTTCATGCTATGCATCATAATTGATGAACATGCAACACAGTCCCCAAATACAGTCTGGTTGGAAAAGAGGGGGGCACTGCTACACAGCTGGACCCAGAAAGGAGAGGGCAGAGGAGAGTCCAGGGGGTGATAATCAGCCCACATGGCCTGCATGGCCAGCAGCTTCAGCCCACCTCTTCCCATTTCCCACTCCACAGGAATGAAACAAAGCCAAGTCCTGAGCAGTGCAACCCCCAGTATGGGTACCCCAGCTCCACAACTCCCCCATTCCCAGGGCTATCTCCATCAAGTCACCCACCACACAAGTTAGTGATGATGCTCCAGTGGCCAGGCTGAGCCAGGAGCAAGGAAACATCTCCTAAACCACCACCTTTAAGCAAGCGTGACAGCTCCTTCTGCTGCTTTGCAAGGCCTGGGCTGCCCTCAGGTGGCAAAATGCAGAGAGAGCTCCACATCTCACTCCAGACTCCCCGCTGCCATGGCACCTATTGCCCTTGACATCCAACAGAGTCTTGTGCCCACTACACAAACCACGCTCCCACCACACTCTATGCAACAGGGGAGTCACTAGGGCCCAAGAAAATAAGGCCAGAAGCAGCACAAAGGCATCCAAAATAAGATTTTTGAGGTCTCATTTCTAAAGATTCTCAGTTCATAGTAAAATACATTTTCTTTCTCAAAAATGCACCTGGTTAGAATTCAGTTTGGCTTTACAGCCTTATAACACATTTCAGGTAACTACTGAGCTGCAATCTTTGCTTTCCTTGTATTAGGAAAGGAAAAAGGCTTGGACACAAGGAGTTAAAGGTGAGAAAGGAACTGGGGATATTTGTTCTAGAGTATTTGTTCGAGAGTATTATTCTGTTGCAGATGAGGAGAGATTGCTGTATTGGTTTCCTCTTTTCCTCCCATTCACTTTACTTTTAAAGCAAGTTTACCAAAGGCTTAGTAACAAAAGAAGTAAAAAGGTAGCAGTGCTCTGCTTCTGTTTCTTCCTTTACTGAAACACTGTTTAGGCAGTCTTAAGAGGGCAAGATCACAAACTACTTCAGAAGCTGAGCAATCAAAACCAGCCACTCACCACATGCTCGTCCTCTTACAGGATTCCAGGAATGCAACCTTTTAAAAAATTCCTTTATTTTTAAGTATGATGCATAGCATGAAAATGCCTAAATGTTGTGTGCAACTCAGCTAAGTTATAGTTTCACACAATATGAAGCTTTTCTACTAAAACACTGTACTGAAACAAGACATTCTGTTTTTGGATATAATAATCCACTTTCTATTTTCTACTTAGTAATAGAATACAAAAATTAAAAATTGTGAGGGAAAGTACTGCATCTTAAATAAGGGCATGTTATTACAGTATCTTTTCCATTACAAAAAATTATCATCAACCAGTAAGAATCAGAGTACAGAGAAATAACTCAGACTTGCCATTGCGAATCAAGATTGATTTTGGTTACTTAAATCAGTTTCATGCCTGTCAATATATATTGTTATGAAATCAGTGATTTTGAATCAAAACTGTGGGGATAGCACCACAACACTTGAAACGCTCCCTCAATACAGCATGAGGGAGCCAAATACAGATCATGGGCTACAGTTCCTGGAAGAAGTGCAATTTCGCAACATACAGGGCAAAGGTAGACTCGTGACAAGAGATGAGCAATAACCTCCTGCAACCCCAACACAAGCTACACCAAATTCATGCCTCTTTTCTTGGTGAACCAAGCAGCAGCTCAGCAGGCTTCAGGGAATCACGAAATGGGGGAGGTGCTGCCAGGCTCCTGACTGTGTGCTCAGCTCTGGGGTGAATAGCTTTGAGCAAATTCAGAGCACCAGAACAGCATATGGAGGGTCAGGGCACAGACTGATCAGGAGGAGCAAAGCAGAGGTAAGGCGGCCAGGTAGCAGCTAGCACACCCACAGAAGACATGCAGGCAAGCAGCAGCAGGACAGGGCCAGAAGCAACATGCAGCAAGTCCTCAGCGGAACCAGATGCAATAAGACTTTGAGCAATCTTCTAGGTAAGGACCTGGCAAAACATCAGTAATGGTCTCTAAGCCAGCACCAAATCTGTATCTGCCTCTGAGAATGATAGAAGGGAGGCAAAGGAAAGATAGTTGTGTCCAGTTGCTGTGGATTATTTCTGTAGATGAGGCACAGAGTGGAAAGAACAGTGTCAGGGCTGTATGATGCTGCAGTGGAAGGGATAGAAAGCTGCAGCAATAGAACTTGGGATCCTTTGGGATACATGAACACAACAAGGATGCTCTGAACTGGAACAATCCTTTTAAGGATACAAAGAAATTAACACTACTAACCTGTAGAAAGCAGCTGGTTCTGCATTGACACGAATCTGCATGTGTTTGAACCTGTACAACCAAAAAACACCATAACTGTGCATAAATGCTCAGTGAATTATGTAGCCAAAACCATTCCTAGAGGAAATTTATCTTGCATAGCAGAGCAGTGATTCAAGGGATGTCTTGACGGAAATACTCAACAGGCTCAGAAAGGCACCAGAGACCAAGGCTTAACACGAGGTGCCATCATTCAGGGCCAGCTCAGTGCTGCATTTGTTTGATATCCTGCTCTCTGTGAACATCTTCTTAGCCCTTGAGCTTACTGTTTGCTGCTAGTCCAGCATCTCCACCATTCAAAATCATCACAACCAACTGCCCTGGACTGGGCTCCCTGTGCCACGACAGCTTAAGCTGCTGTCCCTGGATGCCTTGAGCCCCAGGGAAAGCTACAAAGCCCCTGCTACACGCACAGCCAACCCTGCAAGCAAGGGGGAGGAGGTGAGTTACAGAGCATATGGAAAGACCAGCCAGTGAGACTGAACCAAGGGCATTGCCTGCCATGACACAAGACTGTGAATGGTTGGCAGGGGCTCAGTACACCGACTTTGAGGCACCATTGCACAGGGAGCCTTCTCTGAGTGTGGGGAAAGCCACAGACAAGAGAAGTAGCTACATACACAGCACTGAATGGGGACAAAAAAGAAGCTTTCACAGGAGCTGCCAAGGAGCAGTGAAAACACACTCTGATGGGACTCACCTGAAATCTCCCTCCAGTTTTTCCTGCTGCACAAGTTTAGACACAATTGGGCTCATCAACACTTTGTTAATCATCGTTCCAATGACGAAATACCCAAAGATGCTCACTGGGCCTAGCCAGCCTGTGCTACAGAGGAGAAAGAGAAGCCAGCTAATAATCCAAGCAAAAGGACACTCCTGCACCATTAGGCTCAAGAAATCAGAGCCCTCAGCTGTGACCTCTCTTGGCTTTCACAGAAGTTTTGGGGCCAACATTGCGCATCCCAGCATCCCCAAGGCAGAGTTCTCTTTGGAGTGTAGAGACCACTCACTCATGTGTACAAATATCCATCTGGGGAGTTGTAATGTGGTTGGCAGGCTCCAAAAAAAAAAGAACACAGGAAAGAGGTGTGCAGGCAGGGCCAGGATACATCCTTACCTGTGAAAGCACTGGTATGTGTAGTAGGCCAGTGTGAAGGGTGAGATGACGAGCTTGCTGGCCATGGAGCTGAGCTGCCTGCAGAACCTCTCCACATCCTGGCTGATGCGCTGGTCCCTGCTCAACACAAAGCCATTGACACCATTACAGCCCAGAAGCAGGAGCCAGTACTAAATGCCTAGCAGGGCACAAACCAGGCTGTTTCATTGCATGAACACAGGACAGCCTGCAGGTGAACAACCTTGCCCGGGAAGCACCTGCAGCTCCCCCACAGGAGACCATTTTCATGGTCCAGCAGGACCCACCCGAAGGCCTTCATGGCATCCAGGAAGAACAACTCTTGCCATTGCTTTTATCCTGTTCCTTGTATTTATCCCTTGTTCCACTTTCAACAACATTGTTCAATACTTGTGCCGAAGGTCTCTGCATCATTGTCCTTTACTCCTCCCCTGGAACAACCCCCATACTATGACAAACTACTGACTCTCCCCTAACCTTCAGTACTGGGCTGAGATGCCATCAGACACACCAGGACAGGCTAGGGCACAGGCCAAGCCTTCAACAACCAACTGTTGGGTATTTGCAAACACTTCCATCAAAGCTACCCTTCCACAAGAGCTGATTCCTCAGCTCTGCATGGAGTGCCTCTGGTTCCTTTGCTGCAAATAACTGCTTCCACCACCCCAGCCCCCAAGAGCAGGAAGCAGCACACCAAGCCTTCTCACCTCCCTGGCAGCAGGCATATGCGTGACAGACCCTCAAGTCCCATCTATCCCACTGCTAAGCAGGAGTTGCACTTGGGTTAACTAGGAAGAATTTCAGTATATTTTCTCCTCATCATCTCTTCCATCTGGAGCACATGGATGAGGGCTTCAGCCTCCTGTGCTAAGCTCCAGTGGAAAGGTCATAACTTAATGCTGGAGTTCAGAATGAAGAGCAAGGATGGACTCATGGTTAGTCTTGCTGCAGATACAACCACAAGGACATTCATCTTTTAACACTTTTGCAGTTCTAGAACAGCACCGTATTTAATTCTGGGGCAGCACTCACCCTGACTGACCTTACAGTCATCATTTTTCCTTGTCCTCAGACTGTAATATTCTCATAAAATTATAACTTAAATTTTGCTATAGTCTCATAAGAGACTATATTGCTTTTACAAGAGACATATTGCTTTGTAGACATATGTCTCTTTTACATAAGAGACATATTGCTTTTTACAAGCTATTAAGTAACATGCAATGAAAACACATGGAACACATGAAAGCATCAACTCAAATGCTCTGCTAGGTGCTGCAAGTGTTTGTATGTCTCTCCGAATCCACTCTTCATTCCTTCAAAGTAGATGACTCTATGCATTTAACACTCAGTTTGGTTTGCACTGCATAATGGGAGGCCTCTGCTGCTCTAGTTTGTTCTCTAAGTAGCTGGTGCAGGAAATATTCTCACCAAGGAATCGCAAGATGAAGAGAATTTTTGCAGCAGCACCAAAACCACACTAAATAGTAAGATTGAATGTTGGAGCCTAAGCAAGGTGTAATGAGACACACTCCACAGTAATCCCACACATTTGGTCTGCAAAGGTCAGGAGAGCTGTCTCTTTTGCTGCAGAGCAGACTGACCCAGTCCAGTTGTCTCCTACATTTCATTGCACAATGTGAACCTGTTCCTGAGTTAGAAATAAACCTGAGCAGAATAATCACGTGGTGAGGGGCCTCTGTCCTCTGCCTCCCCTCATGCCCCCAAAGAAAAAGACAGGCATGCAGGAACTTCTGGCTTCAATGTGCTGCACTGCCTGGGAAGTGCTGCATGCCATGGTGACAGACATGGTTTTTTAACCTCTCCTTTCAACTCCATGCCACTGCAAAACACTATCAGAAATGAACATTTAATGATAGTGGGAGTACACCCAACAGCAACCTGGAAGTGCATCAGCTTGATAATGATGACCTACAGCCAAACACGTAGAGCTGTTTGACCCAAGCTGAGACGTCTCTCATTGCTTGCTGCTCCCCCTTAGATACTCAGCATGTCTTCTTGCAGCAGCCACACAAAGCACCCTGCTGTGCAATGAATGAGCAAGGACAGGCAGCCAGTAGCAACAGGCAGCAGAAGTGCAGAAGCTGCTTCAGTTTCTTGAAGTTTCCACTATTAGCAAGAGTGGAGTCCCTGCAAGACAGCAATTCTCCCCCAGGACCCTGGGCATGGTCTCCTCTCTTGCCATCAACATGGGAGATGGCACCAATGCACTGACTAGATCAGAGGTGTCCACTCTGGCACAGGAGAGCTTGGAGTCTCAAAACAATGGTATAACAACACATTATTTAGAAAATATTCCCCCTTGATTTCTAATTTTTCAGCTAGTATTTAATAATGTCTTTAAGTTCTGGAGGGGAAGAATTAGGGAGATTCTACACTGAGATTAGCTCAGCTGGTTAAAGCATGGTGCTAATAATGCCACAGGTTCAATCCCTGTGTGGGCTATTGACTTAAAGAGTTGGACTCAATGCTCCATGTGGGTCCGCTCTAACTAAGAATATTTTGTGATTCTGTGACCTCTCACATGATATATAACATAGGAGTTTTAGCTCTTCACAGTGCACAACGAAGGCGACAGTGCCCTGTGTGTGAGGACAGGCTGGAAGGCCAAGGTCCACACACAGCTGTGAAGGGCATTCGACCTTTGCTGCACAGCCCAGGTAGATCAACAGCTCTACAGTAAGCAGGACAGTGCACAAAGCAAACTGGAGAGGAATCTCTTGGGGGTGGGGGCTGGGATCCACAAGGAAAGACTGAATGCTCCTCCTCTTGTATTTTAGGTCACACTGACACTTCCTTCCTAGGAACAGGAAAGGGAAATGCAACCCTCATACAGTGCAAAACAAAACCCTTCCTGGATGTGGCTCCCATGGGTTATCAAACCACTAAAATACAACTAAACTATGCTCAGCTGCAGATTCTGGTGTTTGAAGTTCAAACAGAACAGGGACTGTCCTAATGCAACAACTGTGTGAAGGACAGGAGAGGCACTGCTGACTCCAGCCAGGCCCTTCGCAACCTCACACAGTGCCAAGGATCGAGTTTGCAGACAGCATGTTTTATAGCAGCACTAGATCCCTGTTCATATGAGCATCCACTTTCCTTGCAACTGAAACATCCTGCTCCTAAAACCATCACGACCAGCAGTCTCAGGAGTTCCCAGCAAGAGGTATCACCTCCCACCAAGGTAGAAGAGGATGCTTAGATTTGTGCCTAGATGGTAAAAGCTTCTAGGGCTCAAGCCCCTATCCAGAGACAAACAGAAGTCAGGAAAAGGTGCACAGCAGCCCAGGAGAAGCCAAGCAAGATACTGAGAGAAGCTGCTGGCAGCCTACGGGTTGTCGATGTCCTCCCGCAGCACGTGCAGGCTGTAGTAGACCTGGCCTTGGAAATAGCAGCTGTGGAGGTATTCAGTGAGGGATTTCCTCCAGTTCACATACATCATGTTGCAGATAAACTGGTCAAAACTTTTTAGCTGGAACAAGAGCAAAGAGACGGATGGGGAGAGGTAAATGAGAACAAGCATTTTTTCAAGATGAAATAAAAACTATCAGTTTGTACTAGTGATCCAGGGCATGGGCAGACTTTAATCCATTGTGACCAGGACCATGCCTGGAGCTATGGGCAGCTTTCCCTTCCTCTCCCAAGACACGTGAGCCTCTGGTCTTACCGTGGAATTCACAATGATCAGAGTCACAGCAACGGCAGTCAATGTTTTGAATCCGGAGAAGTCCTTGTTCCCTAGGACCTCATAGTACTGGCTGGGGATGACGCCGACCTGGTAAATAACCAGCTGCTCTGGAGGAGGAAGGCAAGCAGGGGAAGGAATTGATGGACAGCGGTGACCAGGCAAAGTGGGGGACCACCGGGAGCAGACGTGAGGGTGCAGCCCCCCATCCCCACCACCAAGGCTCACCCAGCAAGGCGACACTGAGCAGCGTCAGGAACATGAGGGCGCTCGGGGAGGGCCACCCAGGAAAGAGCACGGCCAGGAGCCGCAGGAACCGCCGCAGGAACAGCCCGTCCAGCCGGGAGCCGGCTCTGCAGGGGAGGGAGACGCGGGGGCCGGCAGTGAGCTCGGGGGTCCCACC
>VYXF01004874.1:128902-190955 GCA_013397295.1 Polioptila caerulea | reverse complement strand
AGCTGTGTGTCCCTTTGTCTCCTGGCGAGGGGAGCGGCCGCCTGTGCTCCCACCCGGGGTGCGGGGCCGTCCCCGTCGCGGGGCAGCCGCACAGAGCCACCTCCGCCGCCTTCGGGAGAGGCGTGAGCAGCCGCGGGTGCCTGGGGGTGTCTGTCAGGCGCCGCCCGCAGCCGAGCGCTCAGTGCCCCCGCCCGAGGGGCGGACGAAGCCGGGCTTGGCTGCAGCACTTCGGCCTAGGTTAAGGTGGGTCTGAGGCTTTTCCCTCTCCCGGTGAGCGACGCCCCGTTCGTGAACTTCGGCGGACTTGTGGATGTTGGCAGACAGAGAGGCATCCTGCTGCTTTTGCTGCTCACCCCTGGAGCTCCTCCGGTGATATTTCTAGCCTAGACAGCTCCTGGAGACTATCACTTCTACGCTCCTGCTGCGTGGTCCCAGTGGTTTAAATATCCTACTCTCAAATGAGAGCCTTTACCACTGGAGTGGCCTGAACCCACAGCTGGGGCTGTGAAGTGAGCCACTTAACCCAGGTGGGCTGGGGTGCATGGACACCCCTGCTCCTCTGGGGTACCAGAGGTCCTGGGCAGTTGGGGCTGAAGTCTCCTGGATTCCTGCTGGTGGGAGCATTTTTGGGACTGGCTGGGAGAACTTGCACTACTGGATGCCACCAGCCCATCAGTTTAGGTGAGGGAACGTGACCTGCAACTGTTCCCTTATCTGTTACAATGCAAAAGCAGCCAAGTTAGGTAAAACCTTTATCAGCAGCAAAACGCTCCCTTGGTTACTTCTTGGTGCTGAGGTGGTTTAGTGAACACTTGTCTGTCGTGTTCAGCATGCTTCCCTGGGGGGTGTGCAGGGAGAATTTTTCCCTTTGTATGAGGTTCTCTATGCTGAGTGCTGCTGGGTTTGATCTGGCCATGAACCAAGCCCCCCAGCTTGTCTGACTTCTGCTTCTAATTTACTCAAGCCCCTCTCCACCTGCCCCAGGAGCTCCCTGCTGCTGATTCAGCTGTGGGTTTTGCCTTAGGGTTGCTCTGGGCAGCAGGAGCTGACAGTGACATTGAGGGTGTGGATTTATTGCTGAAGAAAAGGATTAATGGCCATTAAGCTGTGCCTCTAGCTCTCCCTCTCTATATCTTCCCCCAGTCTATAAGGGTGTGGGAAATGCCTACTAGGACAGAAATACCAGGGTTGTTGCTGATGCTCTCTAGCCTATGTCAACTATGTCCTCACCCTCTCCCAGGTGAAAAAGGTCTGTCTTGCCTTTCTTGGCTCTTCTGGTGGGACCGTGCTCAGCAGACCTTGGCTAGGGGGAGGTGGCTGGCCCCTAAAGTATTTGACAGACCACAGAGAGGGAAGACTTGGGCTCTGTCAGCCCTATAGTTGTCCTGAGTTGTGCCTTTGTTTCAGCTCCTCAAGCACATGTCATTGAACATAGGCTTCATCAAAAGTTTTATAAACTACTGTAAATTTCTACAAACTTCTAGGAAAATAACAATGCAGACCTGACCTGAAGTGACAATTCCATACCTTCTCAGACCAGGAATTTAGGACTAGTTTATCTTCATTGCTTCACAGCTGTGTGCATTCTCCTCTGCTTGTCTCTAGTAACTGATGCCCTGCAGCTGTAAGAACATTCTGGCCTCTTGACATGCAGGAGATTGTGGAGGAGTTTGGGGCAGGGATGCAATTGGTGACTACCTGTGATCTGATTAAAGGCAAGGGGCAGCAGCAGCATGAGGGCACCTTGTGATGAAGAGTTTATATGTGTCTGTGATTCTGTGGTTTGTGGTTTAGTCATGGCCAGGGGCCAAAGATGTTACCGCACTAATAACCATATCTGCAGCAGGGCTGAAAACTGGGAGAGTTCAGGCAGGACATCTGCTTTACTGTGGAGCAGCTGCTTTTCCTGCATCTGCTGTTCCTCATGTACCCAGAGAGCTGTGAGTGCATAGTGATACCTGTGAGGTGTTGAGAGAAGGTGAGCTCTGGCTGGGCTGTGAAGTGAGCAGGCTGCAAAGTGATGCCATGTGTATTAGGCATGATATACGAATGAAGCTTTGGAGAAAATGGAGATTTGGCTTCTTGGGTGAGGTGTTGTAGTCCTTGGGAGAAAAATTGCCCAAAAGGGAGAGACTAGGCTGGCTGAAGAGAGGCCTGAGCTGGCTGAGAGTGAAAGGATGATGAAGAGGGCTGCACTGATGAAGATGGAGCTAAGAGCCATGCAGCCATCATGAAAGCCCCTGGAGTGGTGGGGACAGAACCACATAGGAGTCCAAAAGCTGGACAAAGAGAGCAGTGCAGGTTTGAAACTTTGTATTTCTTTAGTGGGAATTGGCATGCAGAGGGAGGTAGGACAGGGCTAGGACTGGCTCACGCAGGGAGGAGCACTCCATAGAGACCCTGAAATACCCACTCAGTGCTTGTACTCTGTCTGTATTTTTGGCTAGGAGAGGCCTTGCTTTTGTGCCTTCTCCTTAGCTGGTGGTGTGTGTCGGCTGAGCAGCAAGTGACATCTAGTGTCAGCTCAGGCAGCCGTAGCTGTGGCTTGGGCTGGCTCTGTCACTTCCATCCCAGGTTCTGTGACAGTTTTTGGTGCATGCAGTGGGTGCAGCTGCAGTGCCCTGCTCTGAGGGAGAGGGCAAGGTCCTTGCTCCTTCTTCGGCTGAGCTTGTACAGCTTGAGCCAGGTGCATCCATGGCCTCACAGAGTGGTTCTGTCCCAGGTCCTTTCCTGCAGAGATGACAAACGTTTTCCCTTTGAGGGAAATTCTTCTCTGTGGGTGCTGGTAGGGGAGTAGTAAAAAATGGAAATTATGGAACTGCTAGTGGGAGAGGTGGGTGTAGGGGTGATGCCAAGCCAAAGCCAGGTATGCAGTGGCAGAAGGTCATCTGGCTTCTCACCCCATGGGTGCAGTCACTCTAGTTTCACTTAGACAAGTGGAGGCTGTGGGCCATATGTGCTGCCCACAGGAGGTCACTGGTGAGCACATCCCACTCCCAGGCCTGCCTGGTGGGGACCTAGGCTTCTTCCTTTGTCCTTGGAAGGTGCATGGTAGCCTTTCCTCTATCTTTTTCCCCTTCCTGTCCTTTGGGCAGGAGCTGGACCTGGGGACCAGACCGCTGCCAGTCTGGAGTGTGCACTGTCTTCATCTCCAGTGACTTCTTTCTTTTTGGCGTCTTTCAGGATGATCCAGAGGCACCAGCTGGTGCAGTCTGTGCTGCAGGAGTTACAGGAAGCCACCGAATGCTTTGGTTTGGAGGGCCTCACCAGTGCTGCGCTGGAGGCAGAGAGGACCTTGTCATCTTTCTCCCTTCCTGGCTATTGTGGGAGTCAGTTCCAAGAGGAGCTGGAGGTTGACCGGGTAGCCAGGAGCCTCTATCCTGAGGATGCCCCAAGTAACATGCTGCCTCTCGTTTGCAAAGGTGAGGGAAACCGCCTCTTTGAGGCTGCCAGTGTGCTGCTCTGGGGCAACCCGAGCCTCAGCCTGGAGCTGCAGGTGCGTACTGTGGTGGAGATGCTGCTGCACAAACAATACTACTTGAATGGCATGATTGATTCTAAAGTGATGCTGCAGGCTGCCCGCTACTCCCTCTGCACTGAGGAGACCCCAGAGATGACCAGCCTCCCCATGGCTATCCTGGAAGCCATCTTTGATGCTGATATCAAAGCTACCTGTTTTCCTGGCACCTTTGCCAACATGTGGCATGTCTATGCTCTTGCCTCAGTACTGCAGTGTAACATCTACTCCATCTATCCCATGAGCAACTTGAAGATCCGACCCTATTTTAACCGGCTCATCCGGCCCAGGAAGTGTGGCCCACGAACCTCCACGCTACACATCATGTGGTCAGGGCAGCAGCTCTCCCGGCAGGTCTTCAAAGCGCAGTACTTTGTGGCCGTGGTTGGCCTGGAGGAGCTGGAACCCACAATACCCTCACCAGAGCCTCCTGTCCAGCCCATGAAGACCCTTGAGCTGCTGAACAGTGACCCCCAGCTGACCTACTCCAACCTGCGTGACCGCTACAGCATTACCAAGAGCACCTTCTACCGCTGGAAGCGCCAGTCCCGTGAGCACCGGCAGAAAGCGGCTGCCAGGTTTGCAGCTAAACACTTCCTCCAGTCCTGCTTTCAGGAGGGCAATATAATCCCCCTCCAGCACTTCCGACAAATGTTTCCAGAAATCTCCCGATCCACGTACTATGCCTGGAAGCATGAGATGCAGAGCATGGTCAACGGTGATGCCTCTGCTCTGTCTGAGGCCCACAGGTTGCAGGAACTTCACAGGGTTGTCCCAAAAAAGGCTGATGTGAATGAGCCAGCAAATACTCAGGGGAGCTTAAAATCCTCAAGTCCTTCCCTAGATCCCATTCAAGCAGGAATCTTTATGCAAGGAGCCAAATCCTACCTGGAGAAATGCATCTCCATGAACACTTTGGTTCCTTACAGATGTTTCAAACGCAGCTTCCCTGGCATCTCCAGGTCCACTTACTATAACTGGCGAAGAAAAGCAATCAAGGAGAACCCCAACTTCAAACACCCCCAGTCACCCTTGGATAACCAGAAGACTCTAGCTATAGGAAAGCCATTCCTGCAGTTGAAACCGAGCAGTGTGCCTGTTAGGAAGAGACGGAATGGAGACCGGCCAGCATCCAGGAGTCTCCTGCAGCTCCATCCTTCTCTGTGCTGGAGAAAGCAGCTGCGAGATGTGGCCCGGAGGCAGGTCCAGCAATGGCAGCTGCCATTCTGCAAGTACCGCCTGCGCTATCCATCTCTCTCCTCCACAGCCTACTGGTTTTGGAAGGGCAGCGGCCAAACCATTTGGCAGCATCGCCTGCCCTGGAGCAGCTCCAGCCTGCCATTGAACCGTGTGGCTTCCCTGGCACCTGCAAGAGCAGAGCCAGGCCCCAAACCGCAGTGCCATTTGGAGGCAGCCACCAAGCACATAGATAAGCCAGTGCCTGCCATGCCGTGCAGCACCACCATTTCAGGCTACGCCCTGTCGGAGAGAGCCAACAGCCGGATGTTTGTGATGGATGTGATCGCCACTGCCCAATTCAAGGCACAGGCCAAGCTGTTCCTGCAGCAGCGCTTTGAGTCGAAGACCTTCCCAACCTACAAGGAGTTCAGTGCCCGCTTCCCACTCACAGCCCGTTCCACCTATTACATGTGGAAGCGTGCCCTGCACGATGGGCTGACACTGGTGGATGCCTGAGGGCCAGCTGGCAGCTGGCTTGGCCACAGCTCCTCTGCTGATGTGCCCTTTGGCTCTCTGGTGAGGTGCCCAGGTTGGGGCCTTGCTAATTTTCATTCTGGTTTGGTTTTGTTTTGTTCCTAGTCTCTGGCTTTCTTTTTTGTATGGTTCAATCGGGTATGGGAGCATCCTCACAGTGCCTATTCCCAGAGGCTGGAGGAGTGGAAGGAGAAGGCATTAAGTATCCCGAGGGAGAGGGGCCGGGTAATTTTCCTCTCTTTGTGCTCAGTGGATGAGCAAGGGAGGCTAGTGCTGTGCCAGTGTTATGGTATGCTGCTGGACCTCATGAGATGGGGGATGTGAAAGTCTCTCTGCCCCAGGCAGTTGCTTGAATGAGTAATGTGGCTATGCAGGATGAGCATGGAGGTGCCTAGCATCTCATCAGTGAATGAGTAGTACTGGCTCAGCTGTAGGTGAGGAGAGGTTTGGGGAGTACTCAGCTTTATGTAAGAAGCATCTTTGGTCTGGGCTTTTCCCAGCTAAGGAGAATAAAAGCTTCACTTGGGGTGAGTGAAGCTCTGGCTTTTAATACCTGCCTCTGGCTGTCCTGATCTTTCCTAGAGGGAGCAGAGGGGACTTGTTTGTGTCTTCACTGTAATCTCTATGCTGGGAATGCTAAGCTGGGAGTCAGTGTCTTTTGCAGACCCTGGAGAAGCTGTCGTCTTGTAGCAATAACTTTTTACATGAACCCCTGTTCTCTCAGCTGGCAGCTGCCTTAGTTTTCTAGGGTCTCTCTTCCCTGATGTCTAGGAGAATGCAGAGAGACTGCAACTGGTGTGCCCAGTGTCCCTGCATCCCCTGTGCTGTGCTGCAAGCAACGTGGATATCTCACTTGTAAGAAACCAAAGCAATAAAGACTCTTCCACTCCTAGTCCTGTGTGGTTTCTCGCTCTCACTGCATGATTTCTAGGCAAGGCTTTCCCCTCCTTCTCTGCTTTTTAAAACTGTCTAATGGGCAGGGATAGCCTGTGCACACCTCAATACCTGCTCCTGAGAAGGTTCTCTTCTGCTTCCTGGTGGGGAATGTCTGCTGCTTCGTGTCTCCTCTCTGGAGGCCTGGCTGGAGCTGTGCTCTCCCTGGTAAGAGCCTAAGGCTTCTCTTCCACACCAGATGCAAGGCTGGAGTTAACCCAGTGTGCACAGCCCTGTGCGATAGCAGGGATACAGAGACACTGTCTGAGATGTTGGTGGTCCTGCCCTGAAGTGGTGCTGGTGTACTGGGAGGCTGAAACCAGCTGTTTGCACCTCTGCCCTGTGAGCATCTTGAGGTATAAGGCTGAGGAGGTCACTGCCTGATGCCAAAACCCTCATCCCTTAGTGTGCAAGTTCTCCTGTAGTGTCTGTCAGCATGGCTGTGCAGGACTAAGCTGGATGTCTAGGGCTGGCTGGTATCACTGTTCTGGTGACAACTGCAGTACCTGGTCTTGCTTCCCAGGAAGCTGTTAGAAGTCAGAGCAACCTACAGATGTGGGGAGAGAGCTTCCCAAGCTCTGCATTTACAAGGTCAACTCCTGAGGCTGGGTCAGCAGGACTGACTCTTGTCTTACTCTCAGGCTTTTGATGGGGCATTATGAGCTTTGGTGACTGCGTTAAGAGGAAATGCCATAACACGTGATGTGTCTGTCCCAAATTACATCCCCCTGCTCCACCCCACCCCCTCCTCCCAAACTTGTTCACAAATAACTTGTTTTTCCTTAAGGTATCTGGAACCTGTCACCAGCTGCTGCAGCCCAGTCCTGTTCCTGAGATAGTCTGGCTTCACTCCCTGTGAGCCTCCTAGGCAGAGGGGCCCTATGCTGGAGAGTTTTGCTGAGATTTCTTGTGCAGCAGCCTGCAGGAGAAAGGGGTGCTCAGAGTTGTCCTGTGGTGGGGCAGCCATGTTGAACCAGCATCTGGGGCATGTCTTAAGAAACCATTTAGCTCCTTGTCCTTGGTGATGGTGGGATCTCACCACTCCCCATCCACTCCAGCATGTGCTCTGTGGTCCCAGAGCAGGGGTTCTGGGGCACTTACTGCTTTGGGAAGGGAGGCACATAAGGAGCAGGGAGCTGCCAAGCAGTGCTCTGTGCTGCTGCAGGGAGCCCTGGGCTCTGTGTCAGGAAGTAATTGAAGTAATTAGCTGCCAGGAAGGATTCATCCATGAACTCCTCTAAGGGAGTAATTACTCTAGAAAGTAGGTAATTACTCTAGAAAGATTACCTATGTCTCCAAACTGCTGGAGGCTGGAGATAGCTGCTTTCAGCATCTGTGAAAATAGGTGGAAGATCCCCAGAGTGTTTCTTGCCTTGCCTCAGCCAAGAGGAGCAGCAGGGAGGTGGATTTTCTAACAGTGGGTGCCAACATGGGCCCTATTTGGGTGGCCATGAAGCTGGGGCAGACTGTGCCTGACAGCAGGGCTGGGATGTCCATAAGCATGGCACAGCACAAGGGGTGGTGCTTCTGCTGGGGGCAGGTGGGCATCAGGAGAGCCTGGGGGAGCCTTTGTGGTGTGGCCCAGTGCTCTTGCAGGATGAAGGAATGGCTTCTGCTTCACATCACCCAGCTCTCCCTGAACTGGGAGTGCTGCATGCATCACACCTGGCCAGTTGTAGGATGAATCTCTTCTGGGTACTGGGCTCCACAACCCTTTGCAAGACAATTTTTAGAAGCCCTGGTGAAGGTGTAATGTTTTTCCTGCCCTTATCTGGATGCCTAGGTGGGGCATGGTGGGGAAAATAATACTCATCTCCCTCCCTATGCCTTGATGGCTGCAGGCCATGTTGGATCACTGCCAGTTGGCACCACCTCAATAGTGGGTGCTTGTTCATTTTTGATGTTTGTGGCTGAGCAGAGCTTAAATGGGGGATGAATTGTAGCACTTGATTTGTAAATGTCATGCTGCTCTCACACTGAGCTGGTGCTGGGAGATGAGTTGGAGGCAGGCTCTGCTGCTCTGCATCACACTGCCAGGCACCGGTTGGGGAATCTCTCCCTTTGCACCTGGGCAGTGAGGTTTAGCTCAGGTGTCACCTAAACTCCTTCACAAACAGGTGCTTATAAACACTCACCCTAGAAAAGATGAAAATGAAAAGGTGATTGAAAAGCAGAGGCTGGGGGGCTGCAAAGCACATGGGGACCAGCCTTTCGTTTGTCTGTAATTTAGGGCTCTCCTCTGCCCTGCCACTCAGGCATCCCATTTGCATCCGTGGGAGGAGTGTGCAAGGTGGGCAGGGCAGTGCAGCAGAGCCTGCCCAGGTACTGTGGGAGTAGTTGATTATGCCCAAGCAAAGCTTTGGGGCACTTAGCCGATATGTGTTAGCTCAAGCATGGCTTTGCCTTCAGATTTTGCACAGGCAGCTTGGTTTTTGGTGTAAAAAGCAATAGTGTTGGTCTTAAAAGCACATCAAGGTGGCAAAAGGGTTGCATTTCACAGGATAGCTCATGTGCTTTGCTGGGATCATCAGAGTGGAGGAGTAGCAGCAGCAGCAGGAAGATAAGAGAAGCCAGAGCCACCATTCAAAACTGCTCCAGAGCTGACAAGCATAGCAGCAATTAATTATCAAGAATATCTGAGTGGGGAGGGAAAAAAGGATGAGAAGAAAAAGAGGGAAAAAGGGGATCATTTTTATCAGTCCCCTGCATAATTCCCTCCATAGGTCCAGACTACAGGCAATAGGGCTGCTAAGCTAATTCAGTTGTTCAAAAAGAATCTTTTTCCTCCTGAGCCCGAGGGGTATTTGTGGGGAACCATCTGCCTCTGTCCCAACAGTTTATGCCACTGCCAGGTCCTGTTCTACCACCTGCTCTGCCTCCTTTCCATTAAAATTCATCTCATGTGCTGTGGCTGAAAATGTCTTCTGGAGTCCAGCTGTGGCCCATCACTGCCCTGCCATTATGTTTCATGAATGTTTTTTTGCTGAACCAATTACCCAAACATCAGATCTGCCTTTTTCATGTTGGAGCAGTTGCTCAGGCCTTTCCTTGGTTGCTGCCAGCTAAGGACCTCCCTGCCTGCTGCAGCAATTCCTGCTGGCAATACCTCGTGGTATTTCCCTGCATTTCATCCCATCTCCCCCACTCCTGCCTTCAAGATACCCCAGTTTCTCTACTCTCCTTCTGTATTTCAAACCCCTCCTAATTTGTCACATTAGCAAATGACACTAAGGTACCCCTCTTTCCTATGCCAGCTTGCTAGTGAAAATATGGAAGATCAATCCTCATACAGATCCTCGAGGATCTTGCTCTCCAGCCCAACTGATCTAAAATATCAACAGCCCATTAATACCTGTCTTAGCTTTCTTGGACCAGCCTCCACCTGACATCTCTTGGTGTGGTTCCATCCCAGCAGTTTGGCCAAGTTCCAGATGCAGTGTTCCCAGCCTTTCCTTTTCTGGAAAACAGGTAAGCTGATGTGCAAGGCTATTTTAACAGTCAACATTTGGAAAATACTGCAGTTTTGGAGAAAGTACTCAGATATGAAAGCACTTTAGGAAGCAAACTTCCTTTTTTCTAGCCTAATACTGTCAAGACTTTGGTGCCCATGCCTAGACTTTGTTATACTGTTTTGGGGATGGCATTTCAGCAGGTATTGCACTTATATTTGCATTTCATTTCTCCTCCCCTGGCATCTTCCTTTACTGATCTCCCCATCCCTTTTCCATCACTTTAGTAACGTCGTGCTGGGAAAGGTAGGAGAGCTGTGGCAGGATGGACACACACTCCTGCCAAACTCAAGTGCTTGAGAGTGAAGTTTTATCTTCATGGCACTTCTGTAACTGCATGAGTCTGGGCAGAGAACTTGCCTGGGAGGCAGGAAGGACCCCTTGCCCACTGGGCTATCCCTCAGCTCTCCGTGCTGGGAGATGGAGGGACAGTTTCTGCTGGGATTGATCCTGCCTGACATTTTGACTAAGCAACAAGATTTATTTAAAAATGAAGTCAGCAAATACTGAAAGGATTAAAAACTGGTTAAGCATTGTGTCTCCAAAAGCAGAGGGAGTAATTGCAGAGTGGGGGCATTTCTGCTGGGAACCCTTCAGAGGGTGGGAGCAAGATGAGTACAGCCCTGCAGCCAGAAAAACTCCTGAGCAGAAATGGGTGGGAGTGGGGCAGGGTGGGGCAAGAAGAGAGGCTCTTCCACCACTGTACCCATCCCATCCTGTCCCTTTCCATCCCACTCTCTGGCATAGCTGGAGGGGCAGCAGCAGCTTCTCTGCTCTGGGGAGCTTAGCCTGAGGGGAGATCCTGCTGATTTTGGGTGGGAAGACACAGACCCTGTCTGGCCTAGGAACTCCTAAGCTGAGTGCTCCTGACACCTGTTAGTCTTGAGTGTCCAAAGCTTCTGAAGTACCATCAGTGAGAATATTTAAATTACATCTTCAAGACAGACCTCCTAAAGGGCATTTGTGGTCCATCTGCAAAAGCCTTCCTTGCTTCTGAGATCCAGCCCAGACATCAACTAGAGCAAAACCAGGGTCTGCTCAGAGGAGCAGCACACCTGCAGATGTGGTCCCCAAGTGTCCCTGTGCCTGGACACCACCAGGACACAGAGAGGAGCAGTGGACAGGGGGCTGTATTGGGTACAGTCCCGTGGCACCACAAGGGATAGGTGGGTGGTGGCGGGTGGTGCCAATGCCCTCCTATGTCACCCTCACTAACCAAGCCCTCCAGAGGCATCACAGCAAGCCCTGTTGCTCACCAGTGGCCATGGAGACAGCATATGCCTTATCCTCAGCAAGGTGTGCCCACTGAGCTTTGTCCCCTCTTGACCCACTTGTTCTCTTGCCCCATGGGGACAGCTTGACCCCAGCAGTGTGTTCTGGCATGTGTGGCTACCAGAGTCTGTGCAAGAGTGAGCTGGTGCCTGCATGTGTGGTGAGAGGTAATGAAGCTCCTGATTTCCCAGCAGCTGATGCCTGCCTGAGTGTTAGCTCTTAATTGGCTTCTCTCTGCAAAAATCCTCTCAAACCAGCCCCAGGAGAGATGGCATTGCCACAGGCTTTGCCTCCCCATGCTCTCTCCACTGCAGGCTGTTTTTGGGGAGCAAAGAGGAAATGATAAACTAGGTGAAGAGATGCACTGCTACATGATTTTTAAAGGGTTTTTTTGACAGAAATAAAGATTTTCCCTGTCTGAGATAATTAGCTATTTCCTTACTGGATTACTGGGAAGGGAAAACACTCACTATGCTATTAAGTGAGCCAGAGGACTCACTGTGCTTTGATTTCCCTGTGTTTCTTTTCTCACCATCCTCCAGATGAGAGATGGGGGTGAAATAAAGGCATTTCTGCTCCACCAGAATGGCTGCAATCCTAGCCCACTGGTGTGTGCTGGTGAGAAGGGCAGATGGTGGCTTTGCCTCTGCGAGGGGCTTTGTCCTCCCAGGGAGTGAGGGTAACGGGAGCGCAGTAGGAAGGACTCCCAATATCCTGCTCTGGTGGTTTGGCTGACCCCAAGGAGGGGCAGGTTGGCTGGGGGTGTGTGGGAGAGCCAGTGTCCTAGTGGATCCCATTGGCTGGGGACAATATCCCACAGGGGTTCTGAGTCCCCCACAAACCACACCTTTGCCATCCCCTCACCTCATCCCTGTGGGAAGAGGAGGGAGATTCAGCATGGCCCCATCCCAGCATTCCCCATCACCACTTCCCAGCTCCTATTTGTAGCCAGTGAGGCTGTTTTGGCACACCACAGCCTTCACCAAGGGGCAAGCAGTGGCAGCTCACGTGTATTGATTGCTCAGATCTGTGCTGAGGTGCTGGTGCTTTTTTCCTCAGCAGCTTTCTTCCTGTCTGCATCCCAGAACGAGGTAGGATTCAAAGGCCACCCCTGCCCTTGGCACAGGCTTCATCCACCCTGTCATTAGCTGCTTCTGAAGAGAAAGGCCCACAGGAAGTGATCACCTTGATGCTGTGGAGGTAACAAAAGGAGCTCAAGCTGGAAGATAACGTGCTTTCCACTGCTGTGAAAAGAAACCAAATCCCAATACACCTCAGACAGTGCTGCTCTGAGCTCCTGGCTGAGCAAGGAGCGTCTCCAAGGCAGGGGAGGGATGGAGGGGATGTTCAACCAGTCCAGGGAGTGTGGCTGGCTAAGTCCTCAAGTTCTTGTTCTCACAGCAAAGAGGGCACCTGGGACACCTGGTCATGACACTTCTGGCAGGCTGAAAGCCACAGAGTGTGAAACGAGAGAGAGGTGTTTGTGCACAGATTTGGGGAAGGGGGCAGGGCATGGCCTTTCTGGTGACTGTGTCTGTCTCTGGGTGTCACTGCCTCAGGATGAAGGCAGTAGTACTGGTGGGGCAACTGAGCCAGGGCAGTGGCATTTGGGGAGCAGTGAGGAGGAGGGTGATGGTACAGGGTTGCTGAGGCCAGGGAGTTGAAAGAATTGTGCTGAGGTGCCTGTGCTGAGGCTGCCAGACAGTACCTGTGTTCACAGGGACAGGTACCTGCAGCCATCTGGTGGGAAACTTGGTTACAAACAGATGTCCTAATCATCAATGGAGAAGAGGGAGTTGTTCAGCTATGTCATGGAACTCTTCAGTACCACATGCAGTTATTTTTAGAAAGCTCTGGGATGAAGAGAAGGACAGCAGGTTGTGGTTATAGGACATGACTGTTTTACCAACCCTCCTCCATCCCCATCTCAGAGAACCCCAAAGTCTCCCTCATCAGCCACCAGAGATCTCACCTCCTGCCCACGCCCCTACACAGACAAAAATCATCTCTGCACCTTCTGCCCTTCACATCACCTCCCACAGCAGTGACCTGCCAGGTTCCCTCCATTCCTTCTCCCTTCTGGGCTAGACATGTTGCCAGGCCAGAACTTGAGGCTATTCCTCCTTTCCCCCAAATTTCTGAGTATTCCCTGTGGGATCTGGACCATTACCAAGCTCTGCTGCTGAGCTGAGGGTCCTGGTTGGGAGAGGGACTCCTTCTCTGGGAGGACAGGAGGAAGGGCATAAAGAATCACTTCTTCCACACCCACTGGTAGAGTTTAGTTTAACTTTTTTCTTTTTTTTAGCTCAATCAAATTTCTGGAGCTTGAACCTTTGCTGATTGCTGTGGCTTCTTGCCTTTTTGCTTCCTTTTTTGCTTCCTTCCCTTCTGCTTGGGCAGCTACAGCAGACGCTGTGAGTCTATAATGAGTTATTCAGCAGTGATCATGCTCTTCCTCAGATTTCAATTTCCACATGTTCCCCTTCAGGCTGTTTCTAACTAATTTCTCCATTTGCATAATGCCCCCCTTAGGGATGCTCTGGCACAGCCCCTTCTCCCCCGCTTTGACAAGCTCATCAGAGATTCAGGCTATTAGCTGAAAAGACTCTAATTCTGTTGGCCCTTTAGCCTGCTCCTTCCTCATGCATCTCCAATTAAAAAAGACAAAGAAGCAGTTTGGGGTTCAGAGGGATGGAATGCCCATGGGAAGTGGGCTGAAGACTGCTGGACCCCCCACCCTTGGAAGCTCCTGGAGGAAACCAGCTGTAAGAATTACAAATTCAGAAGCAAATGCTGTATCTTATTGTAGATTCTGGCCTGGTGGCCCAAATATTTTTGTCTGGACCAGAATCAGCAGGGACCCCCCATCCCTGCTGAATCTGGGGTACTTGAAGGGGAGAGATGAGGAGAGCTTTAGCTGGGACAGCACTGAGCTGAGGGGTGATGGGGCTAGTCAGATGCACCCACAGACATCCCCTCTCCTGAAATGATGCTCTTGCTTGGTTATTTGGAGGGATGGACATCCAGGAAGACTGAACACATGCAGGAGTGCAGAATGAAAACCATCACATGGGTGCTGGGTGAGTCTGCTCCTTATTACTCTTCTCCAAGGCCACCTCATCTCTTTTGGACATGCTACCCCTTCCCTGCAAATTCTGCCTGTCTGCCATCTGAAGCAAGATCTGCTTATTTCCTTCTGATGTTTGTATTCTCCTGCCCCTCTTCAAGCAGATTTTGTACTTCTACTACACACAGATACTCCAATCTCTCTCCCTAATTCTTGTCCAACTACACAGGGGGAAAAAAAGCTTACACCACCATCCTGCTCTCCGTGGTATTTGCCCACTGTGATCTAGACTGAAATACATGTCCCTCCAAGATACCCAGACACCAGCTAGATTATTACTTCCTTCAGGAACAGTATAAACACCTCCAGGTTTAAGTGAGTGTAGCACTCTTGCAAAGCTCACCTCTTTGATAGCCAGCTCCACATTATTATAAACAGAGTCTTTTCTCCTGCTTTTTTTATTAGTTCTTCCATGTTAAAAAACATAATGGGAACTTTCAGACCAGCTTCTGTACAGGTCTCTGATGCACTTCTCTCTTTTATGGCTCAAGTACAATGGCAATCGCAGACATTAACATGCTTCTTTAGAATGAAATGTACATTTGAATGGCACCCAGCTGGAGGAACATGCTGCATCTCTTGCAAAGCTGGCTGCAGCTTGCCCAGAAACTCTGGGAAGGGGGTGAGGGATGCCCAGAGTCTGCCTGCAGTCTCCTGCACATGAGGAAAAGAGGCAACAGGGGAGCCAGAGAGAGGAGGGATGCTGTAGAGTGGGGGGTGAGGCATGGCTTCTTAATGCCAGCCCTTTGGGGCAACCATTGCCTGCATACCCACCTCTGAAGCAATTAATGTGTTGCTGACAATATACAAATATGCAAAAGTAAGATGTATGGGGGGATGCTTGGTATTTCCTTGTTACCAGAGGCTTTTGGATGGATGGATGGATGGAGATACCTCTCTCCAAGGCATGGGAAGGAGTGTGTTGCCGTCACTCCTTGTCTCAGGCTCCTGCCACGTCTCTTCCATCTTGCCCCCTCACGAACAGCACTCCCACCCCAGATTCTGCAGGTTTTGTCAGCCTTTTCTTTCCATCTCTCTTCGTGTGCAGGGCCCTGACCTAGTACAAGGAGTAGAACCCTTCATGCCCGCACCCCTCCCAGAACACTTCTTAGGAGGAGATTCCCATTACAAATCTTTTGAGGGCCCAGCACTGTGGGACAGCAACCTTATGAGGGCTCTGCCTTGGGAGCATCATGGCAGTCACTGTTAACACAGAGAAAACCTTGCTGTCTTTACCAGCTGGCACCAACAATGGGAGAGATGGCGTGCAACCACCAGCCTGCCTTCCTTCTTCTTTCTGATTTGGGATCGACCAGCAACTGGGATGTTCTCCTGTGGATCAGGGATCTGTCTGCAGAGGGATGCAGAGAGCATGCCTTTTGGTCTTGTCCGTGCTCTGTTCTCCTACTTCACTGCAGATGAGGGGTCTGGCCACCCCATGGCACTGAAAGTCAGAATGTTGTCCCCATCACAGGAGTCTGGACACCCCAGCAGGACTCTGGCCTCCCAGAAGGAGCAGCAGTCATTCCCGGGCACCATATCCCCTCTTCTCCCTGTGTGTACCCTTCATGGGCCAAGCGACGATCTCAGCTGCGGGGCTGAGAAGGGAAGCTGCAGCCCCAGATTGGGGTGGTTGCACCAGCCCAGCAGCAGCGTTTGGTTTCTCTCCTGCACATCTTCCACCAGGCAAATGTGCTCCTCCTTGTCCCAGCAGCCAGGCTGGTGCTCAATTCCCTGTTGTTAGATGGTCGCACACCACAGCCTCAGGGAGGACAGGGGTCTACTGTTTGTCTGAAAGAGGAAGAAACTTGCACAGGACATCCATGCTGGGGCCCTGCTGTGCAAGCAGCCCTTGCAGGCACTGGTGCTCTGTGCTCCACAGGAAAGCTCAATCCCAGAAGGGTCAGCGGCCAGGGGTGGCAGTGACATGCAGGTGGCAGCTACACGTGGCCCCCTTTCGAGAGATAAGCAATCAGTGCTACCACCACCCCGATGTACACTCCTGTGCCAATGGTTATGGAGAGCGCAGCAAGGAAGAGAGCTCGGCGGGAAGCTGAACTGGCCAGATGAAAATCTCCTTTGGAGACAGCCTTGCTGGTCTGGAAGGAGAAAAATGCTTGTTGCTCACAGCTGTACCAACCTGGCCTTTAACCAGCATGCAGTTGTTTCGTTACTGAGTCAGTGCTTTTTGTCTGGCCACTGCACCCCGTGGAGGCTGGGAACAGACAGCAAGGTATCTGTCAGTCTGGGAGGGCTTAGAACAGCAGTGCCACCTGCACACATTTCCCTGTGGATTTTGCCTCCAAGGGAAACATGGGCTTCAACTACTTGTCTGAAAGCACCCATCTGGGCACACAGGCAGAGCTGTGAGTGGGTGGCTGGACCCTTGTAAGACCTCAGTGCATGGGGTGATGGCTGTGTGGTACTGACCAGATAGCAGTGCCCCCTATACAGAGATGTAACAAGAACTGCCTAGGCTCAGGGAGCTGACTCCTGTTGGTCCAGCTGTGCTGCTACCTGAGCTTTCTTGCATGGGGTTTTCAGCTGCAGCCTATTTGCTGTTGAAGGGCTGATGAAACCAGCAGTGGAGACAGATCCTCACCTCTCTGGAAAAGATGGCAACTTCCAGCTTCTCTGAGTGCTCAGGGCATACTCCAAGCTGCTCTAGTTATTACCTGCTACTTGAGTTCAAGTTGCCAGGTGGGTATAAATGCACTCAATGTGCAAAGACACCAAAGAAAGATATGGTCCTTGCCTCAGTAAGTGAATAAAGGGGGTAGTTATAGAAAATGGAGCTAGATATAAATTGCCTCACCTACATCATCAAGTGGAGAGTGCACTGTGCTACCTTGCACTACGTGGAAAAATGTGAAATCAACTGCTCCTTGGGGTCCTAATCAATTAATGCTTCCCCTGCCTCTCGCCAGCTCTGTGCCAGGCACTCAGGTAATATATTTTTCCACTTCTGTTCCTGTCCTCTGGATTTAACTTCTCAATGCCTCCCCCATCTATTCTTGGTACAGCAGCATCTATGCAAATGTGGAGTAAATCCTCTGTCTCTGCATGAATTATTCTGGGTCAACAGCGATGTCAGTGAGCCTTAGGCTCCTCTGAGCTGCTGCAGCCTGAGGGCCATTGCCTCTCCAGCCTCTGCCAGCCTGGCATTGGCTCCCATGGGAAAGCCAGTGTGCATCAGAAACAAGTGCAAGAGAGGAGCTGTAGTGTGATATGGACACCAAGCTCCCCTTTGCATCCAGCCTCCAGAGCAGCCTGGCTCCTGTGGCATGAGCTGCCTCAGTCTGGGTCATGGTGTAGAACCTTCACATTACTGGAGAATGGGAGGACAGGTGGGAAAATGCCATTTTCCTGAACCTGGCTGGAGGGTAAGAAGCTGGGCTAGGGGCCCAGTTCCCTAAATAACAGCCAAAAAACCCAAAGGAAAAGCCTGATCTCGAGTAACCCACACTGGAACTGGAGGGGTTCAAACCCCACAGCAATTGTGGAGACATCCAGGAGCATTTTGTCTCAACCCTCAGATTTATGGCCATGGCATAGACATGCACCTTAGATTCAGAAAGGTGTTGGTCACCTACATGGGCTGCTGTGGCTTCCAGGGCCCTTGCTTTAGCACTTGGCACATGCAGGCAAGCAAAGGGATTCCTTACCCCTTGGGAGAAGTAGAAGGCAGCAATCCCCAGGGGCCAGAAGCAACACAGCATGGAGAACAGGGCCAAGCCCAAGTGGTCCCGGGGGGGAAGCATCAGGAAATGATCCTCGCTTTCACTGTCGCTGGAGGAGTCGCTCTGCAAAACCAGATGGATTCAGCACATGCCCACATGCCCTCCCCCCGTGCTGCTCTGCAGGCTGCATCTCAGCACCTCGCCTCCCAGCTCCCACTCTCTCCTGATCCCATCACATATTCTCATACAATTCCCACTTGCAAATTCAAGGAGTAAATTTCAAAAATATTTTAGACTCTTCAGCATGGTTTGATGAGGAACAACGTAGCTCAGCAAATTCAAGAGTGAAATGGATTCTCGGCTCCCTGCCAGAGCAAATGCTGGGGGTCTGGGATTTCCCTGCGTTAGAGAGAGTCTTAAACTGAAATATCTTTAGCTTCGGCAGAACTGACTGTCAGCTTAAACAAAGTTAAACAAAGTGACTTATCCCCTTTAGAGACTAGGAGATCAATATCCTGCTAAACTAATTTAGGAAGTGAGGGAAAGCATTTGAAGTGGAGCCTACATTGCAGGGGCAGCATGCCCTGTCCCCTTAGTGGGTCACTGCCCCGTGGCTATGGTGAGCCCTCTTGCCTTTGGGCACTACTGGGCCAGCCTCAGACCACCCTGCAAGTGATGTGTGTCCGTGAGGAAGGGACACAGAGGTGGGGACATCCCTGCTGCCATCTGAACAGGCCACATCACCAACACCAAAAGCAGCAGAGCTGTGCTGGGTCACCAGGCATCAGCTCCAGTGAGCTCTGGGACCCTTTCTCACCTCTCAAGATCATGGATGATGTTTCCCGGCCTTGGCACCACTGCTCAAACCATAGTGGGGCACAGCACAGCAACAAGGCTGCTTTGTCAGCTCTCATTCTTCCTGTGCAGGATTCATCCTGTCTTTATATATGTAAAGCTTTTTCTCAGCCGCTGCCATCACTCGTGACTTTTGCTGTTATGCAAGAATTGCTGTTTCTCTTTAGCTCGAGTGCCACAGCAGCAGCAGGCTGCCCTTGTCAAAGCATTCCCATTTCCTACGGGTCCTGCAGAGACCCACCTCCCTTTTGTTCCCAGCAGCAGGCAGCCAGGCTGCCCTTAGGGAAGCTGATCTCCTTCTGAGGTCAGCAGTGAGGAAAAAGGAGCAGAGATGATAAGGAAGAAGAAGAAATACTGTGTTCACAGGGAGGCTGATGAGGCAGGAGATGGTAGGATTTGGGGGGGAGTTCTGGGTAAAGGAGGGAGAATAAATTATCAAGAATTTGAGCCAATGTCCAGAAAGAATTACCAGAGGAGTTTAGTGCTATGCCACCAAGCTCACCTCATACTCCTGGAGCTCCTCCTCCTCCACCTCATAGGAAACAGTTTGGATGCGGATGTCACTCTCTACCAGGCAGGACCCTTGTGCCTCCTGCCCTTCAGGAGCTTCAGATGGAGACTCTTTGCCTTCTGTAAAAGTGGTCTCACAGCTTTCCATCTTGCTGTCCTTGGCCTTGAGAGTGGTCTCATCCTTCACAAGGATGAAACTGGGGCCGTACAAAGCTTCAACAGCCAGCTGCAGGGAACTGGCATCCAGCAGCTGGTGAGTCCTGGCACCACCAGTGTTTTGGAATATGTAGGAATACAGTTTCCCTTGGCAGCGATGGCTGGGGTAGTCCTGGCTGTGATGCTGGTGGTAAGAATAGCTGCTGCGAAGGTGGCCATTGGATTTGGCCAGGAGTGGGTTTTGGAGCTCACTCATGCTTTCCATGCTGCCGGCAGTGGTGATGGTAGTGATCCTGCAGAATCCTGCAGAGGGGTGGGAGGGAGTAGGCTGTTATTTCAGCAAGGCAAGGGAGCAGAAAAACCTCTCACCCATGCACACCCAATGTCGAGAGGCTAGTGGGAACAGAAAAAGTTGGCAATATTGGAGAAAATGAGACCCCTCCCCACCTCTGCACAGCTTGAATGCTATCTCCCCAGCTGGTAGCAAGATAAGGATGCAGCCCTGCAGTAAGGTTATCTGATTCAGGATGGATTAACACGAGGACTTGCTGTATCTATAATGCATCTTAAGTTGGCCATGTGCAGCCTGACAGAAAAGGACCTACTGCATCTTTTCTGCTGGTTCATAATGTGTGCTGTGACAAAGACTGACAGCACAGAAGTAGATAAGAGACTGACAATCACTCGTGGAGGCTCCCTGACTTCCCAAAGGAGAGGGTTGCATGGTGAATTATATCCCTCTGGACATTGCACATACATCTAACTGGCTTTAAGGTGCATGGGAAGTTCTCTAGGACTCATCTAAGGCTGAGCTGGGGCTGGGGCAAGTGCAGTGAGCCACCAAGGGAAGCCAGGGGGCTGCTGTGAGGACAGGAGGTGGTATTTAGGCTGGGGTGGGAGTGTTGGATGCTCTGCCAGCTGTGAGGAGGAACAGAAAGATGTGAAGATTAAAGGGGAGACTCCATGGGGTTTGGTCCACTTTGAAATGATGAACTTTTAAGTAAATGATCCATCACATCAAAGTGCTGTTTAAACCAGCTCCATGCCTGGGTACAGTGGCAGCTAGACAGCCTTGGCTCTGGGCCACCAGCTTCAGAAAATGCTGAGTCCAAAGGAGATCCTCAGCTACAAATGTCAACATGGGTTTCTTCCTCAGGGAAATTAATCTCCCTCTCCCTCCATTTCACAGTGCTGAAACTTTGTACTGCTCTCTTTTTTCTTTTTTTTCTCATGAAAATTTTTCAGATTAAATATTTCCACTCCTTTCCTTCAGAGGAGCATTTACTATTTTGGCTTCCCAACCTACCTTGGAACAAAGAAAAAGTACAGCGAAATATCAGCATTCTCAGGATAGAGAAAAAATTACTTTGCCCTCTTCACTACCTGAGCCCCAGGTTTTACAGTCTCTTTAGCGTTTTTCCAGCTCCCAGACCATGCCACCTTATTGCCTTGCAAGCTCAACTGTTCCTGTCCTCCTTAGGGACCTTGGTCACTGACTCCTCTGCAGGATGTTGTGTAGCAGGGTCACACTTTCTCCTGCTGTAAGAATCCCTGAGGTGCACTAGGTTTTCTGATAGACCTTGACTTCAAATCACCTTGGCGTTAAATCTCAAGAAGGAAATATAAATAGAGAAACTGAAGACTTTGGAGAGTGAAAAGCCCACGTGGTCCTGTTTCCTTGGCCAAACTCTACCACATCACGCGGGTTTGGGAGCCGTGCATGGTTCTAAATGGACCTGTCCATCGGCTTTGTTCCAGTAGTGGTCATCACATTTTGGAAATCTGCTCAGGAAAATGGAACTGTTCAAAAGGCGTCTCATGCTGCTAAAACACTACGCATTTTGGTGACTGCCCTTCACTTCTCCCTTCCCAAAACCATTCCCTGCCTTCTGCAGTCTCCCACCTTACTTATAAAGCTGGTAATGGCTCGTGCAGCAGATGGCCAGTAAGTATTTTCAAAATATTTAAGGGAGAGGCATATTTCTAGCAAAGATGGTTTTGTTTTCTGCACAGACACACAGAAGCTCAAAGCTACATCCCAGTTTTCAGGCAAGGAAACCATGATCCTCTTCTTTGCTTACCTTAAGATGCAAATTAGATCTCTAATAAAACAACCTAATTTTTAACAAGACAGTAAGGAGAGACCAGTCACCAAGTGTCACTTGAGAACAGTAGCCAAAGCAGGAGCCCAGTGCTAGCGAGAGAAAATTGACAGTTTTAGTACAGCATCCACATCTTATCTCAGGAAATGATTCTGGCAGCAAGCTAGGGTGGGAAGGAATGGGATCTTGCTGAGAACTGCTGAAGGGAGTCAGTTCCAAATGTGTTGAGAAACACCAGCAGACAGACTGCAGACAGGCTGCTGGCCACTGGCAGCAGGTGCTGCCTGTGTGGAAGTTGCTGTGCTTCCCACTTTGGTTCCTCAGCAACAGGTTGGAGAAGGAGCAGAGCTGCACAGCCATACGCTCACAGCAGCAAGCACTGGGAAACAGAGTGTGGGAGGGGGAAAGAAGGGAAGGGAGCTGGGAGGAATTTTGGAAACCTAAAAGGCAGTTTGGGAGGTGCCAGGGGACCGGTGTGGGAAGAGTGCATCTATGCAACTGCTGCTGGGCAGGGACTCTGTTACAGAGTCCCAAAGGATGCTAGAAGGGCTAATGGGAGATGTTTCACTGACCTAGGCTGTGGGGAAGAGGCAGCAAGGGCTTGAAGGCAGCCAACACCCTAGGGTGAACATACCTTGGAAGGGAACATTGGGGGTAGCCAAAGAAATCACAGGAATAAACTCCTGAATTATGTGGAAATCTGTGCACGTAGGCTGGGGAGGGCTGAGGCCTCATCCCAGGGAAGCGGGGTGAGCTCAAACCTCTCTGGTCCCTCAAACTGTCCTGGAGCTGTCCTTAGAGCAGAGCCAGGATCTTGGAGCTCTTGCACAAAGCATGGACGGGGCAGGGCTACAGCCAGAAGCATTTAGCCTGTGCTAGTACTGTACTGTCTGGAATTATAAAAGATTTACCTGTACTAAAGTATCTTTTCCTTGCTACCTTCTACTCTTGGGAGTTGGGGCTGATGCTCTCCCTGGGAGACTGCAGGGACAAGGGCAAAAGTGCAGAAGATAAATCTCATGGTGCTTCTGAGAAATAAGCAAAAGAGCCACCAACTGCAACCTTCCTGCCCAGTCCTGGTATTTGTCAGCAGTGGGGAGGGGACAATGAGGGCAGTGTCACAACATGCTTACATCAGTGTACTCAGCCCTGCGGGAAAGCAGCCAGGCTGAAACCTTTCTCCCCAATAACTGTGAAGATGTGAAAGTGTCCCAGTACCAGAGGGATTAGAGATGCCTCCCACTCCTCAGTCACCAAGATCAGCACACCACATAGAGACCATACACCAGGAGTCTGGGTTTGCAGGTGGAGACAAGGGCCATCAAGCCTCCAGAGATGACATTAGAGAGGGAATGGCAGAGAGGGTGAGGACCTGCACGCACATGCGCAGGGAAGGAGAGTCACACTAGCCCTGCAGTTGGCCCCAAACCCCATTTGGGTTATCTGAATCCTACAGGGAATTTAGCCACTCAGGGACTTAAAAAAGGAAGCCTAGACATAAAATAGGCCTGGTGATAAAGAAATCCTGTTAACAACCAAGCTTGGGGAAAGAGGAATGAAGTCAGAAGATGAAAGCGAGAAAGCAGTAAAAGACAAAATTGTCAAAGAGTGGCCATTCTTGATTACCAAGAATGGCCAGTCATGATTACCAGTAAGACTGGATAGTGTGCATATCCACCAGGCCCACAGGGCTAGTCTGGGTGGTACTGGCAGCAGGCAATGGTGGTGAGATGCTGCTAGGTGCACAGGGAGGATGTGCTCATACAAGCATACATGCACAACTTGGGCACACCTGGGAGGAGGCAGCCTGTGGTGCTCCAGTTGAGCTGAACCATTGCTGCAGCTCTACTGCTGCCTGACAGCTGCCGGCTCCCTGCCGAACTGCCTCCCCCTGTGCACGGCTGCTCCTGTAGCCAGCTGGCTGAGCAGGGCCCCCACAGTCCCCAGCACAGTTGCAGCAGTCCCCAGCAGAGTGGGAAACGCACAGCTGTGTTGTGTACTCTCAGCTTCTTAAGGCGAGTACTGGGTAAAATGAGCCAAAATAAGGCACGAAAATAAAGAGGTAGCAAATATAGCTTTGTATTTCACAGATCTCACCTCCACACCACATCCCCCGAGGCAGTTCTCAGAGGGACCCTTGGCGCAGATGCCGGCTATGATAAGCCAGTTAATGATGAATTAAGTAGCTGTTCCAGGAATCAATCATCATTTAATTGCCCTGTCAAGCAAACACTCTGCCTTGCTTCCAGGGCTCATTAGCAGGTTGTGGCTGTGCTACATGTCCCCAGACTCCAGAGTGAGGTTAGCCCACCCTGGCTGAAGGTTTTCCCCTTCAGGACAGCACCAGGGGAGGTCGGTGCCCTCAGGTACCGGTGTCCCACTGCACCGCCGTGCCCTGGCTGCTCTGAGGGCAGGGGACAGTGTGATTGCCTGCTCCTGATCCGGCTGATGTTAAGCAGCACCATGGCCAGGTACAGATGCCATAGCCCCAGAACGGATGTGGATCCTCTCCTGATGGAAGAGGAAAGCATAGGATATTCATCGGCACTTGTCCCTGAGCCCAGACCTTCCTAGAAGCTCTCAGGAGGTGCTTTGGATCTTCCAAGCAGAGATCCAGGTCCAGTCAGGACACAGTACCTCTGCCTCTGGGCATACAAGCTTGTGATTCTGCCCAAGAGAAAACCAATCTCACAAAGGCTGCTGAGAAGCAAAGGCACAACATCGTCTGGGCAGCTGCATTTTGGAGAGGGGACTGAAGGAAGGGCTGTGAAAGCTCATGGACATGTGTATGAGAGGAGTGGACCAAGCCTTCTCTCAGCCATAGGAGCCCATGTAGCAGTATGGATACCTGGCATGTCTCAGCCCTGAGCCCCACAGGGTGAACCACAGCTCAAGGGGAGAAGGAGGGAAGGAAGAAGGTGACACAAAGCCCGTGGACTTGGATTAGAGGGAGGATAGCTGAGGCATTTGTGATGTAGAGAATCTGATTCACATCTTTGATGCAGCTGATTTGATAGAGCAGGAAATGAGTGAATAAAATGCTTGTTCTGATCTCCTGACAGGTGGAAAGACAGTACCAAAGGGCTGCTGGCTCCAACAGAGACTAAATTGCTCTGAGAATTGGGATGCAATGGGCTGCTTTTCAAGGATCAAAAGTCAAATTGGGCAATTTCCAGGTGAAAATCGGGTCTTTATTGTCTCTGATACAAATGTTTCTCTGCGGCAGTGTTCTGACCCAGCTATGCTCAGAACTAAGGTGTTGCTCCTAATGGTAGGAAGCAGCAAATCTATCTCTGGAGCTGGCAGGGAAGAGCTGGGCTGGTTTTGGAGAAGCCGTTCCAGGGGTTCTACAAGGCTGGGGCTCCCGCCCCTCCCTGTCCCCAGCTCCGGTACCAGCAATTTGGATCCGTGCGCATCACATCAACCGGGGAGCAGTGGAACGCTCCCAAGCCTGCCTCCAAGCAGGCATCCCCATAACACCCGGCTTCACGCCGGGAGTGCCACACACAGGCTGTGCGGCGCCGGCGGGGTCTTGGTGCGGCCTTGTCCCCCGCCTCGGCCGCGGCCGGCGCTCGCCAGGCGGCCACCGCCAGGTGTCCCCGCCGCGCCGCGCAGCGCCCGCCGCGCCGCCCGCACTGTCCCGCACAGCCCGGCACAGCCCGCACTGTCCGGCACTGCCCCGCACTGTCCGTCACAGCCCTGCACTGCCCCGCACAGCCCGGCATAGCCCGCACCGCCCCGGCCGGGGGCCCGGCCGCTCCCGACCCTCAGCGTCGCGGGGCCGGGACGGCGCCTGCGGGCAAAGCCCGGGCCCGGTGCCTGTATGGCGAAATCGCTGGGGACGGCGACGGCGCCCCAAGACCTCATGGCTGGCGTTGGCTCGCCGAGTGTGAGCACGGCGTGGGCCCGGGGGCTGAGCTCACCGGCCTTGCCGGGATGCACCTCGCCGTGCCCCTCAGACACGAGAGATACGGGAAGGGCTCATCGAGCTGGCCATGCGGGAAGTAGGAAGCATGGATGGTGATGGAAATAAAGCACATGGTGCTGTGGGTGGCTAGGTGTATAATTAGCAGGTTTGGACTCTCTCGGC
Organism: Polioptila caerulea; assembly: GCA_013397295.1. Lineage (NCBI taxonomy): Eukaryota > Metazoa > Chordata > Aves > Passeriformes > Certhiidae > Polioptila > Polioptila caerulea. The sequence goes on along the minus strand of VYXF01004874.1, from coordinate 165,491 downwards.
ATCCCTCTTTCTAAGCAGCAGACGCAAACAAGTAAATAAGGTGGCTGTCGGAAGTTTCTGCAGGCTGTCCTATGTTTGTGGGATCACGGAGGAGAGCGGGCAGTGTAGGGGGACTGCTCCTGTGGCCAGTCTGGAGCTGGGGGGCAGCAGAGTGGCCATGGGGTGCCCAGCCAAGGCAGAGCAGAGTGTGTGACCTGGGAGGCATCACTGGGCCAGGGAAGTGGACAGGACAGGATCACGGATGGGCCAGTTCTGAAGGTTCCAGCAGCCACACCGGGACAGTCCGCTCAGCCTCAGAGCATTCCTGATGGGTTTGCACCCAAACAACCAGCAGCCCTGCAGCACCCTCAACAATAAGCCCCTGTGAGGGGCTTAAAGGCTTGACGCCAAAGAAAGCTAATGGATTACTCTCACCAGAGGCTTTTTCTCTTTGCTGCTGGGACTGTCAGCATCTCCAGCCCTTTGAGGCATCAGCCAGGGAAGACAGCCTTGGAGGCTGTTGGGCTCTCGCTTCTCATCTGAGCCAAAAAATACCAGTCCAGGGTCAAGAGAGACTAATTCCCCTGCCTGCTGCAGCATCTACATCACTGTGCTGGAGAAACATGAGCTCAGACTGGGTCTGGGCTTCAACCTTCTCTTCCTCAGCTCAGGACCACCCTAGGAAATTACCCTAAGACTGCTCTCTGGAGAGAGGGGCATTGGCATCCTGCCCTCAATGTAGAAAACCTGCTTAGAAACATCCATGTATATAGAGCCACTGAGAGCTGAACTCACTGACACCTGGGCTCCAACGCTTCCAGCACAAAGGCAGCCCAATCCCTCCCTTGAGATCAGGCTCGTTGCTCAGAGTACCCAAAGGGACAACAAGTATCCCAGTGGACTGCTCACACAGGTCCCTCAAGATGTGTTTACTATCAAGACATTTTCTCTGCTGCTGGAAGATGCACAGAAGCTCTTGCTGGCAGATTGTAATTTTGCTCATGGATGATTTTCTTCTGCTAATGACTACAGTCCTCAAATTCACATCAGGTTCTCTCTGTCACTATTTATACACAGTATTGAACTGAACACAGTGGTTATCCTAAATGGCTCCATGCTCTTCTCCAAGCAGGCACTTTTACTCATACCCTTTCTTCCAGTACCATCGTCTCTACTTCAAGGCTCTTCTCCTGCTCATGAAGTCCCACAGGCCATTCATGGCTGCCATTACCATGGGACCCTGCACCCCCTCCTCCCCAGAGACCACTCCGAGAGCATCAATACCCTGTGCTGGAGCAGACCTGTGCCTCGTGCTCCCCTCCAGCACCAGCTGTGCTGCCCTTGGCCCTGCAGCCCAGCCTGGGACCATGTGCAGGTCTGTGTCCCAGGGATGATCTCCCTTCCACATCCTGGCACCCAGCACAGAAGCAGTCAGGCAGATGGGACCTGGCTTTCTTCCCGGTGAGAGACTTGCACCGTCTGAGACCAAAATGGGGACAGGGATGTAGCGCTTAAGGTGGCAGCAGTTGTTGGGGGCACAGAAAGATGTCCTTCCCTTCACAGCTGTGGCTTGCTGATAGAGAGGCTTAGCCACAGCACCTAACTCCATCCTCACATCTCCCTGAAAATCCCTCTCTTATCAATTGAAGCTGGCAGTGTAAAGCATCTGTTAAGGACTGCTCATTTGTCTCTGTTTGGAACATATCCATACTCAAATGATTCATTAGCACCCTGAAGGCTAGCACATGCAGCACCCTCCTTTCCCCACTGCCCTGTTTATTTTAGCCCTGTCTCTGTGCCTTCAGCTCAGGGCTATTTCCACCTTGCTTACTGTGGCCTGATTCTCCTGGGGATTCACAAGGCTCCTCTGTAGTTTAGATGTTTAATTCATCTGCCAATGATCTGCTCTCTCTTTAAAAATGAACTTAAGTTGTGGAGATGACACCTTTCTAGCTTACTTTTCCAAACCCTAAGTTTCCAAAATCAGTGTGTATTTATCAGCAGTAAGATGATTTCCTGGTCCAGCAAATAAGTGGATTTCTGTCTTCCCATCAGGCAAATACCTGCAAACCCAGACAAACTTCAAGGCGTTAAAATTATTGTATCAAAAAGTGCAATCCAAAACAGATGCTGAGATTCTCTTCCATATTCCAAAATTCCATATTGTCAAAGGATACTCAAGTGGAGATGTGCCCTCTGAGTTTAAGGAGGGGCAGTTCACACTGGTTTATTCTATCATCTGGAATATAATGAGAGGAAAGGCAGAAGCTGCCCCCAGCCATCCCACAGCCCTTGTCCATTCCACAGTATCAGACTCCAGGATTAGGCCAAGGACAGTGCTAAATTTTCTTCCATATAGTATGGAAACAGCTGCTACAAAACAATAGCACATTTTCTTTTCCATGACCTTGTCAAGTTGCCATGCTGAGGCGCCCTCTGGACTGCTTATGCATTTGCTGTATGGATGCTTTCCATTTCTTCCCGGCCCATTTCTCTCCCCAGCCCGTGACACCACCCCCTGGGGACAGCTTGCTTCTTGCACCCATCCAGAGTCACAGTGGGTTGAAAGAGGCAGCTGTGCCCCGGGTGAGCTGTACTGTTGGTCCCATGTGGGCTGAGCAAAGACATTCTGCTCGCGGTGTTTCCCTCCCAGCATGTTCCTGCTGGGTGGGGACAAGACTCAGCATCACCCTCCTGTCCTTCCCTGCCACCATGGAAGTCATGGAGAGCAGGAAGGATTTGCAGAGAAACCTCTGCCCAGCTCAGGAGCAGCACCAGTGTGGCTGTCACACATAGCATTGAATGTCTGATGTGCCTTGGGCCAATTTTTCACACCAACTGTTGAGCTTCCAGACATAAAGCTTGGGGGACAAATCCTGCAACCAACTCTGTTTTTCAAAATATACCTCAAGTGTTTTACTCCAAAAGGAAGCTAGCTTAAGTGATGCATCCAAGAAACACTGGGGATCATTGCAGACTTCCCTTCCAGGCTGAGCAAAGTGTTTGGTTTGCTGCCTTTTTTCACTTGACAGAGAAACAGCAACAGAAGGACAATTTGGAGGAAACCTGTAATGGATTTCTTTTTTCTCTCTAATGCTGTGCCTTGGCCCTTCACACAGAAAAGTCAACCATTTGCCCATCTCCAGCTCTACAAATAGAGAAATTCTGCCCGAAGACATTGCCTGAAATTACTACTCTGAAAGCAGCAATGCAGTTGCAGCTCCTGCTAGTGGTACCTGCCAGCCGCAGGCTCAGGTCCAGAAGTTTAGAAACTAGGCAGAAAAAGGTAGAAAGGGTAGAGCTTTGAAATACCTAGTGAAGTCAAAGATGGTCCTGGAAAAATGTGAGTACATCCCAGCACAGGCAGAGGGGCTGTGAGGGGCGCAGACAAATCAAAATGGCCCGAAGTGCCCGTGCCCATGCCCATGCCAGGGGCCCACAGACTGCTCTGACACAAGCTCCTGGGCCGGGCAGGCTTGGCCCTTTTCGGGCTTCCTCCAGGGAGCTTGTAGGTGGTAGAGGGAGATTTTAATGGCAAATTTTTTTGAGTACTTGGTCACTTCTCTGCAAGTGATGGTGATGTCTGCAGGCTGGGCTGGGGGCAGGAAGGAGTTGGGTACCATGCGAAAGCATGCATAAGGGATCTGCTGCACAAATTCACCACGCTAGAGCTGCAGCAAATTACTCATTCTTTAATAATGGTGTTTATTACCTGCCTCTGATGGTGGCTCAGGGAGACAAAGTGAAGTGGATTCAGCTCCCCAAAGCTTTAGCTCTGCCAGCTGTTTTTATGACACAAGAAACTTTTGCCAGAGAAATGCAGTCACCGCATTTTGGCTTGGGTAATTTCTTCTCCTGACAATCTACAAAGTAACCAGCAACTATCCCTCAGAGACCAAAGCTATTTTTTCCCTTGCACATGGCAGGCAGGCTCAGACCCCACGTCTCTGGTTTTCCCTGGTATTTACATAGTGCTACCTTCCTCCTGTGAAAAAGGTTTTTACTGGTGGCAGATTCAAGCTAAATGAAAGGGGAATTTATCTTTTTTCAGAAGCAAAAGAAACAGCCCAGTAAAATGGGTTTGGAAGAGCAGCATGGCTTTTGTGAAACCCGCAGCAGCTTCGGAGAAGGAATTATAAACAGGCACTGGGTAGAGAAGGAAAGTGTTTCCGACTGAAACTCCTGAACGAGTGGCTTTTTCCCCCAGACACAAAATGGGAGGTCATCCTCAGGGCTATCGGGAGATGGTGCTGCTCAGGGGAGTCGTGTCGTTGGCACAAGTCACGGCACCGTCAATAGCTGTATCTACCGCGGTCCCCGGACTGTTCTTCTGCCCAGCTGCATCCCGGGGATTGCCGGCAGTGGTGTGGCTCCCGCCGGCTTCTCAGAAGAGGCTTCTCAGAAGAAGGAAAACCACCCCCAAACTTCAGCCGGCGGCTGAGCTGCCACCCGGGGAAGGAGTCCCGAAGGCAGGCTGGGTCCAAGGTGTCATTGCAATTACTCCGACATCTGGCCTCCAAAACTTTGGTTGAAATCCTCACATTTTGGCCACCCCAGAGCCTCCGACGAGATAATTTGTCCTGGTTTCTCCAGGCTGTAGCCTTTCATCTTTACATCCCCTAACGCATTTTCTGACCCCCCTGGCGCCAACTCGAGCCGGGCGCGAGGCTGCCTTTCCCTGGGGACGTGCTGCCACCCCACTGGAGCAGCCTGGGGACGCTGGGGACGAGCTCCTGCACCCCCCGGGAACGCCGATCGCCCGGGGGCCAGCGGGGGTGCCCCCACCCGAGAGCTGTACGCGGGCCCTTACCTGCGTGTCGCGGAAGGGCTCACCCGCCAAGTTGGAGCGCCGGCGGCAGGAGTGGAGAGGCGGCGGCTGGCATGACGGCGGCCAGCAGCGGCTCGGCGGCCCCGCCNCTCGAGGGCTGGCTAAGGGGAGCCGCGCCGCTGCTCCCGACGTGACTGCTTCTCCTGCTGCCGCCGATAACACGGCACAAACTCTCTCCTTTCTCTTCGGATCGCTGCATTTCCCAGGGCACAGCCCTTCCCACTCCCCCAGCAAGGGAAAGACCCAGTGCCAGCGAGCAGAGTTTAAAGGAAAAGGATAAAAGCGATTTCTCGCTGCCCGAGCTGGTGCTGAGGGCACAGGCAGACTGGCTTGGGGGCTGCACCCCAGGGACAGCCAGCTCGTTTGCTGGCTCAGTTAGGTATTTTTCAGCCCTGCTCCATAAGGACCAGGGTGGCTGGCTGATTTGCCATACACACATCTGGGCATCACTCCGATTAGTGGAGGTAACCCGGGTTTGCACCAGCACGGCAAGAGTCAACACCACAGCCCCAATAGCCCGTTCTTCCCGAGACCATTTCCCCTCCACTCCCCCAAATGTCCCGGGGAGCTCGTGATGCTCCCTCACGCTCCGGCAGCTCCCTGAGCCCTGCACCGATGCCCTGCTATTCCTAAACTCCCCAGGTGTCCCCCTAATAGTTTTCTCCGCCTCAGGACCACCCAGCTCCGAGACGACTGTTGGCAGACACACACGCGGCTGGAGCCTGGTCTAGCCACAGCGACCTGCTTGAGCGGCAGAGAGCCGCCTGTCTTCAGCCATCCTCAGCGCTGCTTTGCCAGGAGCAGTCCGTGACAGGCAGACCCACGTGCGACCACAGCCACCCGTGTCCACCAGCAGTTCTACCCAGCTGCCAGCCCCTGCAGCCCACAGAGAGGCTCCCTTGGGACTCCGCTGTGTTTTCCCAGTACAACGTGACTTTCTGAAGGTCCGGGCTTGTCTCTAACACCTCCCAACTTCTTCCAGGAGCTGAACTGACAGCTGATGGGCTGTGTTCCAGGGCATCTGGGTCTCAGGGTCCCATTACCAGAGGGGCTGGGGCACTGGCTAGGGAAGGAGATGGGCAGGGCAGCCTCTCCTCTGCTCCAGCCCTAAGATAGCCGCACATCTTTCCAGTAGCAGCAGAGACACACTTTTACAAAGCTAAAGAGATTAATTATGTGGGCTAAGAACAGGATGGAAGTGCTTGTGCTCCCCAAAGAAGCAGTGACAGGTGGCCAGCTTTCTCTCCCTGGGGTTAATATCGTTGTCTTGCTGTTGGCAACCCTCAGCAAGTCTGGGGAGGATTTGAGCCCAGAATGCAAGCCCCAGGCTGGGGGCCTCAGCAGGGAAGCTGTCTTTGAGGATATCAGCCAGAGCACAAGGGCTGCTGCTATGAACAGAGTGATCTCCAGGGAAAACAGATCCCTGTGGCCAGACACAGCCAGCATAGCCTGAGGGGAATCTAAGAAGGAAATAGTTATCTCCATGTCCCTAGGGACTGGGACAGACAGGAAAGGGCTAGGGGTGCAGTAAAGGAAGTTTTGCATCTTTGTCATCCTAGGTCTGCCAATTCAGATTAGAAGAATACTTTGGAAGCAGCCTCAGGGTGTGACTTGGGACACAGAGATGAAGCGGATGACTTGTAGGGGTTCCTTCAGCCCTGATGACTCCAATGCAGCAAAGTCCCAACAGGTGTGAAGTAAAGCTCTGCCTGTGGACACCTCGAGATAGTGAGGGTGTGGGGTCAGCTGCAGCCCTGTGAGGAAGCAGGGGAGTTAGTGGCACTTGCTGGTGCATGGGTGGGAACAAAGAGGTTTGGTGGCAATTGCCTTCCCTGGGTCAAAGCCCCCATAAAGGTCCTGCTCATGTCTTTGGGAGCTTGTGGGAATGTGGTCACCACTGGCCACTGCCTCCTTCCCAGTCCTGCTGTTTGTCTCAGTTAAAAGATCCCAAGCAGCCCTGTCCAGCCAGCATGGAGTAATTAAAGGCAAAGAGGCCTCATTCCTCAAGGACAGCTCTTGGCAAGGATGGAGGGGCTGTGAGTTATAGGGAAGCAAGACGTGCTCGGAACCCCATCTGTCCTTGTTCTGGGGGAGTGTGAAAGAAAAACTCAGTTGCTGGATGAAGCATCTTCATCCACGGCTGGCTGAGGCCCAGAGAGCTTCGTTGGCTTTTCCACATGCAGAAGGCTGGGAGCATGGAGGACAGCTCACAGAGGTAACACTGCCACAACGGTGTGCATGGTCACCTCCAGTGCAGCTGTCCCTGCACAGTTCTGACCAGCTCCTTCTATCAGCTGGGGATGGCTGCTCCATCCTTCACCAGAGCCACACATATCCCTGGAGCAATGTGCAGGCGCAGCAGTTGCCTGGCCAGGCACAGGATTAGCCCTCACCAACTTTTACAGATACACTGCTTAGCAGCAGAGCTGCCGCACTGTTTCTCCTGCTTTAGAAATGAGAAGGTGACATTATCCCAAATGATCCCAAATCAAAGCCCCCCCAACCTTGAGCGGCTCTGAGTGAAATGTATGTCTACATAGATATGTACATGCTTGTGAAGGTATGGTGAAAATCAGCCTAAGTGATGTGGTTTGGGGCTTTGCTTTTATAACCACAGCCATTCAGTACAGATTAGAGATGGGCAGTGTCCCTGGGAGGTGACATGAGGCAAAAGGCTGTGTGACCTAGAAGAGTCAGCCAGAGATAAAACACTTCTGGGGCACTGAGGATAAGCTGCCAGTTGGAAACTTGCCTGCCCAGAAAAAGGGACAGACTCTGAAGGGAATGTTGCAAAATGCACAGAGCCTCCCACTCCGCTGAAACTTCTTGTTGTATTTATGCATCCACTGGGATGAATGAAATGAAAATGGATATCAAAATGGCCCTTTGCTCTCAGCTCCAAGGGAGACTCTGTTGAGAACTCATCCAGCAGAAGGAAATGAGATCCCATTACATTAAATATTAGCTGATGCACTCTCCCATTGGACTTGTTATACAATCCAAATGATGCACCTCTTCAAAAAATAATTAGAAAAAATGTTGCTGGGGACATAAAATACAAGAGGAAAAGGCTATACTTGTGTTTCAGGCCTGCCTGGCAGGGAAAGGTGAGTTGTTGTTTTTGATTATGTTCTCTCAAACATTAAAATCTGCCTGCCAATACGTTCTGAGCTTCACATGCTTCATTTAACTACAGACATAGCAACAGATAAATATGCCATGACAAATTTGGTAACATTACTTTATTGACGGCCAAAAAAAACCCCCAGATCACTCAAGACTAAAAGCCTGAACTCCTGCCAAACAATCACAAGCAAAGTGCTGAGATGAAAGATTTCGCGCCAGAAATGGACAGACACCACTGAAACGCCCAGTAACTGGAAGGTCTCCACAAAGGTGAGGGCTCAGAAGCAGATCATCCTCAAAGAAACAGAAACAGAGAGTAAAAACACAATGAAAGGGAGATGGACCACACTTGAGATGACTGGTCATTGCTGCTCAGGTGACTGCATCAGCAGGACAAGAGAACATCAGGCAGGACTCACTTGTCAGAGGCACTCAGTGCACCTTGTGTGGCGAGGTATGTGGGGACATTTGAAGCACCTATTTGTGATGGCTGAGGGGAGCACTGAGCAGATTAAAGTTATATTTGCAGCTATTAAAAATGATCAGATTAGTGAAATCCAGAGACAAGAGAGAAGCTTCAGAGGGATGAGCCAGAGCTAATTAATTGGGCAGCGTGATGGGAGAAGAAATTAAGCGTGGACAGGGGGAAGGTAAAACATATTGGAAGGAACAACTTCAATGCTTCATAATCACTAGTGATTTCTAAATTAACTGAAAGTATGAAGGCAAAAAAATTGTGTGGGTGTATCTGTGGACAATAGAGCAAAAACCATCTGGTTAATGTACAGTGGTGAGGAAAAAAAACCCTGAACATGCTGCCAGATTGCTTTCATAGAGGGATACAGAAAATAATAAAAATATTACAGTACTGTGTTGGTAATGACTCAGCTGTTATGGATATGTTGAGGTTTTTCAATTAGAAGACCGATTCAGATCATTTATTGTAAAAAAAACAGTTAAAAAACCCCAAGTCTTCTGTAAAAGTGAAGCATTGAGCCCTGGAGGGCAGAATGAAGTTTTTAAAGTGTTTATGAGGAAGTCTGGCCATTTAGGAGGCAGCAGTAAACAACGCATAAGATGCAGTTCCCTTACGAAACATAGCACCCAGCATCAGATCTTGTCAGAACTATGATATGATGTGAATAGCACCTGATAACACAGCTAACTCCAACCTGACATGTAGTTAAAGCTCCTGAGAAGCCTGTGTTTGCAATATATATGAATAGCATCCTTCTGGAATTAGTGTCATTTTCCTCCTTCTTAGCAAACGTTGTCTTCTGAGGAGGCTGGAGATAAAATGCTTCAGTGCAGTAAAATCCACAGGGAATCCCTTCGTATCCCTCCCTTGCTCCCTGTCACCCATGGCCCTGAGTGTCTCAGGTAGCCATGTCAAAGGGGGCCTCTTACCCCTTGTGCTGAAGCAGTATTCAGGTGTCAGGCACTGTTCTTCGGCACGCGATGGGTGGAGGAAGGAGGTGCTTTTGGAAAGCACCTGAATTCTGCAGTAATTAAGCCCCCAGTTGACATGCTGTGAATAGACATTCAGTGTGACCTTTTCCTTGCTCCAACTATGAAATCTTGCTGGATGCCTAAAGTATGTGGCTTAATCTCTAGCTCCTCACAGCATAGGAAACTCCCATTCTCCTGGACAGCTGCCTTAGGAGGACAGGACACGGAGGTCATTATGGAAAAGGGCAAGTCCTCAGGAGGGCAAGAGACCACCATGAATTCCAAATGTCCCAATCAGAGCTGATGCTCCTGGACCAGAGCCAGCTGCAGTGTAGGCTGGGAGATCTGGGGAGCAGTGTGGGATTTTCAAGGATGTAAAGGGGGCAAGGAGGGAGAAGGAGGTGGTGTGGTGTGTATGGGAGCAGTCACGTCATGTAGGGGATATGTTCAGGGAAATAGCAGACATCTGGAGGACGAGTGGGATACGGAAGGGAACCCTGTGTGCTGTCTAGCTGCTTTGCATTGCTCTGGAAAAGGAAAGCAGCTCTAAACCCAGAATAGCTGCTCCATATGCTTTGGCTGTTTTTGCCCGCAGCCAGAGCTTTGTGGTAAATCTGGCTATGAAAGATAACAGTCTCTGAGAAATGCTGAGCTGGTGGGACTACTTGTCCACCATGGATGACCTCAGAACAGCCCTTCCACTCTGATTAACTGTGATTCTGCAACTACTGAAGGTAAAACTCTGAGTTATGAAGAAAATTAAGGGGGAAAACCACATGTACTCCCATGTAACCTGGAACAAAAAAAGCTCAGTGAGCTTCAGCTGGAAAAATATAGATGTGCTTGGGACAGGGGAGAGTGTTCAAGGCCTGTCTGTGCATTTCTATGTCCTATTATGTTGAATTTAAGTCATAAACTGAAGACTTCACTTTGACATAATTCTTCCCAAGAATAGAAATCTGTGACATGTGGTTGCCTGGCAAATCTTGCCCATCTCTGATTGTGAGAGAAGTGAGGTCAATGGCTGACAGATGTGATCCAGCCTTCCTGTTACCAGGGCTGGTTCTGCTGCTGGTACAGACTGCAGCCAGTAGTCCCTAGGGCCTTGGAGGGCATGGAGCAAATGGCAGCATTCAGCCATGTTTTCAGAGGAGATGACAAAGAGAAAACTCATGTCCCACAGCTGGCTTTGAGCCAACAGGGTTCAATCCTGTTCTCACACAAGGGCCTGGACTGTGGTGCTTCACTTCATTCAAAGATTCTTCTACTTACTGTTTTTTTCTGTTCCCTCTCATTTTTCAGAGTTGTCCCACTCTGCCCAAAAAAACACGTGTTGAGTGAGGGTGCTTGCCAGCCTATGCATGCAGGGACATGGACAGCCACAGCAGCGGGGGGCTCTCAGACTGTCCACATGCTGTGATGTAGCGGCAGAGGGTTTAAGTCCAGCCCCAGGAAATACTGCTACTACCTGACGTGGCCATTGCTTGCATGGCAGCAGATCTCCCACTGACTAATTGCTGAATAAACACTCTTTAGAGGCTGGCAGAGTGATCCCTGGGGACCTCCTTCTGCAGCTGTTAGCAGGACGCAATGCCTCTGGAAATGAAGCTTTTCCAGGCTGCTGAAGCCCCAGAAGAAAGGCACGCAGCAGGGTTAGGATGAAAGTATCAGCGAGCAGCTGTGTGAGTGCCAGAGGGACCTTCCCCATTTGTGCTCAGTCCCTTGCTGGCTCAGAGGGCAGTGGTGGGCTGCATCCCTGCCTTTGGGATCCTGTAGTCTCTGCAGACCCTTTAGCATCCCTCTGCAGTCCCCTGGGGGCTTCTGCTTGACTCATGAGCAATTGAGGGCACCCTCCACTTCATGGCTATAGGGGGGAGTGGGCCTTGCACCAGGGCAGCCTCCTGATGCTACCCCCTGCACACAGACCTGCAAATCTCTTTTCCCCTTGTTTCCTCATTTCTGGTATCCAATCTCTCAGAAACTGACTGTGAACATATTAAGGAAATTCAACTTGTCAAACAGGAACAGAAGGACTTTGCCCCCCAAACCCTTAAAAAGTATTGAAATTCACTCGAATAAGCAAAAAAATGACTGAGCTGTCACACATGAGGCACATGAATCATCTTCAGGGAGGAAAGCAATTCTGGTGGTGTCTGGGCTTGAAGTAACTGTAGTTAACATTATAATGACTCACACCACATGTGCGTCATATCGCTTTTCATTAAGAGCAGCATTCTGATGTCCTGTGACTAACTGGAACCTAGAATTGTGCTCCCAAAGCCTTGGGATGGGAACTTGTCTTGCTCATAAGTTCTGTCTTAGTGTCAAAGGCATTATCAGTCTTCAAATATTAAAATAATAATAATAACAACAACAACCACAACAGCAATAATTCTCAGATCAAACACTTCATTCAAGTGACAAATTGAGATGAGCTTTGGAGCTGTCATCCCCAGGAGTGCCATGATTTTAGTAGGGAGAAAATGGATAAATTGAGGGCAGGCACCTCCAGAGAGGCCGTTCTTTTGCTTTCAGCTCATTAATGTCAAACCAGGCTCTTCAGCCCATTTCTGATCTTCAGACAAGGTCAAAATTTCCATTTTTGTCTCTCTACAGAAAGACCTTGGATTCCTTTTCTATAACCCTATGACCCCCTCAGCATCCTCCTAACAAATTTTTTGATGTGCAAATCCATGCTAGTCAGGCATGGACGTCAGCTCTGGCAGCCTAAGCCATCCAGCCAACATCACAGACCAACAGAGCAGTCCGTGTGTCACCAAGCCGCTGTTTGTCCCTACTTGCCAGGGGCCAGAGCCAGCACTGACCCTTCACCCTGCAAAACAGGATTCTGGGGGCTGGTGGAGTTTGGGGTGTTGGAGGTGAACGGGTAATGTTGCACAAGAGATGAAATACAAAGATGGATGAGTTTGGGGCAACAAATGCAGGGGATTAAGGGAATGAACTAGCTGCAACTCATTGAGGACAACCTCAATGAGCAGAAAGGGCGGAAGCTGAAGCTTTTGTAGGGACAGTCCATCACACTTGGCCAGGGGAAGTGTCATAGTTCTGGGATGATGCCAGCTCCTCTGCTCAGACCAGCTCTCTCCAGCATTTCAGCCTTGCTGTTGCCCCATGAGGTCAGCCAGGCTGTTTTGGGGGCTGCTTGCAGTCTGTTGGGGTGGGTCTGGAGGACAGTGAGCACACCCAAGGCAATGCTAGTGGGCCATTGCCTCTGTTCCAATGCCAATATACTCAAATTATATAAAAATTTGATGAGTGGTGGGAGAAAATCACCAGGAAATGGGAGGTAAAGGTGAGGAGATGCCCAGGAACCACCTGTTAAAGGGAAAAATGGGAGAGATGTAGCTCTGGGATATGAGCCAAGGATGCACTGAGCTGCCAGGGGAACAGTTTTGGGAGCCTACAGCACAGCTATGTTTTGATGGTAGCATAACTCCATTTCCCAGAGGGCTGCCATGGGCATTGGAGCACAACTCATGTCACTTGTTGGCCACGGTTGCCTTGTTTTTGTGCTGGTAGAGCTACGACACCCATTCAGGGATGGAGTCCTCTGGGGGGGATTACAGTGAGCAGTCCTAAAGTGACTGCCGGAGCCTGCAGAAGGTCACAGGCTGGGCACCATACAAGGTTGTTCAGAAACCTCTGTGTAGCTGGGAAGCACCCTTCCTGCTCAGACTTGCCCTGGGATAAGGCTTTTAAGAGATGGGTGAGAAACCCTGGTGCAGAGCAGCAGCAGATGTGCTATAGCAAGATGGACTTCCTATGGCTGCCTTTGGGGTCTCATGTTCTCAGGGCAATGGCTCCTCCAGGCTCTGGCCCCTACTAAATCTGTCAGGTTAAAATCACTTTTCATAAACAAATTTTTCTCCAGCATAATGACAACATCAAATCTGGGTGTGAGCGGAGAAGCTGAGGGCTATGCTGGAGTTACTGTATCAAACTGCAGGGAGAGAAAAAACACTATGTAGAAGATACCTCCGGAGTTAAACACATGTTACCCTGCTATCTGAAGAAACAGATCAGCCAAAAAAATTATTATCAGACTTTACAAAATATACCACCTATGGACTGAAGGAAGCAAGAGGAAGTGCATCTCAAAGGGAAATATTTATAGAAAAAGTGATGAACTGCAAAAAAGTTGCTTACACTGGAAGCTCCCTCTCAATCATTGCAGCAGGACAAGGACAGTACTCTCACTGCTGAAGAGCAAACGCTGTCATGGGTGGCACTGATGCACCATCTGAAATCCATAGCAGGCCAATAATCATTCACATCAGCTGCCGAAATACCTTGTAGAGGCTAGATTGGCAGGAGGAAGAGTCTTACAAACCTTGGGAGATGAGATTGCCTGGAGATAGAGAAAAAAATACAATAGCAGTGGGGTCCAGAGGGAAACAACAGTCATATAAATTGCTTGTTCAGCTTTGCCTCCCTAAACCTAGGCTATCCATCCCCCAAGCTGGACCTGTGACAAGGCTGCAGCATCTGCAGCCATTTTGGTACCACACTGGGTCAGACCAGCTCCAAAGTACATTCACAAGCAGACAGACCCTGGTCGGGAGCTTAATTCTAAGGAGAAGTGGCCACTATATTTGTTTTCTTGTGGATGCTTGGTTGTAAAAGCAAACTGTGCACAAAGTCTATACAGCTACTTGTTTTTTATTTGGGTCCCTCCTCAGGGTTATAGATTTAGCTATATCATTAACTGCCTCAACCTCAGACTAGAGATCATTTATAAACAAGAAAGTATTTCAAGTGTTGAATGTGCCAGGCTATGACATAAATTGGTATAATTTGGAGGGACTGTGCTACTATCAATTGACTCAGGATACTCTTATCTGTGAGACACAGATACCATCTCATAAAAACATTTCTAGAAGGTGAAAATACAAAATAAAAATATTTTACAAGCATCTCTCTCATCATGCATTTCTAATATAGCATATCAAACCCATCAGCACAAATGACATTACTGCTGCCCCAGAGGCCTGCCTGCCCTTTTCCTTCACCTCCCTGCACCAGCTGGTGAGACCCACATGTGCAGCCCTGTGTGCTTGGGGCCACAGCTCTGGGCCTGAGCAGGTACAGCCTGAGCACCAAAATGACTTTCTGGATTCAGGTGTCCCAGCCAGGGTCATCTCATAGCAGCATGTCCAGGACATGTGGCTGGACATCATTCCCTATTGCAGCATCTCTCAGTGGTCCAAAGGTCCCATGATTTAAAAAATAAGTTTCTGCTCCAGACTGATGTTCCAGCTTTGCAAAGTTGCTCTGATTCGGCAATCAAGTATCATTGCCCTGCACTACCATACCAGTGTGCTTTCAAAGCATCAGGGTCCTGCAGCATCTCTGCTGATTTTGGAAACAGGGAAGGTGGGGGACCAAAGTGTATTCTTTGTTTTCAGCCACTAGAGCAATTTTCACAGGCTGTACCCTGATTTACTGCACCCCCTGATGACCATGCAAGAGCAGTAAACACCTACATGGCCATTTGGCTCAATTATTGTAATTCCCTCTCCACAGGGCTTCTCCATTGTGCCTTGCAAGTTGTTCTGGAAGCAGCAGCACACCGGCTTACTGGCTGGAGCCTCATTATCATATCATCTTCACTTCTGTCACCTGTAAAGCAGCGGATTGATTGACCTGGTCTCACTAGTCCCTAAAGCCTTCATCAACATTTATTGTGGGTGTCTTAAAATCCCATTCTCCATCCACACAGGAATTGCCTGTCAAATCTTGTCAAACCTCTGTCCTCACCTTAGCCCTCTCTGCTCTTTCAGCAGTGCTGCTACGGAGCAGGAAGGGCGGGGCCCTGAAGACACTGCACGATCGGTATTATTCTTGTTTCTCACCCAGCTGCAATGTAATTTGTAATGGTAATTTCTGAAGTAATTACCATTTTCTAACACCCAGAGATGTCAGTGACAGGCAGTATGCTGGCAGCAGGTATTGCATGGACATGAAAAAGGGAAATGTAGAGGGCATATCTGAGATGCTGCACATAATAGCACAAAGCCAGAGCGCACTCAGAATAACACTCAGCAGAAGTGCCTTTGAGAGAGCTCGGAGCTAGAGTGGTCGGGAGATCAGGAAGAATGATCAGAAGCTAAACAGAAAAGAGAGGAAAGATAGAGTTAGGGAGTTGAGGATGAGAAGTTCAAACCTGATTCAAGAAGAAGCCAACAGAGTGAAAGCAATTGATACCACATCCTGGAGACAGGAGTAGGTGCCATTGGGCATGGGCTGAAGAAGGCAGAGATAAAAGAGCATGGTTGGAAGCTGCAAAGCAGAGGCTGTCAAAGTGTGATTTTGACCAGCACCTGATTAGAGCTAGAGTTGCCCATGCACTGGAGCAAGCCAGACTCTAGAAAGGCCAGGCACAACTGATTGGCACAACCTAGACATGAGCTGGGTGTGCAAGGAGAGGGATGGAGGATGGATGAAGGTGCCCACTCTATCTTCAGGCCTTGGTCGCAGTGTGAGGAGCATCACCAGGAGAATGTCACCCTGCTGGTATGGTAGCTTTTTAGCATTCTCCTTGTCATTCTGTTTTTCCCTCCTGTTCTGCACCAATTTCCTTTAATTTGCTCTTTAAAGGGAGCTGGGTTATTACAACAAATTGTAGCATTTTCTCTCTAAACCTGTGGAATAGCCAGAGCCTAGAAATTTCCCTGAGCTGTAATGGGTACAATCCTTCCTCAAATAAGTTATTGGCAAGCTTCTCACTGACTCTTGCAGAGCCAAGATTTCATCTCAGATGGACCCTATCTTTCAATTAAAGGTATTACTCTTAATATTCATTAAAACTCTGTCTAATCCTAGCTTTACAAGGGACAAACCCTGAAATTCATTAAGAGTTGTATAAAAAGCAGAAAGGACCAGTCAGGAAAAGTGCCTTATTTGAGAGGTTAAGGAATGCCACCTTAAATTCACCTTAAATAGGCCAGGTCTGAGAAGTGGGACAACTTGATGCTGGAGCCCACTGGGAACATGACCTCCCTGGGTGAGTGAGTGGCTACGGAGCTGGTGGGAACTCCTCCAGCTCCCCATGGTTCTGCTCTTGTAGCTCCTTGCCTTTTCCAAGGGTCCCAGTGCTGAGGTGGAAGAAGGCAGGTGAAGGAGGCAGCATGGAGCTACAGATGCTAGGAAGTGCCCAGCTCATGCCTTTGCTCCTCCTTCTCTTCTTCCTTCTACCTCCTTCATGTATCCATCCACACAGACATGATCTTGCTCATGGGTGCCACCCCCATCCCCCCGCCATCCCCAGCAGCTGAGCCCACAGCCATAATACTGTGGTCAAAGGGCCATCCGGTCTCTGTGATCTTGCAGGCCTCACCTTTGTTATCCTCTGTTGTGTCCATCTGTCCATTTCTAAAGCCTCTCCCAGAAAAACCTTGAAAGAGTGCAGCCATCAGTGGGGAGAAGCTGCTGCCTGTTCTGCACAGGGGGAGAAGCCAACAGTTGTGCTCATCTGGGGGTCTGGTGGTGCTCATCCCCCCTTCACCACTCTTTGAGGCTAAGGATGCAAAAGACACTCTATGCTCTTGAGGAAGATAGCCCAGAGCCCAGCTCCTTTCCAGATGGGGGGGGCTGCCACAGCTGACCCTTCCAAGGACCTCAGCTGCATTCCTGACTCTGGGATATCACATCTGCCTAGAGAGATGTGCTGGTTCTCAGATTCACAAGACTTCTCCAGGGTGGAAGCATATCAGACACTGGCTCCAGCTCACAGACTGCCAGCAGACTTCAATGCCTGTGTGAAAGAAGGATAAGGGGGACAAGCAAAGATGGGAACCATCTTGGCTGGCTGCTGCCCACCTTCCTCCAGCGTGCTGCCTGCCATTGGCTAAGCAGCCATGTGCAACTCCTTCCTCTTCATGGCACTTTGGCCTCTGCTTGCAGATCAGGAGGTCACCCAAGAAGTGTCAAGAAATCCTGAGGCCACCATATTCCTGAAGAAAACCAGCCCTGGTTTTGCACTTCACTCAATGAGACCTTTCATCCCCACCACAGCCTGCACTTCATTGCACACCTGTGCAAAGCCCCACAGGCTGCTTGTGACTTACTGCTGGCATCTGATGGTGCCCTGCCCTTCAAATCCAACACTCACCAAGCCACTGAGAGAACACCCCAAGAAGTCACCAAAGGATTTGTTGTTGCCTGCCTGGAGAGGCAGCCCCTTCTGGCAGTGAGCAGGCAGGTGGCAGGGAGAGTCAGTGCACACAGCCCTGACATTAGTTCTGGGATGAAAAACCTACTGGAAGGAAAAACTATATTGGAGGCTGGAAGAGGGAGAAACGAAATGGAAGAAGCTGGCCAGGTTAACTCTGCAAGGGTGTTTCTCCAGACCAAAGGCTGGGATCAAGTCACAGGATTAGAGACATTTGGCCAAAAAGCTAATGAGTTGCCTAGGTCAGGAGCTGAATCCCAGATATCATAGTATTTTCTGGCCCTCAGATATGTACGAAAGGGCCTTGGGTCTGTCCTTTGGTCACTTTATTTCAGTGTAGACATCCTAGATTCTCTGCTTGTGTTTGCAGATGCTGTAATTTCGTATGCATGTCCATAAGGCTCATATAAACAAAAAATATTTCTTCATCAAATAAGCGTTGGTACATTATTCACAGGCTGCAGCTGTAGGTGGTTGCTTGACCTCTGTGAGAAGCCCTGGTTTGCTACATGTTAGACAAACAATTTTTCACTCTCTCTTGTGTCTCTGCATCTCTTAATTCCTTTATTTTTATTTATAAAGCTGTCCCATCAGGCTGAATGACTCCTAAATCCCTGTTCTCTCTCTCTCTCTGCATTCTGAAATCCAGATTTAACCCTTAGAGTGCTACTGTTGTCTGAAGCCAGAAGGATGTCTGCCAACTGTCCCCTCTCCCTCTTCTTCCAAACATCATCTGCTTTTCCCAGCTATGTAAGATGCTGGATGAAACACACTAGATTCCCTTGGTTGATAATCCATCAGTACTCCTAAACACCAGGGAAGCAGCCATCTTCTGCTTCTTCCAGCTAATTCCCTGAGAACTGTTCTCTTGTCTCCGCTGTTGCCCTGTCAGATTCTGTTTCTCTCTATCACTCCCTTCTCCCTCTCTTGCTTCCAAAGTCTGGCACTGTTCCTCCTTGTGCTCCTTTCCTTAAACTGTGTCCACAATTCTCTTATTTCTTACTCTCTGTCTCTTCTTGCTTTCTTCTTCTAGCCTCTCCACTCTGCTCTCTCCTTACTTCTATCTCTTAATAAATTGTATACTGTCATTCACAACTGTAATGATGATGAAAGACCCAAGATGTGAAAATAGCAGGCATTGGTTTCCTACCTGTCCCTTCCCTCCTTCCCTCACACCTCAGGCATATTTCATTTTTCCAGGTTTCCTACAGCCAGAGCAGCAGAGATCCAGCCTGGCTGGGGAGCATCCACGTCGTGCCAACAGCTGCAAAGGTGATGAAGGATGTCAGAAAGGGCCAGGTCCCCTGGCTAAGCTCCTTTGGGAAGCTGTGATATTACAGCTGGAGCAAGGTGAGGCTGGCTTCGAAGTGCTTTGCACCCAGCCATCACCAAGTGCTCTGCAGTGATAGGCAAATTGCTTTATCACTGTGACACAGATGGAGAAGTTGAAACAAATCATTGGGTTCTGTAATGAGTGAGACGGACACAGGCAGAGTGCTTTCCCTTTATGCTGTGATGGAAAATATCACTCAAGGGACCTGGCCCCAGGCACCAACCATAGTTGAGCTTGACTGTCCCAGTGGGAGCAATAGCAAACTTTTCACTGCAAATCTGGAATCTGCAATATGAAATTCTGCCTAACTTTGACACTCTTCTGCCTCCAGCTTGCTGCTGAGGGGGCAGAGGGCTGACGTACTGGGAGCCCATGCCAAGGCTGGACCTCGGCTGCAGCGCACTGCCTGCTGGAGAAAGCTGGGGGGAGCAGCCCTTTAGCAGGGAATCTGACAGAGCAAATGAACACAGCAATGGATATGACCCTGGCATAGCAAATGCCATGAGAGGTAGACATAGTTCACATAGCCTCACAGAAACTCTCACCTTCTCATTACCCAGACCCCAGGGAACAGATAGATTCATTGGAAGTTGATCCAAGTGGCCCCTGGACAAATCCAGCCCGTCATCTCACCTTGGCCATAGCTTCAGGCCAGGGCCACTGAGCCACCAGCTCTGCTCTTGTTCATCTCGTTTTCCTTGCTTTAATGGAGGGGATTTTAGTTACCTCTCTTCTTCAAGTGCTTTTTGGCTGTCCCTCCTCTCGAAATACCTGCACCTGTTCTTATATAGCTTGTGGATTTCTTGATGATCTCAGTAAATCAAGCAGGCAACTAACTGTTGGCTGAACATTAGCCATGCTGGAGATGCTTTTCCAGTGGTATAAGCTGTTTCGAGAAGATAATGAAAAATTAGTCAAGCATTCATGAACAGATGCTCTTCCTTCTGAAGAACACAGGGCTCACTTCATTGTTTGAACAAATCTTTCTGCTAAGCCACTGCTAGCTGCTAAGGTGCTGATTCGTTGTGACGTGTACCATTTGTCTTCATAACAGTTTCCAAGTTGAGTGCTACAAACTGAAGCCTGCCGACAGCCATGGGCTGTTTTGGCTGAGTCACACACACTTTGCAGCAAGTGCCTTCAGAAGAGGGAAAGAAAACTTCTTGATCTGGTCCAGGAGGCCACCACATTGGAAGTGCTGGCCTCCTCGTTTCAATGTCTCCCCACCACTCCTCTTGCAGCACCACTGGGCACCTGGCTACTATGTGTGAGGGCCACAAAGCCAGTGTTGATTCTGTGGAGCACATAGACCAGTCCTCTGTTTTCTTTCCTCTGGGGAAAGCATGCACAGCTCTCCGCCAGGGCACAGTTTGACATGAGGATAGAGGTTTATCTCCACGGTGGGTCATCTTCATGGCAGTGGTCCAAGGGTGTGGATACCCAGTCAGGGACAGACACCTAGATCCAACATTTCTGTCCATTTGCAATAATGAGTGATAAATTTAATGTCTTCTCAAGAGGGCCAACTCAAAAAAGCAGGTCAGTGCTGGTTCAACCACGTAATATAATGCCATGCTAACTTTACCTGATATTTGTAAGGAGAAATGAAAAAGTGGAAAACAGACTTTCTTTTGTCTATCAGGAATCCCTGTGAAAAAAAAAGAGTGTATCCAAACAACTTAAATTTCTGGAATAAAAGAAAACACTGGAGTTTGGAGGCTCAGTGACTTCATTCACATAGATCAAATTCTCTATAAAAAGTTGATAAATTGATACTTCTGCTTGTGAATCCAAAAGCTACAGCTCTTCACATTGGGTCTGGATGAACCCAGGCTCTCAGGATCCTTATTTAATATCTGTCAGGCTCTAGCCATTCACTCTTGTCCAACTCCTCAAAGCTTTAAACGTCAAGCACAGACTCATGCTGCTCATTCCCTGGGGTCTTGTTTCTAGGCTTAGCACAGCTTTGTGCTGCTGAAATCCTGGCCACTCGCACCAATAGACAAAAAAGAGGTAATTCTCCTGAATGTGTGGGTCTTTCCATTGTTCTTGCAGCTCTGAGGCTATCTTGTATTGCAATTCTTTTATTCGGTACAAGCATGTAGAGAGTATGAAGCTACAACCTAGCCCATCTTTTTCCTTCAAGGTTGCACACCCAAAGCTCTAGGTTTTTAGCCCCACTTGTCTCCCTGGGGTGCTACATTTATTCCTTATTGTCTGATGTGAACTCAGTCATGGACATCATGGGGCACAGGAAACAATCATAAGGAGCAGAAATAGCCTCACACACAGTGGGAACAGCTCTCTAATTCAGAGCCCTTATTATAGATCAGAGCCTATAAAATTCAAAGTCCGTATAGAGGATAAGAGACTGTGTGGTCTCTGGATTTCCTCTGAAGCATGCTATGGCAAGTAGAAAAAGACAGGTCTGTCACATAAAAAAAAAAAAAATTAACCCTTGAGAGTCTGGGGTGGACCAATGTAGTAGAAAGATGGGTGTCTGAAGCTGGGGCCAGGTTAAGGTGGGACACATTAGCCCAGATACTTTTACATCTGGGTTCTGCAGCAGCAACAGATGACTTCATTAGGATTGGTGCTGGATCTCCAGGGCTGGTTGGATTAACTGTCTCTCTTGCCCTGAAAGTGCACTCTCATCTCTCAGAAAATTATTTTCTGTGTCCATGGGCATCTTCTCACTCACTGATTTACCTTGTACTCTAGTGGAAGTCTTAGAAAAAAGGTAGGACACAACTTACTCTAAGAGATGTTTCTGACCAAAGCCATTGCCTCTCCAAAGCAGAATTACCCTGAATCCTTGGAAAGTCCCCAGAGTTGTGAAAATGCACATGACCGGGCTGCATTTCATGGCACTATTTGCCCTGTGGCTCTGTGGTACAGGTGGCAGAGCAGAGATTTCTTCACCTGCTTTCCTGTTTCTACCTTTACCCCCAATGTCAGACCCATCCTTTCCTGACACAACTTCCTTGGGGTGTGCAGAAGCGTTACCTGGATCTGCTGTCCAAAGTGGTTTGCACCAGACTCAGTGCTTCCTGATCATCCATCATGGCAACTGAAGAAGCAGCCCCTCCTCGGTGCTCCCAACAGAGGACACTGATATTTGTTGTTTCCCCTGTTTTCTGCTGTCAGAGGTTCACACACCTCACTGCCCAGCCCAACAGCTCATCAATGCCACGGTATGTTTGTGAGGCCCATCAAAGCTGGGGATCAGGGCTTCACAAGACACCAGCTTCCGACTGAATGCATCCCCAACTCCACTGACAAATCTGCAGCAGCAATGACCCAATTTCATCTCTCTCCACCTCTCAACCTTAGACAAGTGCGTGGGATTTATTATGCTGGGACTTGTGTTCCTAAGCGTGAGGATGTTGCTATTATCAGCAGTCGACAGGCCATCCAGAAAACACTGCTGTCAAAGTGACAGCAGTGGTTAGCATTTCCCCAAACCCCCATTTGCTGGCAAACAGCAGGAGGAGTACAGCTTCTGCCCATGAACGGGGGTTCCTGGGGACCTGGGGTGATCATCCTCCTGACCAGGATGGGATGTGGGTCCCAGCTCTCCAGCAGCACTGCTGGAAGATGAACGATTTCTGATCTGGCTGCTGTGCCCTGCTGCTGGCAGGAGGAAGCCCTGGCTGCCTTGCCAAAGACTTTTTTTGGTTGGTGAGAGATAATGACAGTCAGTGTGCTGGGGCTGTTCACTATGTCAGCATCCTATTTTTTTTTTAAGAATGTGTATTAGGCTTGAATAACCTTTAAGCACAGCAGGAGATGTCTCAGCATGAAGCATTAGGCCCACGGGCTTCCTAATCTGAGAATTACCTAGGAATGGCTACTATCAGAGGTCACATAATTATTATTATTATTATTATTATTATTATTATTATTATTATTATTATTATTATTATTATTATTATTATTATTATTTTATTTATTAAAAAGAAATTTTTCCTTCTTAAGCCTCCTTTTCAAAATTTAGGACCACAGTTCTCAGCATGCCATTTTCCCTGATGATGAAGACACTCATACACTGTGTCCTCAATTCTTTCAGAGGAGGATGCCCTGCCAGAAGCATCAAGGGGCCATCACACACACAGCACTGCCAGGCTGGCAAAGAGGAGGTCACCTGTACATGCATTATTTAAAGCAAAGCCCAGACTGACTCCTCCCTTGAGTGCTCTTGAGCCGGACTGCTCTAAAATGCAATTGTTTGAAATGTCATGTCAGAAGGACCTTTACCAGCAACTGCTGAAAAAGAGATGTTTTGGAAGGATGCATGTGTTTTAGATCTTTTTAGGCGTTGGTGTCTCAGGGGAATGGGCTGTTTCCATCACTTTATGTCTGTTTTCTCTGGGTCAAGGCAGTTCATAGCTGTTTGATTACTTTTCATAATGAATGTGTGGTTTCTGTCTGAAATAAAGCTGGTGCAAAGGATGTAAAGTGCTCTTCCACAAGGGAAACTAGCCTAAGGTTTCAAGCTATTGAATTGCTCCCTCGTGTACATAGGTGTTTTTACTTTAAAAATGTGTCACAAAGTAATGGGGGGAAAAAAAGAGAGGAAAAAAGTGATGAAGTCCATTTGTGACTCAAACAGCCAAGTCCAGATATTAAAGACAGATTTTAGCACTTATATCCTTCTTCCAGAAAATCCTTCATCCCTGTGAGGTGCTTTAGTGAAGTGCCCAGAGGCATTAAAAGACTGGGGATGATGCACGACCCTGGCTCAGAACGAACACTCTTGCCTGAAGTTTCATCACAGAAAAGCAGGAGCCACCTATCCCCTAAAATTAGATTTTCTGCAGCCTGTTTTTTTCATCCAGGCAGTGTCTGCAGCATTAGGCGGGACACAGAGTAAAAGCTCAGCTCTGCTGTTGGTGGGCAGGGGATGAGCAGGAGCTGTCCTCTTTAATGGGGAAGGAAACCAAATTAATCCTGTTCAGACTCAAAGCCTACCATCAGAGGAAGGCTAAGAGGTCAGTGGAGAACTGCTCTACATAGCCACATTTTTGTTGTATTAATTTCCCTGATGCTTAGTCAGAGGATTCAAGAGCAAATCCACTTTGCAACTAACATGTAAATAGAGAAAACGTTTTAGAAAATGGTGGGAATCAGTGTCACCATGGTGAAAGTCTGTATCACTCAGCTTTGCTCTTCTCAGAAACAAGGCTGCCTTTCCAGGGTGGTCTGCTGGTATGGTGCTTGTTCTCATGGTCATTGAGAGCATGAGATATTAAATAGGGGGTTCACTGAAGGGGCTGACTCAAAATCAGTGTTGAGCATTACACTGGAGCTACTCATTCCTACTCTCTTGCCTTATTTCAGAGGTCAAAGGTGGCAGGTTCTTCTGCCAAAACCTTTCCCACAATCTCAGTTGGAAAGGAAAGACTCCTTGTTTCACACAAAGTCAGAAATTCAGAAAATTAGAGAAAAAAATGGTCAATTGCTTTTTTATCAGTTAGATAGAGATCAACTTTCTCTGCCTTGAATGATCTTCTCTTTCTTCTCTTGCTAATGCAGAAGCTTGCAAAACGGTTCCCCAATTAACTGGGGATGGTATGCATGTTAACTGCTGAACTGCACTAAATTATTGTGCACTTTATATTGTCATTATTGGAAAGTTGAGGTAAAATTTGGCTGTCATCTCATGAAGCTGAGGCTTGATCTCTACTTCCCCAGTGTTTTGGCTGCTCCTTTTCTCAGACAACTGCATGGACCCGGTGAAACAGCACAGTCTAATGGCTTAGGAAGGGCAGCATAGCTATTGGGAACAGTTTCTCTTTTTTTCATTTGGATATCCTCTTTCTGCTGCTGGTGTGGACGCCTGTCTGTAGAGGTGTTTGCCATAGGAATTACTGTTACAGGGGATTTCCAGGGTTTCCAGCTCCCTGAAGCCTCCATCATCACTCTGGTAGGAAATACAGAGCTCACCAGCAAAAGCTAAGGCTGGTGCCTGCTCCCCCCTCCCCAAAAGGGGGGCTTTGGTTACTGTTTAAATTATTTGGGTCCAGCAAGGTTCTGTGAGGGATCCATAAGACTGCAGAAGAGACTGGCACCCTGATCCCATAAGTGCTAGAGGAGCTGGGAACAAGAGCCCAGAACCAGTTTTGGCACAGCCACTGGGATGGGAGAGCACCAGATGAGGAAGTGGGTGCACCAATGCAGAGGACTTGGGGGAACAGGGCAAATGTGACAGTGAGGTGCAAGATGAAGGGATGCAAAACATGACCAGGGCTGCTCTGACTGCCTCAGGACCATCAAGGAGCACCCAAGTCCAGGCAGAGGCTGACAGGGCTGTCCCTGACCCTGTCTTGAGCCTCACTGCTGCAGAGCCCCAGTTCTGGGTACCCCTCCTGTGGAGCTTGCTCAGCCTGCAGAGGAGTGCCAAAGAAAGGAGGCCTTACTTCCACCTGGCTAGTGCCCTGAGAAGCAGGGACAGCTACAGGGGAAATGGCAGGAGGCTGCAGTCATTGCTGCATTGAGTAAAGTGATGTTAGACCTGCCCCTCAGCGTGACTGCAAGCAGCACAATGCAGGGAGGACTCTTCTGTGATAATTCCATTTGTCTCATATTTAGCTCTCTTTTGCCACCTTGCCCTGTCTTCTCCTACAAGACCTCTTTCTCTGGCTCATCTCCCTTTTCTTCTTACTGCAGGAATCCTGTATCGCTTCTCCCAGCTTCTGGTTGGTCCCATTTTTTCCCTCCTTTTCCTACACTTCCCTTTTCTCTGTGCCCCCGTCCCTGTATGGAGTTTCCAGATGCCCATACATAAATGCTACAAGTGACAAGGCCAGTTTTTCTGATCCTCCTTCACACCTAACCACACTATTGCTGACTTCCAAGAGACAAGAAAGAAAAGCTGGATAGTTGCCCTCCTGGGAATGGAGAAATGTTTAAGTTGGGTGACCCAGGCATTGGATGCTGTTCGAAAGGGTTCAGTTCTGATCCAGGATGGGAAAGCTGCTTCATTGTCATTGACTTTTGCTGTCTCTGTGGGGTTGGCCTCCATGGTCTCAGCTGAGTTCTCACTAGAGGTGATCCTCAGGCTCTGGGGCTGAGCACAGGCATCCCCTTGGAGGTGGATGGGTCTCCTCTGGGCAGGTCTTCAATGACAGTTTTGCTGGCCTTGAAGACAGACTAATGTTTGACAGAGAACCTGTTATCTCTGCTCTACTAGTGCCCAGCAGAGTGCCCACAGCCTGCAGTGTCCACACTCCAAGTCAAAGCAAAAGACACCAGGCTGTGGCCACGTGGCAGGGGGGATTCCTGGAAATCACCTCTACAGGCAACAAGCTTCAAAGGACCTGCCTGCCCCCACAGCAGCCCACCCCAGGCCCCTCCTTGGGTTGCATGACCCAGGAGAACATATGGGATGGTTTTAGCTGATCCTGTGTGGGCTGCTCTGGGTTGAAGTGCCTGCCAGGGCAGGGCCCCTTACTGCCAGCACACTGCTGACAGTACAAGTTCCCACAGGCAGCCCTGCCAGCCCCCTCACTCACACTTATTGGAAAAAATAATTGGATGGATTGAAGTGCAGCACCGTTTTACTTAACAGATAAGAAATTTCATATCTGCCCTGATTAAGGGCCAGGAGATACGAGCTCACTCCAGAGCCAGCAGCAGAGGCAATTTCATTTCACTTCTGCTGACAGAGAAAGAAGTTTGAGGGGCTGAGCACTGCTGCAGTTTGCTGCATTAATGTCACCACAGGAGGGACCTGCCTGCTCCCAGTGGGCCTGGGGATACTGAAGAGCTCAGGGGTGCTGAGCAGCTCGGCCAGGAAAGCACCATGCCAGCTGGCTGTCATCTGGCACTGAACACAACGTGAGGGCTTGGGCAGCGTGAGATGCTCCTTTCCTGCTCAGCACCTGGAGGGCAGGGGGCTCCCAAGCCCTTGCTGCCTGTGCTGGTGGTACCTGGCACCTCACCACCTCTGCTCTTTCATCATAAGTGCAAAACACCCAGACTGGAAAAGAAAACCAAAGTCAGACTGAAGCCATCATAGCACATGGGTGTGTTTATGCTTGGTGTCACCCTGTGTCAGATGTGTAGCACTTTCGTGATGTCTTTCACACCTCAGCATGACAAAATGTCTTTACTAGAGGTATTGCCTAATTCGCTTGGAACTGAAGTCCCTACTGCTTTCTGGCTGTCTTGCTGCCACAGACCATGTGAAATGGGTTGTGTGAAAGTGAGCTCTGCAGATGGGCCAGAACAAATGCATTTCATGGCTTACGTGCTTGAGCATCTCTGTCCTCAGCACCGGTCCAAGGCAAGCAGCAAGTCCATGTACTCACCAAGGTAGGCTGGATGTTCTTCACAACCCAGAGAGGCCAGCTGGCCAGGAACAAATTGGTCTCAGTAATCCTGGCATCCAACAGGGCAAAGCTCAATGGGGAAAATTTGGGCAACTTTCCAACTCTGCAACCAAAGCTGAAGTAGGTGAGGGCGCAAGTATGAAGAGGAGGCAAGAAGAGAAGGACCTTTGCCTGTAATTAGAGTGAAACCAGTGAAGTTACAAATTGCCATCAGCATGATGAGCCAGAGCAGGATGCTACACTGAGCTGGGGGAAATGGCACCTGAGGTTGAGGCAGCAAAGCCAGGAGCAGATATAAATGACAGCAGGTGTGAAGTTGCTCCTTGAACATAGGGTCCTCTGGGTGCAAAAAGTCGAGGGACACAGGAGGAGGAGACATGTGGAGCACTGAGGACCAGGTCACTTGTTCCCTGATAGCACAAACACTTGTCATGCAGACAGTGCTGTCAGTCTTCATGACATCATTCCTAAGATCATGGAGTGTGATGCTCCTCCTTTGGGGCCAGTGTCTAACTGGCATATTTCTGTGAGCTGCAAATAAAATTTTCATGGATTTTAATATTTATTTATATTTTCAAAACAAAAATAATTTCTAGCCTGCCACAGTGTAAGCTGGACTATGCAACTAAGAACATTGGTAGTGTTACATCCTGCATTATGGGCCATCCTTGCGAAGGAAATAGGAGTGGTTTGGCTAAGGTGGCATGTCCTTGGGTTCCAGGAGCATCCAAAATGCTCCCAACACCAGGCAGCAAAGAGCAGCAGGTTCACATGGTGTTGATTTTAGACCTCAAAATACACCAGTCCGTAGCTGATCCACAAAATGGAAGAGATCAAGCACCCTTCATATACTGAGAGGCTTTTGGGGAGTTGAGTGCTCCATCACACAACCCTGCATGATGCATAGGGCAGAGATGAACCAGGGACAATGAGCGGTGTGATAAATGTACTCCGGCTGTCAGCCAGCGCCAGGCACTGGTCTTCATAGGTGGAAACGGGGGAGGTTTCAACCCTTACAAAACTGATGTTGAGTTCTTAAATCAATAGCTTCACCTTCTAAAATGTTCCAGAAGAACCTGTAACGATTTTTAATCTATTCTAAATGTCAGAACAACCAGAATTCTCTTCTGAAAAGCTTGCAGGCAGTGGTGCTGGGAGCCAGGCAGGTAGGGAGTGCAGCTCCATCTGTCTGCTCTGGACTACACAGCTGCCACAGGGGCCATCTTGTACCTATTCATAGTCCCTGGCTGCTGCAAGGAGCCTTGACCCCAGCTGCAGGGAGGAAACAGCTTTATTTCTTGAGCTATTTTGTATTAAAGCAGGAATATATACAGAGAAGACCTGTGCCCCAAGACAAAACTTCATCACTGTCTGTTGCTGCTATGTATGGCCTAATTTGGAGAAATCAGGCTCTGGGGAATGTTTTCAGTCCTCTGGAGGGGAAAAATGTTAACCCTGAAACCTGCTTTTGCTTAAGGTAAATGCCTCTGGCAGCTGTCAGGGCTGAGAGGTCCACAGGGCTCTGGTCTGGGAGTGCTGGTGTCAAGCCTGTTGCAGCGACACAAGGCATTCTCAGGAGCAAGCTGCTTCATTGGAGATGTTTTCAGCAGTCCTCTGGTCCCTCTAGGGATTTACAGGCAGCTCGAGTCACAACTGCTGCTTGCTTTTTTCTCTCTTACCTTTGCAGATGTATTTTCCTCACACTTCCTCCGGCAAGCCTCTCTTTCCCTCCTCCAGGCTGCAGCAGAAGAAGGAGTGAAGACAGGAAAATACTGAATTCATGGAAATAGGTCGGAGAATCTCAGGTCTCACAGTGTGCCAGAACAGGTTATTGTGACAGGTTTAATCTATGTAAGCCATGAAATGAGGCAGAGGGTTCTGCCCAGCACCAGCTTTGGTCATTCTCCCAACTCAAGGACATATTTTGTAAAGGTCTGTGTTACTGAGCTCAAAACAAGCCCCAGACAGTCCAGCCCTGTCTGGCATGGGCAATTGTGAGATCTCTGCCCAGACTTGTGCCCTTAGCCTCTCTAATCTGCTGAGGCCTGGGGTGGGAATTGGTGAGAGGTGGGTAGGTGGTCAAAGCTGTACCACAGCCAGTGCCCAGCCCAGAGGTGCTGTGTGAGACCAGAGGTCTCAGAATGCAGTGGTCCATGTGTTGTAAACGGTAATCTCCTCTTGACATCTAATCTTGCTGCTGAAAAGCACATAAATCTCTCAACAGGCTACACAGGACACAGCATTGGGTTTCTGTGCCTGCTCCCCTCTCTCCAATCTATAAATCTTGCATTCAAGTTCTCCAAGAGTCCCCTTGACTATTAACATTATTATGCCAGAAACCTCTGTGTTTCCTTCCCCATGCTGCATGAACAATTGAAGGATGGTTCTACCTTATTTATAGTTCCTTTCCCCACTATCATATGCTAAATATAATCAGGGCTGCAGATTTCACCCCAACTGCAGAGCTGAGGCTTGAGCCAAAGGCAGAACAGGCGCATCATCCTGTGGCTACCTGTGCCGTGCTTCCTACTGCAGGCAGAGAAGAGCTGGTGGGAGTTGGGTCAAGGGGAAAGCATAAGGCAGCCACATGGAGCTGCCCTGGGCACAAACGGGACCTGCCCAAATCGTGTCAAGCAGCTCTGCTCCCTGCGCAGATCTCCGGGGTTTGTCCTGCACTGTTGTGCTTCAGATGCCTGGGTTGTGCCCAAGAACATGTGAGATATGCTTGGCACATGAAGCTTGCCTCAAAATGCAGTTTTCAGTATGCCCAACTTTACAGACACATTTGTAGCAAGATTTATTTGAAAATGTATGGAACAATTTTTTTCCTGAAAATGTCAAAACATTATGTTTGGACATTTTACAAATGAAGTAGCTTGGCTTTCTTTCAATATGACAGTTCCATTTCAAAACTAACCTACCTTTTAATTTTTTTTAAAAGCAAAATAATATGAAATATTTGGGGTTCAAATTGACATTTTAATTTTACTTTTTGCAAGTATCCCTTCAGGTTTTCCATTTGGTTTGAATGTGCAGGTCTCCTTCTTCCTATCTGTGTATGGAGGAATAGGGATGGGTTGGCATGAAATTTTGTCTCCCCATGGAGCCAAGAATACAGGGAGCTTACACAGGATGCTGGTCCTATTTGTGCTGGAGCAACATCTTGAATGCCTGTATTCCCCTCCCTCTTCTCCCTCCCTGAGGTTTTACTTCACTGCCCTGTTGTCCCATCCTGGAAATAAAAATGCTGCTGTCAAGGCTGCCTGCTCCTCTCCACTATCCTCCCTCCCTGCCTCCCTCCAAAGTGTTTTCCACTAAAGCTAAAGATTAATTTCTGACCTCACTGACTGACAATGTGTGAAGGGGGAAAAAATGATGCAGGATAAGGAGTGAAAGATATGGAGGCTATGGAAGAAGACAAAAAATCAGGTGTGGCATCAGTTCAGTATCAGTAGCTTTCTAGCAGGGCGGGGTGTGTGTGGGGATGGCTCTGGGATGCATGCAGTCCCCAAAACCTGCTCAGCAGAGCCCTGGGACCTGTGCATTCCCATCACATTCTTGTCCCTGGCTTGGCCTGGCTGGGGGTGAACTGGGGCAGCCTGGGTGTTGCTACCCTCATCAGAAGCATCAGGATGGTCCTGTTCTCTCAGCCTTCAGCTGGCCCAGGACAGGAAGAAACCCTCATTTCCCTCCATTGACTTCCCCGCACAGCTGCCACCACCGATTGCTATGGAAACCCGGGAGGATGCGAGGCAGGGGAAAGCTGCCTGGCTGGGAGGCTCCCGCAGTGGGAAGGGGTCCCGCAGGAGCAGCCATGATGTGGTGAGGCTGGGTGCTTCTGCTGGGGTGAACTCAGGGCCAAGCCCCTGCAGGGAGGCAGAGGATGAGCGCTGGCTCGGCCTCCCCATCCCACTGACACCCCGGGGGGGTTGAGGTGCTAGTTATTGCCTACAGAGGATTCTGCGCTTTTCCTCTCTCTTTCTCTGCATCAGTCACGACAGGAGCTTGCAGCAGAAAAGCACCTCCCTCACCAGCTGGGAACTGTTGCCAGATTTCAGCTTCACCAGCCTTTATTCCCCTACCAATACACAGAGGTTTTCTTATGTGCAGCTCAAAGGCTCTTCTGTTTCATTTTCTTCTGAGAACTATCAAAGTGCTCACAGAATTTTTTTCTTTCTCATTTTTTAATGTTTAGCAGCTTTTAAGAGGGGTCTCAGCACAGACGAGAGGCTCTCAGGCACAGGTTCTGCCTTCCCCTTTGAGCAGCAGAAAGACAGCAGAGAATGCCTCTTAATTAGTGAGCCAGTGCCTCCCTTCCTTTCTCTCCCTGTCCAAGCCCCAGCAAAAGGCTGTCAACATCCATCTGGGGCACCAAAATTAGCTTTGCATGACAGTGCCCTTGGTTAGGCTCACACCTGTCCTGGCAGCCCTGTGAAACTCTGAGGAAAATATTAACAACTTTCTCTGTCAAAGACACCAAACCAGCTTTATCTACCCTAGGTATGTTCCCAGTTCTTTCCTTTCAGTATCTCTTAGCTGTTAATGCAGACAGACTCCTGCTGATACTCTTATCTCAGCATTACAGATCATGAGGTGACATGAGCAAAGGTCATGTTGGCCAAGTGAAGACAAGCTATCTGTGTAGGCAGTCTCTGAATAGCATGGTCTGTACTGGGATCATCAGCCAAAAACATATCAGAGAGGCACACGCATAGGAAGTATTAGGCTTTTAAGGATGTCCAGGTTATGTCTCCTCCCTCTCTTCCCGTGGGGTAAATTCATACAGAGAAAATCCTTTCCAGTGCTGCTGGCTTTGCCAGCGATGCACACGTGAAGATGTTTGGGACCCAGATACCCAGCTTTACAGTGACTCCACTGATAACATGTACTCTTGGGAAACCTGCTGTCCCAAGGAACAGGCCTGCCTGCACAGAATTGAGCTGAGGAGAGAAAGCAGGTGTTTAGATCAGACCTGAGAGACTTTCGTAAGGTAGCAGCTGAATCACCATGCTGGCTGAGTCAGGGATGAAACGTGAGCAAGCCCAAGGGGCAGCTAAATGCTGTCTTGCAGCCCTTGCTGAGGAGTAATGCAGTGCCCCTCACACTAGTTTGTGAGAAGAGTGAGCCAGAAAGAGAGCTGCTCCCTGGCACTCAGCATCCCTTTTCTATGTAAAAAGGTGGGTGTTGTTTTCAGTCGTTCCTGAATCCTGACTTTGATGTGACAACTTGTGCAGGAAGGTACAAAAGAAAGCAGGGAGATCTAGAAAATGCTTCTTGCCTGAGCTGAGGTTTAGTTAGACTCCTATAATTAACGACTGCAGCTCTCCTAAGAAAGATCCCAGCTGCTTTCCTCTGCAGCTTGCAGAGGAAAAATAAATTTTCCTCTCACACAACTGACACGCACCAAAACTCATTCCTGTGAGGAAGGGAATGAGCACGTATAAATCAAATGTAGCTGAAAAACATGAACAAGAGAAGAGGGGGCAAAAGGAGCACAGACTCCAAAAGAAGTTACATAAATCAGCTTCCCTGGGAGGATGCAATCAGGTCCCTCCGGGCAAGAGGTAGTTTGCAGGGTTGTGTGTAGCAAGCCCTTCACATCTGATCATTAAGTGTGGAGCTCAGGCAGTAAGTGAGACCTCTCTGTGCCCAGCATCGAACATGCTGTGCAAAGTGTGCCCTCCTTTTGTCTTGGGATAAACAACTCTCTCAATAAGCTGTTTTGCTGAACCACTTGGTGTTTGGAGCAGCTCCAGGGGAGCTAGGACCTCCCTGTCCATCCCCAAGGCTCAGTCTTCAGGAAGTCTCCCAAACTGAGTAGTGTCATCTACCCTGTAAAATTATCTCATCCAGCACAGATCAAGAGGATATCAACCTGCAAAACCCAGGATACTGTGGAAGCAGGCATTCTCAAGCAGCAGAAGCCTGTTCCTCAAATCCTTACAACAGGAGCCTTTACTGCTTTGGAGAACTAGCCCTTGCTCCTAAGCATACAAAACAATCACCAAGGCTCTGTGCACCCTTGCTTTTCAGATCTGCTGCCTTTTCTCCAGGCCAGTGGGGCCCAGTTCTTGAAAAGCAGGTAATGGTCCAGTCCTTTGGCAGGTTTTCACCTCTGAGACTTTGGCAGTCCCAGTTTGTGATGGTCCTTCTGCACAGTCTGCTACCATTCAAAGTTCAGCCAATGCAGAGAAGAGCAGCTAAGTGACTTCATGGATCTGGCACCCCCAGTAGTTGTGTCTTGGGCTGACAGGTGCCCAGCCAGCACGAGCACATGCTCTCCTCAGGCCTTTCATTCCCTTGGTCTATCTGCCTACTCCTTGTTCCTCCATCCCCTTCATTTTTGTCTACAGAAGTATGCACCAACCCTTCACCTGTTCCTGTCTTCTCAGTCTCCTGCATCTTACTAGGTTCTTTTGCCTCTTACAATAGCTGGACAGCTCTAAGTGCCCTCCCACTTTCTGAGAGCTTCATCCACCCACCAAACTGTGCTTCCATAGCAGAGATGGGGGAGGCTCAGCATATACCTCCTGTTGCCTTACACCCCTGAACATCTCTCTGGGCTATTCCCCCTTCTCCCAAACCATCCTGATTTGCCTTTGCTCTTTCACAATGCTTTGAGCTCTATTTGATTCACAGACACAATTTTCTTTCATGTAATTCAGCTCTGCTCTGTGAATTGGCTCTTCACTGATACATTTTTGCTTAGCTTGAAGAGGATTAAGTAAATTCTTTCACCATGGCAGTCCTATTTCTGGCCTGTGCCTGTTATCAGGGAACATAGGACAGTGGCAGCAGGGGGAAACATTTTATTAAGAGGCCAAGGTATCTGCCACACATTCCTACTGCATTCCTGTTCCCCACCTGTCTGCTTTTGCAGACATTGATAAAGCAGATAAAGTTCTGCTAACAATAGCAGTGGCCCATTACTTCTGCCTTTGTCACCAAAGGCAGCACCTGAATTTTCTTTTCCAAATGCTATTAGTTCTTCCCTCTAAAGTTTCTATATTTATTACATATCTTCCATGTCTGAAGTTTGTCTGAAGAAGGGAAGCCTGCCAGACAGCCTGCCCAGCATGTTCACCTGGACACAGTACAGGATGCCAAGGAGAAGATGAACAGGGGACCCTGCCACCCCCTCAGTCAGTGCCTGCTCAGCTGCTATTGAGAGGAGGGGAAGCACTTAAAGCCACCCTGGCTGTGTGGCTCTGAGCTAGGCTCTGTGTGGTTGCAGGGCAAGGACTGAGCCAGCACGGAAACCTCCTGTGGGCCCTAGCCCACAGCAGCCCTCAGCAGAAAGAGGCTGGTTTTGTTCTCAGGTAGTTGTACAGCAGGTTAGCTGCCCACAGCAGAGAGGGGGCAGCCACTGCTTTGCAGACAGAGCATGTACTGCAAATATTTCTCTGTATCCTCTACCTTGGCACCTCATGGGGCCAAGCCAGCCTGGTCCAGCTCCAGCAAGCTTCTGTCCATGCAAACCACACAGAGTCTGTCCCAGCACTCAGCACCTAAGGAGGTCCCCACATCTCAGAGAACACTCTGTGTCTTTCAAGCAATAGCTCCCAGCCAAACCCTGGCAATGTGTCCAGGCAGTAATATTTCCAGGGTGAAATCCTGCAAGTTCAGCAATGTAGATGACTCACTGGCCT
Source organism: Polioptila caerulea (assembly GCA_013397295.1). NCBI lineage: Eukaryota > Metazoa > Chordata > Aves > Passeriformes > Certhiidae > Polioptila > Polioptila caerulea. The sequence continues at coordinate 130,603 of VYXF01004874.1, read as the reverse complement.
TTTTTCTTCAAAACAACACAAACCCAGGCTGATTGTGACAGCTCTTTGTCATGTATGATCCACAACAGCAAGGAAAACCATTGTGCTCGAGCAGCACCTGCCTTACCTGGCTGACCTGTTGTGAAGATCACCTCTGTCTCCATGCTGACTCCTGAATGGACAGAGCTTTATCATCCTCTGCTTCAGCATGTGGTAAAGACTAGTGGGGGAGAAGTAGAAGGAGAGCTCTACCACATCCTCTCCCTGGATAACTATTGCATCAGGCTAGAACTGTGAAAGACACAAGCTTTTTTTTCCCTCAGTAACCAAGATTAGACCACAAATAAAAGGAATTAGCTAAAGGTCAAGCCAGCTAGAACAAGAATAATGAAAACAGGCTTAAGGAACAGCTGTGTGCAATTGTTAAAAGTACAGCAGATTTTGTCCTTTTCCTGACTCAGTGGCTGGGGGAGGCAGAAATTCTAGCAGTGGCCAAAAGCACTTCTGGCTGGTGGGCTGCTAGATGCATCATAAGCATTTACCTGTTTTCTCTGCCCTGTATCCCCTGAGTCACACAGAAAACAGATAAGCATTGCCTTTCATCCCTAACTCTCTGATGGGCGCTGCCTCCTGCAACAGTCAAAGATGCCCCCCTTGCAAGAACATCGTCACTCCCGCAGTTAATATGATGTGTCCTGGTGCCTGCAGTAACAGCAGACAAAGGCTTCTTCTCCTTGGAGTCTTAGAGCCTGTAATTAACCCTTGGCCCTTTGGACCAAAAGAAGCTGGAACACTTTGACCTTTGGAACCTGTTGGAAACTTCAATTAACTTCAAGGGTCTTTGCTAGGAGCATTAGTTAAGGAAACAAAGAATTCAGAGAAGTGCTGGAACATTGTCATCAAATTGTTCTGAATGTATCTATTTTTAGAGGGTGAAGAAGAGAAGGAGCTAAAGAGAATACCTTAGAGCCTTGGTGCATGGCATGGTGGCAGTAGTTACGGGCCTCTCTCAGCCCCAAGCCTGAGCCAAAGGAAGAAAGGGGGTGGTGATGGTGTTGGTAGAATCTCTCTTTATATTTTAATTTTATTTTTTTAAGAGATGAAGTTCCATTTTCACCACCCCACCCCCATGGTCAGAAAATGAGACCCACAGATAGAGCTGAAGATAATGGCAGGTTGCCATGGAAATGTGCATTTAGTCTCACTGTTTCCATGGCAACTGAAAGACATACCATTCTGTTCCTCTGAAGGATGCCAAAGGTAAATGAGCACTGATTAAAACAGGGGCACAAACTTGGGTTCTAATCAACAACAAAGACTAGGACCATAAACTCTCATTGCTCAAGCAGGAGATGTTAAGAGCCATACAAGTTCTGGGAAAGCCAGCGGCAGGAAGCACTGCATACAAACAGCTCCCCACGGGCTGCAGAATCACAGCCTTGGTGTAATGGCCCATCTCACTGTCATGAACACCTTCAGCTGACTCACACAATATTTCTGTCCACAGCTGGATACTAAACCAACCTAAAGTTCATGATCTACTGAGCTGTTTCCTGGGCAGGTATCTGCACAGATCAAAGCCAGTTGCAGCCTAATCCTGGAAACCATGCAGAGCAAACATATTCCTTAGAACCCAGCAGGATCTGAACTGCCCCATTAATCCTTTACCTAGCCCCTAATGGCATTTGGTTCAAGGATTCATCCTCTAAAAAAAAAAAAAAA
>VYXF01004874.1:46214-122980 GCA_013397295.1 Polioptila caerulea | reverse complement strand
GGCGCATAAAGGCACGAAGCTGCTGTTCCCTCTTGGGGGTGCTCGCAGCCCTGAAGCAGTGAAGAGTAATAAAATAAACAGCGAGCGCTGTCTGTCAGCTCATGCTTGTCCCGAGATAAGCCGTAAGGTTATCCCGAGCAGAACCCACAGAAGGAACAAGGTGCCGCCGCAGGGGAGTTGGGTAGGCTGAAGAGCAAACACAGCCCCAGGGATTAGGGGGTTTAGGGTTTATCTCTGATCCCGACTTTTCTGGTTTGCTCTCCTTTATCAGGTGGAGGCCAGCCTTCCTTCGTTCGAGTGCTTGGCCGGGCTGTGCTCAGCCCCACACGCTCACCGTCCCTCGCCTCCCACCGCAGCCCCGGCCCCGGCCCCGGCAGCGCTCCCCCGACGCCAGGCGGGCCCCTACGGCCACCCGGGGCACGTTGCCCTCCCACGGTGGTTTAAGCTCCTCCCGATCGGCTGCCGTGTGACAGTGGCCTGGCCGGTCGGTCATGGTTGCGGCTCGTGGTTAAAAGAGTCTTTATCTCTTTGTTCCTCATGTGCTTGTGGGGGAGGAATCCTTTTCCTCAGCCCTAGCCAGGCCTGTGGGGAGTCATACAGTGACTATGTGGAAGACTGGTGGAAGAAAACCTGTCATCCCAGCGGGAGGGGGTGATTTAGTGTCGGAGGACTTCAGGACCTTGTCACAATTTACTTCTCGCCCTCCTGCTCTAAGCAAGGTGGTTCTTCTGTAACCACGGGCTTTTGCTTTTTTTTTCCACCCTGAGCATGTAAATAGAGACTGGTTTGAGCTGTTTAATTTTGCTTACTCTTGGGTTAGCTCGAAGGATGTGAGGATAAAGCCAGGAAAGTACCACAGGCAGGGTCCCAGCAGGAGTGGTACTAATGCAGGCACCTGCAATAGTTGATGAATCCTCATCAGGCCTATCAGAACATTGAATGTTTAAATAAAAACATATTGAAGTATTTCTCGATTATTATCAATGTGGCATCCAAAAAGCTGTAGGGAATGAAAACCTCCTGGGAGAAAAGACGAGAGATTTTGCCTGATTTCTTTCCATATTGCACTGGCTTTCTTTCTCACTCCTGTAGGGTGTATTAGATTGATCTTGCTGCATTTCTCTGTGTTGTGGCTGTATTCACTGTAAACACCTTTTGAAGAATGGATGTAGCCCTAAAAAACAGACACTTTGGAGTTGCCTTCATTTTTACTGTGTTAAAGTGACAGAAAGGTGTTAAGTGACAGAAGAGTGGCAAGCAGCTTTAAGGGTCTTTGGGACATTGCTGAAATGATTTCTGCAGACTGAAAGAATGAAGAAAAAGGCCAGCTAGCATCACTCACAATTAATATAATTAATAATCTGCTGTGCTGAGGCAAGACTCATGTTCTGGAGACAACTTTTTCGTATGACAAGGGGAGGTAGGGACAACTAAAGAGAACAGCTATTCCCTGTCTTATCACTGGCCATTTTTTTCCTTCAGTCAGCTATATGGTGAATGGTTGGTCGCTTTTTTTTCATGGAGTCTAGTTTTTCTTCCTTCCTGGGTTCTGATTTTGTTGGTCATCTTGTTCCTGATAGCTGGACATAATCTGATTTTAAGTTTCTGTTTTCATTTTCTTTTCATATTCTGGTTTGTGATGTCTTGGTTTGGAGAGTTCCTTTAGCTCTCTTTAAGCACACTGTGTTCAAGAGATTTGTCTGAGAGTTTAATTTTCTAGATATTTTTCTCTTTTATCCTCTGCAATATGATGCTAAAATCATCTTGTATCTATTTAGAAGGGAAACTAAATTTGTTTCAGTGCTTCAGAAACTGGTGATAATAAAAGCTCTGGCATGGTGTTGAATGCAAGAGTGGATGTGATGAATTTAAATGTGAATTCTGATGATCTGCAGCAAAAGGAGCATGTTCTGGCTGAAAGAACAGTTAAATTGATTAGTCTCTCTATGTGGATTTTCTTGAGAACCTGCCTGTTGTATTCACTGAAGCTGTAATGCCTGCAAGTGCATCTGTTTACTGAGCTGCAAGTGCTGTGCTGTTAGAGGGATTTGGATTAATCAGGTGTAGATAGCTGATGAAGTGGAACTTCAGGCTTTTTCCTGGTGTAATAGAGTTGGTTGAACTACAAAAATTAACAACTCCAGTATCAGTCTTGCTGGAAAGAATTTGTCTGCTTGCTTTCTTAGCCTTTTCCACTGGTGTTTCTGCACTGCTGCATAAGCTCCCTGAGATGCTGGTAATCAGAAAGGACTTCCATCTGCAAAATAATGAGAAGCCTGAAGTTGATTTGAATCTTTCTTAAGCAATATTTGGCTCCAAGGGAACCTGGAGGCTTATGCCTGTTATCAGATGTCATAGGGGGCATGTGCCTAAAAGCAAGGTCTGTTTGGCCCAAGATGCTTGTGCTGCCCTGGGGAATTTAAGCTGCAGTAATGTTATTGCAAAACTGACACCATGGTAATGTATGATATCAGCTAAAAACCTTGGGCAGAAGGTTTCTGCTTCTTTCTTCTATAAAGGCCTTGGCTGTAGATTTACAGACTTACACTTACTAGGCTTTTAACTACTCCAGTTTTGGGTGCGGGGAGGGGAAATAAACATGTTAATTTTGATCCTAGATGCAATGATTTTTAGCATGACTCAAAGCCTTTCAAATATGTGTTGACCTGCATGTACATAGTCACTGCTGTTGTGTAAAAACATCTGTGAAGCAAAGATACATGGTGAGTTGTTTCACAGGAAGGCATCCTAAATTAATGGACTGTGGAATTTGCTTGGGAACAAATTCCAAGCACTGCTTATCCTGTGAATGTGTGACGGCACTTTATGGTGTTGCTCTAACCTGACTGCAGTTCTGTTACCAGCAGATAGGCAGTTTTGTTTACCATCTGTAAGACTTGAAAGGCATGGGGATAAGAGATGCAGTTTGAAGGGCATGCTTTCCATTTGCAAGGAAAAGACTTTATCTGGATAAGTTACAAAGTGTGCTAGGTGGTGTTAAATACATGGCTTAGTCTCAGCAGAGTTTTTGAGTTTTTGTTTGTTTTTGGTTTTTTTTTTTCATAGGGCTGTGGTAAGCACCCTACTATGCATGCGTCCAGAAACTGAATATCATTCGAAATCTAAAAATAAACCCACACCCCTTTCTGATGTGACACCCTTTGCAGAGGGCCTGAGCAAACCGTGGGGTGCCGCCTCTGAGTCCCTTGGCTGTGCAGCTGCAGCTGAGCAGGCAGACACCTCACCGGGACAGCGGTCTGGAGAGGGGACGCTGTGTCACCTCTGCCGCGTTCCTAGCAAATCAGCACTCACGTGCCTCTCCGCTGTGTTCTGACACGATCCCAGAAAGGCTAAAATTTGCTATCATGTGAAATTGGTGAAAAGTTGTAAACTTTAGCTCGGGCCAAATGCTTTCTGAAGCATCCTCTGGTTTGCCTTGGCATCCACAGCACAAAGCAGGGAGTCTCTCTCTGGTAACTCACGAGTTTGAGAAACAGGACTGACGTGTCTGCGCCCTGTGAAAGGTGGCGGCCACGCCAGGTACTCAGCAGATGTAACTCTTGGCACTCCTGTTGCGCAAACAGCTTTCAACATGCAGAACACGAGGTACGGGATATGTATGAACGAGGCCGCGGACGAGTCTGTTACAGCAGCTTTGCGCTTTTAATGTTTTATCCCCTTTCAGCAGGAGCAGCCGTGCGGTCNGCCCGCCGCCGAGCCCGCCGCCGCCATGGTGCCGTCCCCGCTCGCCCTGCTCCTGGCGCTGGGTGCCGCCGCCACCGCCCTGGCCGAGCCCCTCCGCTTCGTTGACTGCGGTGAGTGGCTCCGGCCCGCGGGGCAGCGGGGGGAGTGCAGCAGCAGGCGGAGACGGCCCGGTAATCCCGGCTCTTCCTTGCAGGTTCCGTAGACGGCAGCATCCAGGAGGTGAACGTGAGCCCCTGCCCCACTCAGCCCTGCCTGCTCCACAAGGGGACATCCTACAGCATCAACGTCACCTTCGCCAGCAGTAAGGAGCACATTCCCAGCGGGACTGGGCAGGGGCAGGAGATCCCCTCCGTGTCCCACTGCTGGGAGGGGAGAAGGATGGCTGGAGAAGGATCTGGGTGGGAGGAAGAGTGTCCCTTAGTTGTGTTCTTTAAGCATCTGGAGTATGTGAAGGGCTCGTGTGGTATATGTGTGTTCTCCATGTTTTGCAGAGATCGAGAGCCAGGGCAGTAAAGCAAAGGTCTACGGGGAGATGCTGCACGTGGATGTACCGTTCCCTATTCCTGAGCCTGATGGATGCAAATCTGGGATCCAGTGCCCCATTCAGAAGGGCCATTCCTACAGCTACCTGAATAAACTCCCAGTGAAGAGCGAGTACCCCAGTGTAAGTATCCAGGCAGCTGGTCAGCTTCTCAGCTACTGCCCGTACTGGGGTAATCTCACCACCTGCCTTTAAGGGAAGACACCTTGTTCTGTTCTGGTGAGAGAGCAGACTCCATAGACAGTCTGGTCTTCTTTCTGCTGTATAGCTCTAGTTTCGAGTTCCCACTTTGGGACAGACCCAGCAAAGGAAGCAGCCTAGCTCCAGCTGCTGAGAAGTGGCTTCGGCTCCTCCAGTATCTTCCTGTGCCATGCTTCCCACCGGAGCCTGCTGCATGCAGCTGAATGCTCCCACACTGGGCATCCTCGACTCTGGAGTGCAGTTCAGCTAAGGATGTTGCAAGGTGCTTCCACTCTACTTTCTCAGGGAGTGTGAATTTGAGTGCAGTGTGTGGAGGTTTCCTGTGTCATGTAACTGAGCCCTCTCCATCCACAGATGGTATTCCAGGAATCAGTGCGTGAGCATGGCACACCTACTGCATGCAAGGGCAAGGTCCCAGCTCTGTCTTCTTTGTGCAGAGCTCCTGGGACCTCCTTGTTCCACACATGTGATAACTTTTCTCCCCATGCCCTTGCCTTAAGGTTTCCTGAACATTCATATTTTCCTCTGCTCCTTTCTCTTTCAGATTAAACTGATTGTGAAGTGGGAGCTGGTAGATGATCAGGACCAGATGTTATTCTGCTGGAAGATACCAGTACAGATTACCAGCTGAGGAGCCCTGCTATTAGTAGGGCTTGGGGAGGGGAAAACCAGAAACAACACAGGCCAAATTCTTTTATATAATAAACATTTCTTACTGCTTCCTTCAGAGCTCTGCAGCCTCTGAGCAGCCAGCACTGTGTTCCTTGCAAGATCAACCCCTGGCAGAGTGCTCTTACAGTATTTAGGTGACACCCCTGGGGTGTTCTCCTAGCAGCTCAAAGGGCAGCAGTGTCTGCTGCAGGAGTGAGCATCATCCTCCAGCCACTCTTGGGAGGCACTTTATCTGTTAGACATGGAGCTGTCTGTCCTCACAAAGGAATTTCTCAGCGATGAACCTGGCTATTGTCTGAGCTGCTACCTGGTAATCCTTCAGTGCCTCTTCTAGAATGCCACCTGCATCCACCCTCCCGTGTTTCTCCTGCTATGTTGTGATCGGGATGCCCCTGGGACCTTCATTTGCTATCCATGCAGCTGAAGGAAAAGGAGTCTTTCCCTGAGCTGACAGCTTGCTATGTCCTGGGCCTCTGCTCAAGCCAGCAGGACTCCAGCTGGGAAAACTTCCATTTTGTGGATGCAAAGCCAAATGGCATTCAGTGTCTCTGCAGGGATGATTCTTTTCTCTAACCAATGGTTTGCACTACTACTAACTTGGAGCTGCTGCGAGCTCCTGAATCTTTTTATAACTTTCCTTTTAAATAAAGGCTGGACAAAGGCTTGTGTTGTATTCTGTGAGTGTGGAGGATCAGGAGGAAAAGCAGAGTGGCTGGGCATCTGCTAGTTGGGGTTCAGCTGGTCTTCTTAGCTGAAGGCATGCATAGAGGTGGTATGCTGGCCTAAGTGTGGGTGACCTGGAAGCAGCCAAACATCTCTGTTGCTGATACCCAGCCAGCAACGTCTGACTGTGCTCCTGCCTTGCTAGTCCTATAAAGGCTTGAAGTTGTGCAAAGGCTCCCTGAAGAGATGGTGGCCTTTTATACTGGGGGCTCTGGGGCTGGAAAAATCAACTCCCAGACCTGCCAGAGTTAACTGCAGTACTGCAGTAACTACACTTCCTCATATGGGAACTGCAGCACCCTTGTGTGAGAACAAGGCAGGATGTGAACAGCTACAACTTCCATGCTGTCTGCGGGGACTGGAGTTGGCTCCTGCCACTGGTGCTGGGCTGGGGATTTGGCCTGGCAAAGCTCTCTGCTCTGGCTCAGAAGCAGGAGGAGGCCATGTGCCAGCTGAGAGGGCTAAGAATTGGCTTACAAGTGGGATGGTTCTGCCCTTGGCAGAGGCAAGACAAGCAGAGTTTTGACAAGCCCCAGTGTCCTGAGCCACAGGGGCCCAAAATAAATGTTTTATTTAACAACATGAGAGAAGTTTCCAGCAGACTCAGTTAAAAAAAAATAACCAACAACAACTTTACAGAAAGGAAGCTGGACCTGCTCCCCCTCCCCCTGCCCAGCCAGCATGGGGCACAAAATGTCAGGCTAAAGGCCACAGGGAGAGCTGGGGCCCCTCAGGCCTCTTTCCCATGCCCCAAGGCTCTGGCCTAGGGGCTGGATGCTTCACAAGGAGTGGGGCCAGCACCCATGGTGTGGGTAAGGCTTGTCACTAGGTCAGTGCAGCAGTGGCAGGGAGATGAACCCCCTTTCTTGGCAGGATGAGGGGGACAGGCTGGGGCTGTGTGGCAAGGGAAGGTGTCCTGTGAGCCTCCATGGCACAGGGCAACGTGACGGGTGCTGAGGGCTGGGGTGGGCTCTGCTGCAGGAAGAGCAGGGGCTGGCAGGGCCAAGAGGGGTGCAGAGCTCAGCCCTGGCCTATAGGGAGAGGTGGTGGCGAAGCTGTGCACTTCAAAGGGGAAAGAACAAAGAGCCTCGAAGCACCCACAGCCCCAGGAGGCCTTTCTCTGTGCTCCCAGGTCCCAGAGCCATGCGCAGGGGAGCACCCTCACCCCTGCTCTCCTAGAGCTACGCGGCTGCAGGGTTCTGGGCTGTCTGGGGCACGCAGTGGTGTGACCGGGCCAAGGCCACGTAGCCCGGCAAGCATTGGCAGCGGTAGGAGCCCTCTGTGTTCTTGCAGGTGCCACCTCGGCACAGGGGCTCAGGGCTGCCCACCTCCTCACACTCGTTGATATCTGCAAGGAGAAGGATTGGGCTGAGCTGGTGGCACAGTGAGTAGTCCCAACCCACAGCCATCTCCTTGTGCCCCTGCCATCCACCCTGGCTCTCCCACACTGGTTCTGCCTGCCCTGTCCCCCAACCAGTACCTTCAGGATGTCCACAGCGACCCCAACAGCCTCCCATACCCTCAGCGTATCTGCAGAGCATCTGTAGTATCCAAGGGTGGCATCCCCAGTATCCTCCAGCACAGAACTGAACACCAGATAAGAGTCCCTCCATGCTCTGCAGCTGGTAACACCCTCTGGTTAGCAGCTTTTGGCTAACAAGTTGTAATAGCCTAAGATCTGGGGAAAAGGCCACTTCTGGCCTTGGAAAATGCCCTTTCCTGATCCAACAAGGTCAACCAGGCAAATGATGGTGGCCCTGAGAGGCCGATTATCAGCTCCAGGACCAAAACACAGAGGGACTTCGTGCTACACAAACAACTGCTTATTTTATTAACCTGCAAACTGTGCCAAAGGGCTCAGTTGGCCAGCTCATCAGGCTGGAGAGTGCATGTGAGCCCTACAGCAGCTGCCCAACTGTGACAGGTCTGCTCTGCTACATGTACTCATCCAGACACCCTGCCTGAGTTACACCAACTTGTGGTGGGGCCATGAGCTGGACAGAGCACCCATGTACAAACCCAGAACCATTCTATGCACCCATAGGACTTCCAGAGCCCAAATCCTCACCTACCAAGGCTGGCCCAACCCCTCTCACCACAAACTCCAGACTCAACCCCCACTGATCAGCAGGGAGTGGGGAGCAGCTGAAGGGTTCAGCTGGCCAGCCAAGGGAGAGAGAAGGCCCCAGCTGTAGCCAATGGACCCTGGGAGGACCAAAGTGCTCTGCCACCCCAGGGACCTTGGATTATCTCTAGCATAGGTGGAGGGGGCCATCTGACAAAGAATGAGAAGTGCAACCTCAGGGAGGGATGCTGGAAGCAAAATTTTCAGAGAGGGAAGAGAAAGCGCAGCAGTCACAGGAGGAAGATGGAGAGGGGAAACATGAGAAGAGAGAGCTTGAGGAACGAGGTGGTCTCCACATAGCCAAACCAATTGTTGAACTGACACTGTGGACTCGCACTAAACCTCAGGATCAGACATTGCCATAAACAGGATGGCTTGCTCGGAAGCGCAAGGAGATGTTAGGCACATCAAGGAAGATGTGCTTTGCAGCCTCAGAAGCAAGGGAAAGTAAAAGCTGAAAGAGCAAGCTGGCTGGTCTGGCCACCAAATTGAGAGGAGAAATGAAACCAGGACACTTTAGCCCAGAGACCCAAAAGCGAGAAGCAGCAGTGTGGTGTCGCTAGCAGTAAGCACCAAGTGCTGGAGTTTGCCTGCTTGGGCAGGTCTGGGGACACACAGCCCACCTTACAGGGCATGGATAAGCTGTTGCTAGGGAAGTGAGAGGGGAAGTGCTACAGCAGCTGCAGGAGTATTCTAAAGGCCTGAAGTCAGCAAGGTAAAAACATGGTAATGACTAAGAACCAAGCAAGAGAACTGAAAGGAAAAAAACCCAGGCTCCAGTGTTAAATGAGGGCTAGTTAGTTCAGGATAGAAAAGGCAACAAGCAAAGGCTCCATAAATATGTTAGTAGGAAACAATGGGGAATTTCAGTCTATTTCTTATCAACACAGGAAACAAAAGCCAGCTGAGCTGGCTGGAGCAGCTATCACGGGCTTCGTTCCAGCCATCATAAAAACACTCGTGGTGATCAGACAGGGCACAGACCATGTTTGAAGTGTTTAAACAAGGGTGCAGGAGCACAGGGAGGGAAAGGCCACACTGTGATGGAGAGGTTCAACAACCAGAAATAAAGCAGTTACATCCATAAAGGTTTGTGGCAACCCAAGTTCACATGGTAAATGCTGCCTGCAGCCCCTGAAAAATTGACAGCTCTCTCTGAGATGGGAGCATAAAAGAGGCCTCAGAAAAGCAACAAAGGAAAAATCTCATAACCATCTTCAATAACAGAGAAGAGAAAATCCAGAATTACAGTCTGCTCACCCCTAAGCAGTTCAGGTTTGTGAGTGATTAGGTCATAACCCTCTAAAGGATAACAGGATCATTAAATAGCTGTTGCAGATCAGTTAAGGTCTGATTACGTCAAGCCAATCTGGTTCTCTTCTCTGACCTGATAACTAGCCTGTCAGATAAAGGAGAAGTGGTGGATATGATGTGCCTTGGCCATGGTGAGGATTTCAACACACTCTCACATGACACACTCAAACAGATTGAGAAAATACCCTCTAGATTAAACTCTGGTAATTGCACAATGGACCACACAGCTGCACTCCAAAGACAATTAGCAATATCTGACTGTTACAATAAAAAACCTTTAAAGCACAGGCTGCAGTGCTCTGTCCTTAGCCCTACTCCATGCAAATTTCATAAGGGTGGACAAAGGAAGAATCCCAATGCTTATAAAATATATGTGTGATGACAGACTGCAAACACTTTGCAGGGTTCAGACTTAATCTGATACAGAGAAGTGGTCCAAATTCAACCAGACAAAATTCACTGAAGGCAAATGCAAAACATTATGGCCAAGGAAAGGAAAACAGTGCACAAATGCAGAAGAGGGAGTAACATCTCAGCCAGCCATTTTGCACAGCTGCATTTGGGGTGGTATAGACCATGGGTTCTGTATGAAGAAGCTGCACCATTGTATTATTGTACAATAAGGATGCCCTGAGTTGGAGTAAGTGTTGTGTCTAAGGAAAATGAGAGGATTTTCATCTGTTCTGTGGAGTGCCTGAGGTCTCAGCTGGCTTGGAGACGTATAATGTGAAAAGGTGGAGACATGGCATAGGCATGTAGAGGAAATGCAGAGAGAAGACTTTGAAACTGTGTTTCACAGAGCAGGGTGGAAAGTGAGGAATTTCACCAGGGCAGTGGCAAATATAGAGGACATTAATCACAGTAACAATGGCTTATGATGGACCAGAGCGGTGTGAAAAGACAGGAGACATCAGCCGCTCTCGGTGATGCCCAGAGCTGCTCTTGCCCAGCTGCCAGCAAAAAGTGGCCGGCTAAACCTCCACGAGGGCCCTCCCAGCCGCAGGGGAAGGAATCGGAGGAAGAGCGGGACTGCTCCTGCTGCCGTCCCGGCTGGCACCGGCAGGGAGCAGCCGCGGCCAGGGGACGCGGGGCCTCACTCACCCACGCAGGCCATGCGGGTCATGTCCAGCTGGAAGCCGTCGAAGCAGTCGCAGGTGTATCCCTCCGGGACGCGCACGCAGCGCCCGTTCTCGCAGCCGTTCAGGATCCCGCACTCCTCCGCCTGCAGCCCCTCGAAGCCTTCGTAGAGACCTGGAAGGCGGCAAGGTGGGGTCAGAGCAGGGTGAGCCTCAGCCCAGCCACAAAGGGAATATCGGGCATGCAGCAAGACAGTACTGGTGGTGCCAGGACTGACTCAGAACAGCCAGGAACAGAGCGTGCTCCAAGCCTGGAGCAGCCCGGCCGGGGTGGGAACTACGAGGCAGTCCCCATAGACACAGTCTGGGTGAGGAGGCACTTCTCTGTGTCTCCAATACTCACCAGTTTGGCTGGGCAGGTAGCGGGGTGGAGACCGTGCTGGGCCATGGTGGAGAGGGCTGTCACGAAACTCACTGCTGGGCTCCCTCCGAGGGAAACCAGCGTCGGGGTTCCCATACTCAGACTCCAGGTAGTTGTAGTAGGGGCTGGGAAGGCCATAGTGGGGGTCTTCCAAGCCCGGTCCATACTCATACCTAGGTCTTTCTCGGAGCTCAGCCCCTCTCTCACTGTCTTCACTGGCCCCATTACACAGGAAAGCAAAATCAGCTGCAGGTGGTAAGGAAAAGGAAAGGTCAGTGCAGCCTGGCTCAAGGTCCTCTATATGGCCAGAGGGTGTCCATCCACACGGGTCAGCTGAGCCAGGCCTGCATTCAGTGCCCTCCAAAGCTGCAGCTCTGTAGTTTGTTGATTGTCAAGAAGACTAGCTCCTGTCTGGGGCCAGCAGGTTCTTGAGCAGCAAGAGCCCCAGTTCCCAGCATTCTCCCATCTCCAGCTGCCACTACCTCCTAGCATGTGCAGAAGCAGTGGGATGCACAGGGCAACTCTCTCCTCAAATACCCTGGACTCACTGCAAACCAGTTTCAGGTACATTCTACCCACTGGTGCAGCTCAGCCCTGGAGAAGTGTGTGTGGGGTTACCTACTCCTTGGCTGGCTCCAGCAATGCAGAGACCTTATACAGCAGACCTGCATGACATGACAAGTGGCAGCCCAGCCCATTCTCACCTCTGCTGTGGGATGCTTGCCCATGCTGCCCAACTTACCAGAGGACCTGTGGGGACAAAGGGCACAGTTCTGGCCCCAGGCTTCGCCGAGGCGGCAGCAGCACTCAGTGTATGTGGTCTGCTGGCCATGCAGCAGGTCTTGGCAGATGTAGTCGGCAACGGTCTGCCAGCAGACGTCCAGGTGGATTTCATACTCCTCCAAGGCATCTGTGAGTGACACAAGCAAAGGATGCCATGGAAATCATCCAGAAGAGTGCCTATCCTTCTTATCCCATCCATGCAGCTGAAGGAACCCAGGTTCTGCCCCCTCCCTGCCCTGCCTGCACCCTGTGCTGGTGCTGACACACCTCAGCCAGACACCAGGTCCCCACCCACTGCTCCCTCTTGGAGGACCCAGCAATGGGGCAGGATGTGTGGGGAAAAGGCGTGCTGCAGTGGGGGATCAGGCTCACCTGCCCTGCTGGAGAAATTCACACACCGGTTGCCAGTGGCATCCAACACAAGAGGGAGGCTGCAGAAGCAGTGGTAGGAGCCTTCTGTGTTCAGACACTCGCCGTTGATGCAGTACACTTCATTCTGACACTCATCCTGATCTGCCCATACAAAAGGACAGGGCAATGTTTCAGGCTGGCAGCTATGAGCCATGCGACCCTTTCCCTGCCCAAATGGGGACCTCACAGGCCTCATGCCCTCTTCTCTTGTTCCCCACAAGAGTCCCAGGAAGCCTGTTCCCTAGACCTGGCCCAGCAGGGACAAGTCAGGGTGCAGCAGCAGCACAGCTGTTCCCCCGTGCGCAGTGGGGTGCCCACTGCTCTTTGAGCTCATCTTACCAACACACTCAAGCCTGCTGGAGTCATAGAAGTATCCTGTACGGCAGAAGCACTTGTAGCCCGGCACTGTGTTCAAACACTGCCCGTTGCGGCAGAACTCAGAGCCAAATATCGCACACTCGTCCATGTCTGAAAGAGGGATGGAGGGAGGACAAGTGTCTCAAGAAGCAGAGCCATGAAAGCAAGGTGGGCTGGATGCTATACCTGCAGAAAGTTGTCACAGCACCTTGCCTGGACCACTGACAGGCCCCTGAGTGAGCTCTCTGCCTCTCCCACAGGCCCCATGCTTGGGAGCAGAGGGAGAAGCACCCCCAGGCAGAGCAGGAGGAGTGATGGTGTAAGCAGGACACTTTCACAAATAGGAAATTCATGTGTATCTTAAGCACACAATCCCTATGGAGGTGAAGTGCCAAAGACTGAGCAAGCTGGCCACTGGAAGATCTGATCAATAACTGGAAGAGCTGTGTCTTAATGGTCCCCAACCCTGGTTCATAATGAGAGACTTGCACCAAGAAAGAATCACTGCCAGCAACGAGGCAGGACTGGAGGGAGGGGCACTTCCAGCTCAACAATACTGGCAGTCTGGGATTTCTCTGGAATGGGGAGAAATGCAGCAGGATGTTAGCATCCCTCATGACAGGCCTGGGGAGATAGTTTTGTCAATCCATTTTCATGCAGGGTTTTACATAGTGCTCTCCCTCTTCCCCCTGGAAGAAATGAAAGAAAATGGTGCTAGTACCTGTGAAAGAGACTTTTCCTGAGAGCAGATCTTCCTGGGGAATATAGCCCTTCCCAAGAGGGCAGATCTCTTGGTACTCCACTGACCAAGATATAGATGCCAAGAGGAGATGGAAAGAAAAGAAGCAGCTCATTAGTACAATCAAGGTGCAGCTGGCAGGCAGAGCATTGGCCCTGCCTGGTGGGGTGGGGCCACAGTCCTACCTGTGCCTGGGATGGGGCAGGGGTAAGTCTCACAGTTGTCACCCCAGGCTGCCCCCACAGTACAGCAGCACTCCTCCTTGGTGATGTTCTTGGCCAGGACGCTGTCACACAGGCGAACGTCACTGATGTGGTAGTAACACTGCTTGCGCTCTGCGCTGTCAGAGAGGTGGGCTGCATGTGTGTCGGAGCCCTCTAGAAGACAGCAGAGCAGGGACACGATGGGGTCCTTGGCACCCCAATGCAGCATCCCATACCTAGGAGGTCCCAGAGCACACCCATCACCAGCAGTGTGGCCTTCTCAGGTCCTCACTTTCAGGCTTCTGAGTTCTGCTCAGACAAAAACTTGCCCATTATCTGTGGAGGCTTATACAGCCCTTTCAGCCCCTCATCTTCATCTCACCCCAGCCAGGGCTACCACGCTCCTGCTCTAGCTGCCACCCATGCTCTATCACAATTGCCAACTCACCCATGGCAGCTCGGGGCTTGCACTGCCCTGCCTCTGTGTCGTACTCCTCGTGGTCACTGGGGCAGAGGCACAGGAAGGATCCCTCCACATTCTCACAAAGCGCAGTTCCGCACACGGCGACCATCAGTTCACACTCGTTCACATCTGCAAAGCAAGGGGCAGCAGTGGGCAGCAGCAGCCCTGCCTCTGCATGGTCTGCAGCAGGAAGCTGCCCTGCAGTAGGGAGATGAAAGCTGCTAGGGACGAGCTGAGAACTGTGTTTGCACTGTGGCTCAACACTAGTCTTGCCTGGTGGGGTGGCCCTGCTCTTAGTGCATTCAGAGCCTGAACTCCAGCGTACTGAAATCCAGTGAGTTGCTGGATCACAGAATCATCTAGGTTTGGAGGACTCCAGTCCAACCCCCTACTCAGTTACAGGATCCCACCAGGCAGTTCAGAGCTTTTTCTAGTTGGGTCTTTAAAATCTCCAAGGATGGCAACTGCACAATCATCACAGGTAACTGTTCCACTGCCTGCCTGTCTTCACAATGAAAATTTTCTTCCTTATAATACACCCCGCCTGTTCTCTACAGGCACCCATTAGAAGTACCTTTCTAGCACCTTCACTGCCTCCATCCCCCAAGGACCTCCTTTCCACCTGGACAGAAAAGGGCTCCATGTTCACTGTTAAGCACTCACTTTTTCAGAGCCTGGTCCTTTGCAATCCCAAAGATCTGCTGTGATAAGGGGAGGGATTTTGACTCCATTAGCTGCCCTGTCCATGTGTGTGATTCTCAAAGCATGAGTGCAGTCCCTGTCTGTGGTCTGGGAGCCATCACACAGCAGGGACGCCAGCCTGGCATCTGCCAATGGCTCTCCTCTACTGACTGTCAGAGTGATCCTGGCAGACTCACCAATGCAGTAGTGCCCAGTAGGTGAGCTCTCATAGCCACGGTCACAGAGGCAGCGGAAGGAGCCATCTGAGTTCTCGCAGAAGCCGTGGCTCCCGCACAGCGTCTCATTGGCACATTCATCAATGTCTGCAGCAAAGCCAAAAACAAGAATTGTCCTAGACCCCACTTCTCCCAATGGACACCCCTACTCAGGGACTTTGACCCCATGATCTGAGACTGGGGCAGGCATTCCCTTGATGTGAGAGACTGGGTCAGGCTGCTCCAGTTACTCACCTTACTATGAGTGTGCACGTTTCTTGCAAACTGAGAACCACAAAGAAGCCATGTGACTAGAGCAATAGGGGCAGGGCAGGAATGGGAAGTTGATGGGAAGCATGGGAGGTGGCTGGCAGGGTTGACAGAGGGTAGCAGTTTTCTGCAGAGGTGTAAAGGGACACAGAGTCTACAAGCTCCAGCTGCTGCATGGAAGTTTAGTTGGAGCAGTCAGAGCAGCTATGTGTCCACAGCCCTTGGTTCCCAAGGCCAGGAGCAGCTCCACGTGCTAAGGCTGAGTCTTAGGGCAGCCCAGAGCCCAGTGGCTGGCAGCAACTCCTTCCTGCTGCAACCTTCCAGCTGGGAGGAGCCTCAAAAACTGTAAAAACCCCTTTGCTCTTTCCTCTTTGCTGGAGCCTGGACTTCAAACCCAGATTCACCAGCCTAGCATGCACTGGTACCAGCAGCCTTTCTCCTCACCCAGGCTTGCCAGGCAGGTGACTGGCACTGGCCCCAGCAAACACAGCTTGCAGGGAACTGCAGTCCAGCCCCAAGTCTGGAATGGCTGTAACCTGCCCAGGACTCTCCCCAGGCGGAAAGCAGCACAATGCGGTGTCTGTTCCAGATGCCAAGAGAGAAGTCTAGACGCAAGCAGGCAGTGCAGCCAAGAAAACAAACTCTCAGCATTATCTGCCTCTCCACCAGCCACACATTTCCTCCTCCTCTTCCCCTGCGCCTCTGGCAGAGATGTCCCACGACCATCCTGTTGCTGCCAGGGTGAGGGACAGGGAGACCCAGGGCTGTACTCACCAATGCAGTCACCCAGGGGGGTCCAGTGGAAGCCAGGCTGGCAGCCCATGATACAACGGTAGGAGCCCAGGCTGTTCTGGCACCGCCATGTACCACAGATGGCATCCCCATATTCTTTACACTCATCCACGTCTGCAGGGAGGAGAGCAAGGGGATGAGGATGGTCAGATGGGGACCCTGCTTGTTCAAAGCAGCACCTGGGTCTGCTTCAGCTGGCCAGAGGCCTTAAACCAGTGCTAGTCCTCTCTACAAGTCACCAGGAACTTTGAGGGCTGGGAGCAGAACTGCCCTCCTCCCTGCACTAGTTTCATTCATCCCCTCAAATTCTGGGAGGCTGATTTCCCCAGCAATGAGCTCTCACCCACGCAATCATCAGTCTCCTTGGAGTGTTTGAATCCATTTTCACACAGACATCGGTAGGAGCCTTCCGTGTTCAGACACTGGCCTTGTGAGCACAGTGACTTGTCTGCACATTCATCCACATCTGTGAAATCAAGACAAAAACATCAGCCTGGATCTCACAGCAGGGCAGGAAGCAGGGGACAGGATCTAAGGTATGTCCCTGCCACCTTCCAACTCACCTTGGCAGCTGACTCCACCAGCCACATTTGAGAAGCCAGGAGCACAAATGCAGTAGTAGGATCCATGACTGTTGAGACATTCACCATTGGGGCTACAGATCTCACTGTTCAGGCACTCATTCACATCTGCAGAGGGAGCAGAATCACAACCATGCACCCAGCCTTGGGTTACGTCCTTCACCAAAGCCACATGGATTCCCTGTTCCCAGTCTCTTACAGGCAGCCCTCAAAGGGCTCCTGACCCCTTATTTTCTTGTCATGGAAACAGAGATCTTCCCTGTCCACAGTGAGCCTGAATTTGACTACAGCCTTACGGATGTGCCATGCATGGTGGCATCACTTGCCTTGGCACCAGCATCCTCCCTGCTGAGAAAGAAGGGGGATCCAGTATATACTGGACCCAGAGGGCTGCATGGATGGGGTTCATACCTTTGCATACGGTGCCATTGATGAGCTCAAAGCCAGTCTGGCAGTGGCACTCATAGGAGCCCAGCGTGTTTCTGCACTCTCCCCCCAGGCACTGAACAGCAGGGTCCTCACACTCATCCACATCTGCCAAGAGGAAGGGCACAGCACAGAGTGAGGCCCCAGCTCTTGCCACCACTGGGGAAGATCCCCATCCACAGAAGCATCACCCAGCTGTTGGCCTGCAAAGTGGGTTTGAGCTGTCCTACCAGACCATACCATCACAGTGAGAAGAGGGTAGATTCCCTGTTACCAGATGCCCAGACTCTTCATTCCCTTCCACCATAGGGACCAGCAAAACACTATCCCAGCACCAAGTCAGTGGTGCCCAGTGACAAGACCAAAGGCAAGGGACACAAACTGAAATACAGGAGGTCCTGCCTGAACACTCTCTGTGACAGTGGCAGAGCACTGGCCTAGGTTGCCCAAAGACATTGTGGAGTTTCCCTTCTTGGAGATACTGAAAAACTATCTGGATGTAGTCCTGGGCAGACAACTCTTGGTGGCTCTGCTTGAGCAGTGTGTTGGATGAGGTGACCTCCAGAGGTCCCCTCCAGCCTTAGACATTCAGTGATTCTGTGAGCACAGGGATACTGCTAACCCCAGTGTCTATCTCCAGCAGTGTCTATCTCTGCTCTGTGTATAACAGCCACAAAGAGGCCAGTGCAGAGTCACAGCTGTTGACAAATCCTCTCTTCAGCTAACTGCACAAGAGCAAATATCAGTAGAGCAATGCAGCACCACCCCTGCCTTCTTCGGGCTCTGCTTTCTCACTTGCCAGACTTGCCTACACCACGTCCTTCTCGTGGAAGAGCTGTCCAGGGGCCTACAACAACTCTTACCCAACTGCAGAGCTCTCCACAAACCCTCTCTCACCCAGCTCTCCCAGACCTTGGCCAGAATCTGCTGAGGATTTTGCTCACAGCAGAGGAGAGAGGGGTACCTTCACTGGCACAGAGGGCTGCAAGATGCCAGCAGACTGCCTGCAGCCCATGAGGGAGGGGCAAGCAGGGGAGAACACTGCACTGACCTGAGGTAAAGCCCTGAGGCTGCAGCTCCTGAGGGTAGGGAGGAACACTTTCCCCACTGCAGAGCACTGAGCATGCCACAGGCACAAAGAGCATTGCTCCCTACCACCTCAGGGCAGGATTCCCAGCATTTCAGTCTCAAAGAGTTGCAAGAAGCGGTATTATTGAATACTTCTGGAGAGGAACCAAAACCTTGTTTATTTACAAAAAAATCCCACAAAACCCTTATCATTTTTCTAATATGAAACCTAAATCCACAGACAAGGCCACCAGCCAAGGCAGGGAGGAACATGCCATCCTGCCATCAGGTCAGTGTGACCCAAACAATATCAAACTCTGATAAGATGCCCTCATGAAACGGCTGGGGCAAGGTGGCTGAGATGGGACAGCTCACGTGGAGTCTTGGGAAAAGGGGAGGGCAGATGTAAGGCATCAAACAACAGCTCTTCCATCACACCCAAAAATCAAATGCAAAATAAGTTAATTTCACACTGGCTTTCTCAGACATCAAAACAGAGGAGAATTAAGGGAGGAAAATTTCCCTGTCCTCCCCTCCTGGAGGCCCCTATACAGGGGGATCCTTCTGAGAGTCACATCAAAGGCAAGATCTTCCATTTGCCAGCTACATGCAGGCTGCAGAGCTCTGCAGTGCTCCAGAGATAAATTCTCAGCACGTGGCCATTCTTTAAACAAATACCTTTGCCAGCTCTGCCCTTTCCCTTCCCTTGCTCCAAACAGGGAATTTGCATCAAGCCATCTCAAGCTCAGGATATCCCCCATGGTCAGCCATCAGAGACGGAGTTTTCCTGCATGTGCTGGGGCAGTTCAGCTGTAAAGCTGGGACTGAGCACTCTCATGTCTCAGCACAGCAACCAACACAAATCAGTGCTGCTGTTAAGTCTCTGCCAGCATACCTGGCATAGCAGAGACCTTGATCTAAGCTTCCCCTTTTAAACATGTCCAAGTTATATTAGGGGCTGGGGAAAAATGATGAAACCTAGGTGCCCACAGTCTCACCAGGGGCTGTGGACTCAAGGTTTCCCCTTCTGTTGAAGACCTACATTTGAAGTACATGCTCCCAGGCAAACAGTTCTGAACTAAAAGACACACAACTCTGCCAATGTTTCCAGGCCTCCTGTACTCCTCTGACCTTTGTTAACATCTTCTAGATCCTCATTAGTTCATAAGTCCTTCCCCTCATCCCTTTCCTGTGTGAGCAAAATCACCTTCCTGCTGCTCCAAGTGACATCTGCTCGCAGCCTTCCTTGCTCTCTGCTGAACAAGAAGCTAAAGAGCTGGAAAAGGATCACGAGGCTAAAGAAGTCCTCCTGCCCCACCAGTAACCCAGCTATGGCAATGTCTCTTCCCTCATTTCCTCCAGCAGCCACTCCTCTGTTCCTGAGGAAGGGAATACCTTCACACATGCTGCCATCTCTGGAGACAGCATAGCCGGTGTCACAAGACATGCAGGAATAGGAGCCCTCAGTATTGAGGCAGAGTCCGGAGGGACAGGGAGCCCGGGCCATGCATTCATCAATATCTGCATAAACACAGGAGGGAGAGTGGGATAAGAGGAAAAAACGCAGAGCAACCATGACCAGGGCAGCCAGCATGGTGGCCAGGCCTCAGGCAGAGCCAAGTACTCGGGGAGGGCCTAGGGAACCCTCTGGACTGAGTCTGTGACATTTCAGAGTGTCTGGACACATGGGTCCCTAGTACCTTGGCAGCTCTTCCCATCAGGTGCCACCTCGTAGCCCCGGTAGCAGGAACAGCGGAAGGAGCCATCCAGGTTGATGCACCGTCCATGAGCACAAGTCCCCTCCACAAGACACTCATCCACATCTGTGTGATACACAGAGCACTGGCCTAGCATGGGACAACAATGGGCAACATGGACTGCTCAGGGCAGTCCCTGCACACAAGCTGCGAGTGCAATATGCCCTGCCCAAACAGGCGGGCTGACTGCAGGAGAAGGATGCTGCCTGTGACCTGGCTCCTTTTGAGGCTTAAAGGGAGTGCTGCCATGGGGGGCAAGGGTGCTGCCCAGAGGCAGCCCAAATTTCTCACCAATACATCTTCCGTTCCTGGGCTGGTAGCCAGACCCACAGCTGACACATTTGTAGGATCCTAGTGTATTGACACATCTCCCACTGGGGCAAGAGCTGGGATCCATGCACTCGTTGACATCTGCCAAGAAACACAGTTCTTTCAGGCTCCCAAAGGTAAACATGCAGCAGTCTCCAATGTATCCTCTCCAGCTATATCCTCAGAGTTTCCCTTCAGGGCACAGTGATACCCAATAGGAGTTGAGTTTGCTGGGGCTTAGACAAAACTTCTTCTGGCCCCACCTATCCCTCAGGATCCTACACCCACATCTGAAAGCTGACATAAGTCAGCAGCTAAACTCACTGCTGCAGGGTGTTGCCAAGGCCAGGAATGTGCATGGGCAGAGCAAGGGATCAGAGAACATCTGTGCAGGGCTGTCTCATCAGAGTGTTTCATAACTATGATTAGGATGCAACCTCCAGCTCAATTGTCCTTAAGGCAAGTGCTTTCTGGAGGCTGTGTGGGGGAAGCAGCATTCTACATATGCCCTGTTTCCTGTACTGCCTCCTAAAATAGCCTCCCACTCTGTGATGGAGATGAGCTACTGAGAAAGGGGAATCTTTGATCAAGCACATCATACATTGACAAGAGTGAAAGCTGTGAAGGGCCCAGGTCTTGCCATATAAATGGGATGCAGTGGGGATGGGTGGCCTGAGTCTCTGCAGCCTGCTCTCCCTGCAGTCCACCTGCCAGCATGACAGTTTTGTGACAAAGCCGAGGTGGCATGAAAATATATAGGCATGTCCTTCCAAAATGGGAAGCTGGAATGGGCTGGTCATTGGGGAACTCCATGAAGAGATGGGAGAGAATCTTGAGAGAACTCCATTCCCTCTGCCTAGGAAAGCCTGTTCCTCCTGCAGTCAAAGGAGAGGACAGGAAGTCCCTGGGGAGGGCACAGGGCAGACAAATGTGGGGGTGTCCTACCTCCCTTACAGGAGGAGACACAGAGATGAGAAAAGGAAGTGTTCAGCCATGCACAGCATGGGTTGGAAGGGCAGGGAAACTGGGAGCAGCAATCTTTACCTTCACACTGTCCTCTGGTGCCCATGGCAAAGCCCTCCTTGCACTGGCAGTGGTAGGAGCCCGGTGTGTTGATGCATCGCTGTCCTCGGCAGATAGAAGGCTGCTCACATTCATCTCGGTCTGGCAACACACAGGGAGACAGTCCTGAGTCTTCCCCCACCAGTGTCAGGAAGGCTGGGTGAGGGAGAGGACCTGATTCCCCTGCGGCTGGCTCTACCTAAGGGATCTGTGCTGGGACTCTCCTCTATCCCCCACCTGCCCTCACATCCCCCTAGCCATGAAGCAGTGATCAGGGCTGGCATCACAGACTCCTGCCTGGATCATCATGGGCAAGGTCCTATCCCTGAGCAAGCAGGAGAGAGGGATTCCCATGGATCAAGCTGTCTGTGGGCAGGCCTGTGGGAGGGGAGGATGTGCAGGTGTGCATGTGTGTGCATGAGTGTATGTGAATGTGCACATTCATGAGAGAGTGTGAAGGTGAGAGAACAAAGAGAGATGGCAGCCCTGTGCCAGGTGAACACGACTTACCCTCACAGCTTTGCTTGCCCGCCGAGACAGTCAGAGTGTACCCAGAGTAGCAGAGGCAGAAATAGGAGCCCACACTATTGATGCAGCGACCTTTTCCAGCACAAGGGTCTTTCAGACACTCATCTTCATCTACAACCAGGCAGGGAAGGAAGACCGGCAGTCACCACCTGCAGCTGCTTGCAGCCCCCTGCCAGCCCCGCAGCCTGCAGCGGAGCTGCCAGAAGACCTTCCCCCAGCGGCCAGAAGGACTCAAAGGGCTGTTGGGGCCCAGAAGGCAAAGCAGTTGAACCATCAATTGCCAACCTACCAATGCAGTGGAGGTGGCTGGGGTCCAAGGTGTAACCAGGGTGGCACAAGCAGCTGTGTCCCTCTGGGGTCAGAACACAAGCACCAGCTCCGCAGGAAAGGGGTGAGGAGGCACAGCCAGTGACCCCTGCGAGGACGAGGAGAGAGCACACAGTTGGGAGCAGCACCAAAAGGGTGCCATGGAATCTAGTGTCTGCTTTGTGTCCCAGCACCATACCAGGAGGCTGCTCTTTCCCTCCCTGGAGTGCGATGCTGAGCCTGCTCCTCTCCTTCTTCAGGCAGCCTGCACCCATGGGGCAGCAGGGAGGACACAGCAGACCCTGCCATCTCCTTGGGCTCCTGTGGCCTGGGCTGGCATGCCCCAGTGCTGTATATTGCTCACCTGCACTGCAGCCCCATGCCTTGAACTACAACTGGCAGCAGAGCCTGACACCTGTGATGGCATTCCTTTTGGGGTGACAGCAGGGCCCCCCGGCCTCACACCACCCTGCTAAGCCGAGCACAGGCAGCAGTGAAGGGGCAGTGAGGCACCACACACCCTCGGCATAAAGCCAGCCGCGGGAGGGAGGGCGCAGCCCTACCCCAGACAAAAGGCTATTGAGGAAGACGCATTCCTCAGCAAGGTGCCTCCGCCAGGCCTGCTCCCCAAGGTGCTCCAGCCCCCGGCGCAGGGCAGGGGCCACACTCCCAGACACTTGAGCAAGCCTGGAACAAGAGGACTCTTGTTTCCGGCGCAGTAAACAAGCCGCCCCGGGAGCCACATGCCTCCCCTGCGCTCCCCCTTCGCCGTGAGTCAGCGCCCGCCGCGGGAGGGGCCCGCGGCCAAAGCCACCGAGCTTTGAGTCCCCTCGCTCGGCCACTGCTGCGCCGGGCAGGGCAGCTAGGGCAGGGGAGGACTCAGACATACAAGCACTTTGTTCCCCATTCAGGGTCCCTCTTGTGACTCCCCACGGCTGGCCCGGTTTCCCTGGCTGGCAGCAGCCTGGGCCCAGGCTGGGACGAGAGTGACAGTGCAGGGACTTTTCTTTGGGAAGTCAAGAGAGGCGTGAGGGCAGAGATGCAGACTGGTTAAGGGAGAGAGAGAGCCCCTGCGCAGAGCTTAGGACATCATCTCGCTGGAGTACCAGGCAAAGAGAGCCGGGAAATCCCCAAGACTGGTGGACACACACAACACACCTGCTGGCACCTGTGTTGGAGCAGCAGCATCCCAGGTGGTAGTAGGGCCAGGCTGGCGAGCACCATGCCAGAACTCCCCTTCCTCTGCTGTGGAAGGAGAAGAGAGGCTACCTGAAGAGAAAGAAGCTACCTGATCCCCGGTAAAGATGCCCACCCAAGGTTTACCTGTGCTGGCTGTCCTGGCAACCACAGCACCAATAGGAAGAGGCTGCAGGGTGGTTGCAGCAACTCTATCATCTTATTATTTAACACAGCCTCCTTCACATTGCTGGATATTCATCACCTCCCCACATTCCTATGGCCCCACATCAGCCACCCAGTGTGATAGGGGTCCTCCATGCTGCCCACAGCCAGCCCAGCCAGGAGCCTGTCCTGCCCAGCACTGGGGGCTGCCATGCAGAGAAGGCAACTCCCAGTGTCCCCACTTTCCTCACTGCCCCATTCTCTTCCCCACAAGCGCCCTGCCCCTCCTGCCAGCCTGGCACTCACCTCTGCGCATGGCAGGCTCTGCAGTGGCATCAGCAGTTCCCTGAGGGACAGAAACATAGGATTCTTGTGCATGGAACTGGGATGCAGCACACCTGTGACATCTTCCCACCCACCTCCTGGCTCCTCTTTCTCCCCAGGACTGCCATCCTAGGAGGAGAAGCTGCTCCAGCTGAGTGCATTTGGCAGGGCCACTGTGTCCTGAGCACCTGTTGCTGGGCAGAACACAGCTTCAGGCCATGCCCTGAGGGACATCCACAGAGGGGCCATGCCAACACACTGTGCAGGTGAGACCAGGGCACTGCTACCAGGCAGGCACCTCCTCAAGGTGGCCAGGAAGGTCATCCAGGCACGGTAAATATTGCCACTGTCACCAGCAGCTCTGGAGGGCTGAGGACAGCTGCTGCTTTGACCTGCCTCAGCAGAACTCCCTTACCAGAAGGGTGCTTTGTGCTTTTTCTCAACATCCCCTCCAGGCAAGCCTATGGCTGCCGAAGGAAATGCTGGAGCACAACCCGAGTCCCAAGTCTCTGCTCCATAGAGCTTTCCACAATGGATGAAGAAAACAGGCAGCTGAACAATATAAGTTCCAGACTTCACATTTGGAAGCTTTGGTTCAAATTTCTGCCCTGAGATTTCTCACATGTACTTGAGACAAGCCACTTTATGTTTATGAAGCAGTGACAATGGCAGTGCTGTCCCTTCCCTCAGAGGTCCTGCATATGTCTGAGGGATGAGCTGATATAGCAAGAGGACACATAGATGCCCAGTAGAGATATGGCCAAATCTCTACTGACAGCAGGGATCAAGAGGCACACATTTTTCAAGTCAGACTCAAACAAAGAAACACACCCCTAGGAGAGCCTAGCAGAAAATCAGTCCCCAGGCTGCTTCCTTCAGACAGGGTGAATTCACACAGCCAGTGTTGGAGACTTCTGCCCTGACTGCTCCAGTGGTGTTTCTGCTGCACCCACCTCAATACAGGGGGAGCTGGCTGTGAGCTGGGCTCGAGCAGGACTCTGGGCTCCAAGAGAGAAGCGTGCCCAAAGTTGACTTACAGCAGTTCCTCTTATCCTGCTGCCCACCAGCCCTACAGCCAGGCCAGGCTGACAGTGAGTGCCCACACCTCTGCTGTGTAAATACAGCTGATATTAACTGAAGTTAGTGAAAGCAGAGCAAGCTTGAATATGCAGCATAGACCAGAATTTCAAATCAAAATTCTCCTTGGTGTCCTTTTATAGTGGGATAGATCCTTGCTGTAATTCACCATTTTGCTCTTTGGGACTGAGTCCATTATGCATAATCCCTCCTGTCTAGAGCTTCAATCCCTGTGAGATGCAGTGTAGACACGGCTGGAGCCATAATTCCCATACCTGCCTGGTTGAACAGTGAAAGAGTGTAAGCAGGAATAGAACCATAGAATGTTTTGGGTAGGAAGGGACCTTAAAAATCATCTAGTTCCACCCTGCTACCATGGGCAGGGACATCTTCCATGGCACTTCCTTCCACTAGACCAGGTTGCTCAAAGTCCCATCGAACTTGGTCTTGAAAACTTCCAGGGCTGGGGCATCCACAACTTCTCTGGGCAATCTGTTCCAGTGTCTCACCAACCTCACTGTAAAGACTTTGTTCCTAATATCTAATCTAAATCTCCCCTCTTTTAGTTAATTTCTGTGACATCCCCCTTCCAGCCCAGCCAGCTACCACGGATACACCAAGCTGTAGCAAGACAAACCTTACTCACCTGCACAGCAGGAGAAATTTCACCTGGAAAAGGAAACAATGCATGGTGAGTAGAGAGAAAACAGATAGGTATCCTCCTCAAACCCTGACTGCTCTAACTTCACCCCACCTCTAAGACATTGCCATTCAGTCCCTCACACTGGTCTGCAAGACCTTGCTCCCAAAGCCAACACACCTGGACTCCTGGCACTGTGCAGACCCCAGGAACTTCTGCTCCAGCAAATACTGGCACAAGCAGTTGGTCACACTGCCCTCCAGCTGGGCTGGACAGAAGCCCGAGGACTGGGGTGCTAGGCTTGCCATGCAGGCCTGAGGTCCTGGTGGAGGCAGCCTGGCCAGTCAGCACCAACTGCAAAGATGCAGCTGCAGGAGCCTGAAACACTCAACCTTCTCTCCAAAGACTTGAAGACCTAGTGCCTCATGCCTCAGGAACACTACAGTCATAGAGATGTAGGGATCCCTTTTCAGCCAGAGGTCCATCCATGGCATATGGCAGGACCTGAGGAGTTTTCCACCCTTGCTAGGGGCCCAGATGGAGCAGCTTTAAGCAGTAGATCCCACACTACCCTGTCTTGCTGAGGTACCAGGGTAGGGGAATGCCTCCAGGATGCTGCCACGCAGGCTGTCCTGCAGTTGCTGTCTCCTCACTGTCCAGTCCAAAGTCCAGTTGCTGTTCTCCCCTTGCTCTTCTAAGCTGAGGGGCAGCTCTTCTGTCTCTGCCTTCCTCATTGACAGTCGGATATCAGAGCTGGAGTAGGTGTAGCCATGTCCTGCTGGGCAAATTTCCTTGAAGGCCTCTGTGAAGGAAAATAAAATAAAAGCTTCAGAAAGCAGAGATTGGAGGCTGGTGGAGGAAATCACCTGGCTTGCCATATCCAGACATGATAGTGGGACAGTGGAATAAAGGAGTGAAGGTGGACAGACATCTATGTGAATGCGGGTGCTAATTTCCCCAATCCTGTAATTTTCTGTAAATTCTTACAGAAACACATCTGGATTGAAGTGGGTAGATGCTTCAAGCAGAAGAAATGCACTCACAGAGCAGGGTGGGTTTCTCACAGGCATTCCCAGACCCCCAAAATGAAATCCCTTGTCATGGTCAGTACTGCTAGAAAGAGATCATGCCACAGGAAGATCCAAGCTGAGCAAGGGAGCTGATAAAAACAAACCCGAAGTACCTTAGCACTGAGCATTCTGCACATCACTCAAGATACTCTACACAAACCACTTGAACGTTTTTCCAGTCTCTGAGGACTTTTGTGCTTTCCCTTCCACCCAATCCCATGCTGAGATACTCAAACTCATCCTCATCTGTCTTCCCAGCAAAAGATGTAGGAGAGAAAAGGGCTGTTGAGTAAAGCCAGGCACAGACATGGCTGTGTTCTCCCTCTGGTACAGAGTGGTTTCCCATCAGGGACTTCTGCATCTTCCCAGTATTATCCAGGTCTGCTTCCTAGGTTCTGTACCCATCTCACAGGACAGCATTTGCACTGCTCAGCTCTGGGTCCTGCTGCTGTCTGTGTTCAGGCAAATCCAGACTTCAGTCTGACCAGAAGAGAGCTGAAGCAGGCACATCTCACCTGAGCCGGGCTTGGGGCACTCCTCGCAGTTCTCGCCCCACCCCTTGCCGACGCGGCTGCAGCAGCAGATCTGCTGGGTGATGCGGTGCGAGAGGGGGAAGGTGCACACGCCTCCGGCTGCCGAGCGGTAGCACAGCCCCTGCTCCATCGACACCGCTTTGTCCGCTGAAACACAACAGCGTGTCAGCGCCGGAGGCGCCCCGAGCTCCCCAAAGAGACAATGGGGGACACTCAGCTCTCCCCCTTGGCTCTTTCTCTGCCTGTGCCTCAGCCTGACCGAGGGCTGCCCTGTCTTCTCTCCAGGACACCCCGTGGCCATCAACCATTGGGCCTTTCCCCCAGCAGTGTCATCCTCAGGAAAATCCAGCTCATGTGGGTAATATCTAATCCCGAGGGCTGCGTCCTCTGCTGCCACACCACATGCACATTCCCTTCAGCCTCTGCAGGGGCCATGCAATGACCATGAAGAATGATAATGCGTGTTTGGGACCCATTCTGCGCTCAAGTGCAGAACAACCCAAGTCAGCTACACTCAAGGAGACGTGAAGCACACCGTAGCTTCCACTGAGCCATGGGGTCCTGCTCAGGTCCCTCCCCAGACTGAGGGGTTCCCTGGAGCACTTACAGATGCAATGGCTACGGGATGGGTCGAGCATGGTTCCAGGCTTGCAGGTACAACGGAAGCTACCGCGGGTGTTCACACAATCGGCATCTTTACAGAGGCCCTGCATCAAGCACTCATTGATATCTGTGGAGAGAAGAGAAGAGAACCTTGTGAGATGTGAAGATGCAGAGCATGAACTAAACTCCCTACCCTGTGCCTCCCATTCAGGTGCTGCGAACCAAAGGAGTCTTAGCTGGGCTGGTGTCCTAGGCAGCCTCTACACCAAGCAGCACAGTGGGGACCTTTGTGGAGTCAGTAGTCCCACATCTGCAGAGCTTGCTTGCTGCAGCTGCAAGATGGCTTGTGGATGACTGCTCTGCTTTTTGGTCCATGTAGAAAACAGATGTGGCCCCTACGGTGAGCCACTCTGTCAGGGTCACTACTATCATGGCTGTTTGCAAGCCAGGAATGGTGAGTCCTGTCCTTTCTCCTGATTCCTGGTACTGCTTGCATAGAGCTATCATCCATGGAGGATCCTTGTTGAGAAACTCAGTGCCAGCATGCAGGGAGGGCATTGACAGAGCCCATCCAGAGGCAGAGGGGTGGTGGGCAAGGCTGTGGCTCACTGCGCTGCCTTCTAAGAACAGGGTGAGCAAGTGAGAAGTCACCATGTTCAAGCCCTGTCTCGGTTCTGCCTCTGCTCCTGACTCAGCACTCATCAGACACAGTCTTTGGGAAGGAAGCTGGGTTTATCCTAAGGAAACACCATTGGGCTCATCCATTTGGCCTGCAGTAAAGGCTTTCCTACAGCAGCATGTAAGAATGTATGAGCTAAGGCAGAGAAGACAGGGATTGGCAAAAAGTGCATGAAGGGGAGCTGAGGGCAGTTTTCAAATGGAGAGTAAGGAGGAAGGTGTCCTCATGGAATAACATAGCTTTCTGTCTTCATTAAGGAGCTTGGCCCAGAAAAGTCAGACTGCTGATGAAATGTGCTATGTCAGGAGGCACAAGTGGTGCAGGAAGAGCTGGTTGAGACACAGACCAGCAGGACTGGGAGCAACCTCAGCACCACCCTGAGACAAACCACAGGAACATATACTGCAAGCGAAGAGATAGAAGCCATCAGTGAGAGGGTTCTGGGCCCACTCACTGGTGCTCACAGGACAGCTCTGAGCTGCCAAGACCAAGAAATGCCAACGTGATGCTAGGCCAAAGACACAGGGCAGTCCCAGTGCCAGTGTACATGGCCCTGGTGAGACCACAAGTGCCCTCAGAACACCCAGTGGTGCTCTAGGGACTGTGTCAAGAGGGATGGGGTCGAAGACTCAGGAACAGCTTTCCCAGCACTTATTCCTCAGAGCCAAATATACCTTATTCCTCAGAGCCAAAGCACTACTGCTCGGTGGAGGGGGCTGTCTTGTGAGACACGCAGTCAGCAATGACAGCTGAAGCTCAGAGTTAATGACCTAGAGGTCCTCCCTAGTCCTGTGCTCTTAAACTCCTCCACTCATCCCACCAGCTGCCCCATACACAGTTGAGACATACAAGGGCCATGAAGACCAAGCCAGAAGTTAAGTCAATCAGGGGTACCAACGCTACAGGCATCTGCAGAAGACCAGGGAGAAGAAGGATTTGGCTGCACAATGTAATGTTTCCTGCTCTGTACCAAGCACAGGACAGAGTTCATGAGAACAACCAGCGACCAACCCCAAATATGCTGGGAACCCTACTCAGAAAAGACATTAGGGCTCTCTGGAGGAGCCTTGTGGCTCATCCCTGTCCCTGCACAGCATGGTCAGTGTGTTATGTCCTTCTGACAGACCAACTGGACAAAGTGTTTGACTCCATATGAACAAAGGGATTGAAGGGATTAGAGTAATGAGAGCACAAAACAAACAAGCACCAAAGGCTAGGCTTTATATGCTTAATTTAAAACAGGGCCACATCCTGGCCTCATCCCAACCTCTCCTATTCTGCTGTCAGCCACAGTGGAAGTGCCCACTGGGAACAGAAGCAGGCAGGTACACCCAGAGCTACACACTCCTATCCCCTGCAGCATGCCAGGGCTAGGGCTAGCCCACAAGAGGAGGCCTCAGGGACCACAAACTGAGATCCATATGCTGCCTCAGCTGCCTTTTCTCTCCCCATACAAGCGTGCCAGTGCTCCTCAGAAACAGCCACACTCCACAGGGAGCCGGTGGGGGAAAGGCTCAGGCTGGTTTACCCCAGTGCTTGGTCAGCAGAAAGGACTCAGGTCAGCAACAGACACCAAATATACATCGGGTCCCCTAGGACTTATGGACACCAAGGTGCCAGTGTGTGTCATGTGTGGTGACTGCTCTGCATGCACATCTCCCTGTCCTTGAGCCTCCAAGACCTCTTTTCATCATGTATAGCAACCAAATCATCTCTTCCAGTGCCATCCTTCCTGCTAGTCCCAGCAGCACCAGGAGGATCCCCGACTGGGTGCAACAGGCACTCTCTATTCAGACTCCTTGCCGCCTTGTTCTGCTCAATTGGATGCAGCAAGGAAAGGAAAGGAGATCCTGTGAAGGTGAACCATTTCTTCCTCTGCTGGAAGGCACTAGAGACAACCCTTTCTGTCCACCCTGAACAGAGCGAAGTGGGCTTCTGCCAGGGTCCTCCTCCTGTCACATTATTTTTGCAGTAGCCTGGAAAGCCAAGTAGTCTCCCCTCCTACCTGGGCTGGCAAAAGAAGGTTCCATGTAGCCTCTCCTACATCTGTCTGCCAAATTGCTCACTCTGGGCTCTAAAGAGAGGTGCTAAGGCTTCCTGACACACATTCTGATGCAACGGTAGAGATGGGAATAGCACCTTGAAGCAGTAGTGTTTGAAGAACAGAACTTCTCCAGTCCGGCTTACAAAGGAGCATCCAGAGGCACAAATCTCTGGTTCATGCTTTTTCCTGTGCAAAAATATCTTCCTAGCCAATTTCACACTGTCATCTCCCTGTGCTCCTCCCTGATCCCCAGGGGACAGAAATCCAGAGCACGCACTGCAGATCTCTGCTTTCTGACCTAAGTCCCTCCAGCTGCTTTGTTCCTCCAACTTGTATTTGATGTCTCTGGGTAGCTCCTCATAATCACTGCACTGTCTGTGGCCACATAAGGGATGAGATCTGAGCACCAAGCTGAATAGTTGTTGTGTTGTTAAAAGTTCTCCCTCAGGACAATGTGGGGAGGTTGAATCATTAATTAAGTATGGTGGAAAGTCCCAGCTAAAAGAGATGAGTCATTGGATTGCCAGCCCCGGGTTTTCTCCCTGCTGCATCTGTGAGGGACACCTCTCAGCTTATCAGGGATCACAAGAAGGGAACAATAAAATTCCTCTTTAGTCAGAGCACAGAAAAACACAGGCAGTGTAGGCCCAAGAAACACGATATGCCAAATAAACATGAACCAGAGAGAAAGGGGAGAGATGGTTCCTTCCTCATATGGAACTGAGGGACCATGGAAGTGAGAAATGGATCAATCCTGGCAGCATGGGGCAGGCAGGGAAACCTAGCAGCATGAACAAGTGACACTGACAGAACAGAAGGCATCTCTTTTATGGCACTCTTCCGCTTGTAAATGTTCAAATTGGCACTCTCCTACTTGTAAATGAACAAGTGAACAAGCTGATAACCTTCACAAATATTTTTAGACAACAGAATTCCTGTGGCTTTAGACCATGGAAGAAGTGTTTTTACACTAACACTTAGCAGAGCATAAACACAGGTCCTTACTGGGTCAGCAGGACTTAACAGGGGAATTTTCTTGTACTGGCCCAACTATGTGCTCACTCTGCTGGTCAGCTGAGTCATGTAGTCCTGTGTTACGTGGTTTTCTTTTATTCTTGATGAAAACATGGAGGTTTTTATAAGTCACATTCTTCGCAGAGCTTTACCACAGATTTAGATAAATGTATTTTGTGTAGATGATTTCAACTCTGACAGTGGATGTGAGAAGGAGAAAGGCAGATGAAAGCAGCATCCTTACCTTGGCAATGGCTCCGGTTCAGCCTCTTGTATCCCTGGGGACACTCCACCTGTCCATTCTCAATAACAGGGTGTGCTGGGAAAAAAAGGAAACAGTGTGGGACACTGGCAGTAGAGCCAGCCACCAGTGTCCTCCCTTCTGTGCCTTCCTTCCAGAGAGGAAAGGGTCCCTAGCCTTGAGTGGGCTTCTGGTGACTCCCAGGGCAGAGGGGAAGGTAAGAGCAGCCATGTTATCCATGCAGTGTCTTCTGCTTCTTGGCAAATGCCAAACTGGTGACCCAGAGGTGCTGCCTGTGCCTCATATCTATCACTTGGTCTCCTTCTAGGTCAGTTTGGTAGCCAGGTGGCACATGACAAGGGGGATCAGAGTGAAAGGAATGGCTGCGGTCCTTGACAAGCTGCTGAAACGACAGCTCAGGCTCTGTTTATTACATTTCTTTTTATACTGCATGTGATTTCCTGCCCCAATCCCTCTCAGCAAAGAAAAATTCAGATTTCTGCTTAAAATAGTTTTGTGGGTTTCAAAATGTTCTATAACACGCACAATTAAACCTCTCCAAATTTTTTAAAGGCGAGTAAAATGTGGCCCATAAATTCCTAAAGTCAAATTTAGGCACTGAATTTTGGAGCAAGGAAAAGGGAATCTGAGTGGATGGGTTGAGAAGTGAGTAAGCATGGGGTGGGGTAGGAAAAAGGGTACTTTGCCTAAGGTTGGGATTTTCCCAGGGTGGGGTTTTTTCTTAATTTTCTGTATCTTTTGCTTGGGAACAAGGAGTGCATGCAACAGCTAAGTGTCTGCCCAGCCATATTCCAACCACTCTTAATTTCTCCTGCCTGGCATCAATGGCTCACTCCTTGGTGTCATACATAGAAAGCCCTCCATGGCAATAGTCATACTGAGGGTCTGGCAGATCCCACACACATTGCAGCATTCAAGAACCAGGGATAAATTGAGACCATCCTTACAGCAGGAGACACTTGGCAAGAGCCTGCAAAGTTTAAGAACACGCTCTTCATCCTGAACACTTGAACTCTATAAAACAATTTAAAGCCATTCTAGGAGAGTTCTTGAAAGGCAAAAGTTAGAGATCAGCCTCCTAAGATAAAGATGGTTAGGAAATAAAAGACAGGAGAACACATCACTACCACCCTGTACCAGGAAGGAGAACAGAAACCCCGATTTTCTCAGGTATATTAAATGAAGCTACAAGGTTTTCCATGTGTACATTGATCCTCAGCAGCTGAGTGAACGACAAAGACAAAAAAATCTGTTTACCCCCTTCAACAGTTTAGTCACGAATTGTAGGCAGCACGTGCTAACAAATATTTGTATGTTAGGGATGAGGGAACTTCTGGTGATACTGGGAATCCCTGGGATTTCCAGCCTTCTGGGAAGGTAAAAAACCTCTGGTTTATGGGCTCCAGGCTCAGTACTCCAGTGGGATTTCAGGTCCTCCCACACCATAGCTTGTGGGTTTGGGGCTGCCGACAGGCATTAACTGTGCTTGGAAGCATCTGTCAGCCTCAGCACAATGTGATAACAGACACTCAAACGAAGCACCATTGCTGAGAGAGCGGAAGCCAATCGAGATCAAACAGTGCTGAGTGTCAGAGCCACGCTCCCCCTCTGAAAGCCTTTGCAGAGCAACAGATTCTGCAGCATCCCTCCAACAGATGCTGCTGGGGAGAGGGCAAGGCAGAAAATGCCAGTGATGGGCAGATGAGTTGCAGGTCTGTGCCACCTGAGCACTTATAAAACTTCAGTTTGCAGAAATCTCACTACTCCAGCAAATCACTTGTGAAGCTATGGACAAATGTCTACTCTGCAAAGAAATTTGTGTTCCCTGGAAAGAATTGTTATGTTATGTGAACAGATCTCTCTGCACCAAGGGGGGAACCAAGAAAGTTTTGAAGTATTGGATGGAGGCTGCTCTCCTTCTGCCAGGATCTGTCCACAAGGGAAGACAGTGTGTGGTTGCGGAAGGATATAAGCTATTAAATCTCAGCTTTATGCTTGGTTTCTTGAGTAGAAGACTATTTCCTTCCACAAGCTCAGATGTTGCTGAACAGCAACAGAGATGGTCACAACCTCTTGAAAAAAACAGCCTTAGGACACTTAGGTTTCCTGCAAAGGGGATCAGCATCCAGCCTTCTGTCAGGCAGCTGGTAGGAGTCTATTCCTCTGGAACCCACCAAAAGGAAAAAGCTAATCTGATGATCAGAGAGGGCAGAAATCTGTTGCATCCAGAGCTGAAGAGGCCCCAGTCTCCTGTGTCTGTCTGTCTACACTCTCTCCAAGAAAGGTTCTCCCAGAGCCTGAGGCTACGGATGGAGCAGCTGAGTTGCATCTGTTAGGCAGACAGATTCCAGGCTTGCTGAGGGCAGGGAGCCCTGGTTCCTGATTCAAGAGTGTGATTTCAGAACCTTGCCTCCTGGGCACTTCAGCCCTGAGGACACTGTGCCAAACCAATATGGTCACCAGGTAGCTGCACATTAGGAGTCCCTCTTGGCTCTCCTCATTGCTTCCTCTAGCTCTCTGCAAGCTCAGCAGGCACCGGGCTTGCCTGTCAGGGCTGGGCTCATACAAAGGAGCATGCATGCAATGGGCTCACAGGCTCAGAAAGGAGGTGAGTGCAAAGCAGCCACAGCCCAGGACCCCCACCAGCATCTTTGACCCCAGCTACAAAAATACTCAAGTAGATCATAATGAATGAATGAAAGGAAATGAATACACAAAAATCAGGCAGAGGGATTTTGTCACCTAGCAGGATGATCTTTAAGCAATGAGGCTAATTTTTCATCACTTTCCAGGAGAAGAGATTTTACCCAATGGCCCTGGCTACCCAAACACTGTCTGGAGAAGCACAGGGTGGTGCTGAAGTGGAAAACTTCTCCTAGTGGTGGTAGGCACAAGGGTGTGAATTGAGACAATGTTGGATGAGATATTACATTAGTCCATACAATATCACAAGCAAGCCTGTGGTCAGATGAGAAGTGAGGAAATGCCCATTTCCTGAAAGTTAGCCCATTTATTTTGACTCTTTCTATTTACCATACTAAAGACATCAACTCACTGAGAAACCTTGAGGGTAGCTGTGGTGCCTCTGCTAGTCCAAGGTTTTCCAGAACCTGGGAGGTGAAAGGAGCCAGAGTGAACAGTCTCATGGTCTCATGACATAAGAAACAGGGGTGGTGGACTCAGTCAAGCCTCAGCCTGGTTTGGTATGAAGTAGAGAAGATCAGCCTGCACTGCAGAGAGGATCTGAGCTGCTGAGCTCACTGGCAGAAGAGCAGAGCAGCTTGGACCCCACAGCAGACTGCAGAGAAGTATTAGAGGTGCCACACCAAGACATAGGCTATGGCTGTGGGGATCAGCTGAGTTCTAAGGCAGAAGGGACACGAGGGAAAGAGACAAATCCTTCTGTCCAGGTCTGTCATGCCTGCTCTCCTCTGGATGGTCTGTCGTAAGGAGGTTCCAGCAAGACTTCCTCCAATGCCCCAACAAGGGTTGTGGTAGTAGTGGTGGAGAGGGTATGTGCCAGTGCTACATGTGCAATTCAAAACTAAGTCCTCTGTCTCTACTCATGGTCAGGAAAGGTCTTGAAGGTGCAAAAGATGCTTGAAGGAAAAAGACTCTGATAATTCCTTTTTGCCATTTGGTTTTCAACAGAAAGATCCTCATTCTGCTCCCAAGGTGAGTTCCAACTCCAACAAGAAACCTTCTACCCAAAAACCTCCAGTTTTGTAACACTGTGCAGCTGTGTGCTGCTACCACAAAGCTGTATGTGAAGGATGAGCAAAACAAGCACTATGCAGAACAAAGCAGTCCTGAAAATGCTGTGCTTTCCAGGTTAAGCACTGCTTTCTGTGGTACTGGCACAACCTTGCAGAAGTTTCAGCTTCTTTCGTTACCGCTCCGCACAGACTCCCTGTGGCACATGGTAACAGTGGCCCCCATAGCCTCCTTCACATATATCCAGGGATTTTTTTTCCTGTATCCTACCCCATGTGTTCACAGGAGCAGACCAGGCGGTTGATTTTCAAAAGGCTTCCTGTGGCTGTTTCAATGCCTGCAGGCACAGCGCAGGGGAGCGTGAGGCTTGCAGAGCCACTTGGCGTTTCTGACCATGGGTGAGCTGCCACCCCTCTCACAGTGGGAGGTCTGTTAGGGGAGGGCTGCGGATGCCAAGCCAGACATTGCAAGATCCAACTTTCCAGTGAAATTCAGACTTTTCTCTAGGACAAAAAACTTGAAAAAACACGTGGAGTGGGAATAAAAACAAAACAATAGCCTTCAAAGACTTGTTTCTTAATGCAGTTAAAACCCATAGGAGTAGAGAAAGCAGCCCAGGAAGATCTGCAGTGAGCACAATGAGTGGGTGCACAGCCCAGCCCATGCTCAGACTGACTGTAGTTGGAAGTATGGGACACTGAAAAATCAGGACCTGGAAAATGCAGGTTTACTCCTGCACCCAGAAACTCTCTCATTTGCACAGAAGGGTGAGACTTGTAGCTTCTGGCAGTACTGGAGATGGTCCACTGATATGGGTGTTCTCTGGAATGCTGCTGGTTCCAGAGGTGTGTGGTCTCACAGATGGGGAGGAGGTAGAAGAGCAGAGCTCTCCTCTGGATAGAATTCTGCTACCAGTTTCCTTTATCCCTATGTGCCTGAGAAGAGCCAAGGCTTTGGGAAAACCAGTATCCAAATCCACACCTGCCATGGGCTATGTTTTGACCTGTAGCTCCAATCTAGTTGGGTTTAATTTCCACAGATCATCTCTTAATATTGTTCCAACACATTCTTTCCACAGACCACTGTATTCCCCAAAATAACACTTGGTCTGGCAGGTAAGCAGGAATAGCTCTGCCCAGCAGTGTACTAGCCCTGCATCCTGAGCTTCCCAAAGGACAGGATGTTGCTTCAGTGCCGGTTCCTCACCAGCACCGCTCAACTACCGTGCTGGTTCCTGAGCTCCCTTTCAGCCACATCCTAGTGTCCCTACTTCAGCTGCTGCATCAGCCTCTAATTCCCTTTTCCTATTGGTCTTCTCCAGGTTTTACTTTCCAGCTCCTGTTTGCCCCTCCCTTTCTGTTCTAGCTTTTCAGTGTGTGCTTCATTGCTTTCTCCAAGTACTAAAGACCCAGAAGAGTCATTGAATGTCTCCACCTGATTTACCTTATCTTGCAACACAACACATTTCATGCACCAAATTCTTGCCAAAGCTGCAGGGCAGCATGCAGGTGTCCTGCCATCCTCCAGGACCCTGCCTCTGGCTTATCTCTTTTTTTTAAGGATCAGGCAACAACCAGCCTTTGCTCCAACGGCTCATGGAGCAAGCTCTTGGCTCTCCCCCTTCTCCCAGGGCTGTCTCTGACACTTCATGGGGGTCCCTATCTTTAGTTTTCACTTGCATGAGCAACAGCAGCTCCCAGAAACTTCTACTATAGCCTGCTGGAACACCAATCTCTGCACCCACTTCTCTGAGCACACTTAACAATGTACAGCCCCCCAGCAGCAAACCGCGTAGCCCGAGCATGGCCTAAGGAAATATCCAAGACTAAAGCGACACCCACTACAGAGACTCCTGGCCAGGTCAACCCCGAACTTTGAACTCAGCTTTTAACATAGTCTCATTAGGATGCAGACAAAGCATTTGAGTGCCTTGGCTTTTCTGATGCTGAGCAAAACATAAAAAATAGCAAGGATTGGTCATGGTAAGTTTGCTCGGACAGATGCCTGCCTCCTATTCTTCTTCTCTGATGTCTTTCCGCACACAAACACGTACCAAACATGAAAGCTGCAGACGATGGAGACATCCGGACGTATCCAGACTCTACTAACAATCAGTGTCTCGGGCAGACAGTCAATCCAAACAAGTTCCCCCATTTGTCTAGCTCTTGCCTGGCTGCACTTCTGTACGTTTGTAAGTGTTTACACTGAACTAGCTTCTGCCATTTCTGTCTCTAGTTGCTGGAATTAAATTCCCAGTGCTGTCAAGTCTGCTCTGGTGTATGCTTCCCCAGAACACAAGAGAGCAAGGAGTTCTCTCTGAAAATCACAGTGCTAAGAAGAAAGCTGGAAACATACACTGGACATGTTATCTCTGTGCACGAGACACCAGATCACTGAACTACAGCCCAGTGACTCTGAGTGAGCACAACACAGGCCAGCAAGACCAGAAGGCAGAAGGAATGTGAGTGTGGGATGTGGTCTACAGACAGGAAGTACATGGAACAATGCCTTCACACTGGCATGAACTGGAAACCCTGGCAGACAAGGCATAAGGCAATGAGGGGTCACAGTGCCTGGGGACTCTGTTAAAGAAGTAAGGTCACTGAGAAAGAACTGTTTCCCTGACTCCACTCTGGGGTCAGCTATCTTGTGTATGAAGACAACATGCCAGAGAAAGGCATGCCATCCACCTGGGCTTCTCACTCCACAACATTTGGGCTCTCTTAGGCTGCCTCCATCATGTGTCTACCTTACAGCTCTTGCATCAGAGGTGGCCAAAGCAGGAAGATACTTGTATACCATTGAACAGGATGAAAATAGCTCCTTCAATGGCCTGAATTCCTGCCAAAATCATAAGAGTCATTAAATCTCCAAGGAGGAACTTACCACCAAAAGCCAGAGGGAATTTCTTCAGCACAGGAATACAAAAGACCCACATGGATACATTTTTTATATCTCCCTGGAATTAATCTGAAAACAAAGCCAGACAATCATCTGTCTACTCAGTGAAGACCAGCAGTGACAAGTTGCCTTGAGTTGCCACTGCTCCTGTGACACAGAGCATGTGTGGACCTGTGAGCTGTGGAGCCTGCTGGCAGCTAGGAGCCATTTCTTAAGTGCATTTGCTCTATTGGTTGGCTGACTGCAAGGAGCACATAGGGGTATTTTGTGTTTGTTTTCACATCTTAGAAGACTGTGATTAGGCACGTTTTGAAGCTCTAAGTTCAGCAGAGCAAATCACTGCTGCAATCACTCTGGCTGCATTCTCTGCAATCACCTGGCATCCTGGAGAATGGAGAAAGAACGTGCAGTGTTTTTGTAGCAATCTGCAGCCTAACTGAACTATTGAGCAGCCCCCCTGCTTTCTAAAGGAGGGATCACAGAAACACGAGTGAGAAACAGAGAGACTGCTGTGGGATGGGGAAGAGAAAGACGTAACTGGGGTTGTGAAAGTCAGGGACAATAAAGAGGGGCTGAGGCCTGTGTGGGGAATTTCTTTGTCTGTACTGAACCTGCAGACCCCGGAGTCATCCCCAGAACACATATGCCCAAGACTTTTTTGGGGCTGGCACATGGGTGAGTGCAGGCAAGCAGTAGCACGGCCAAGGCCACAGCACAGCCATGCAGCTTTGGAAGATGACAGCAATCAGAGCTCCCAAGATCTGGACTGGGTTCCAGGATGCTGACAACCTCGTCTGTGATTGCAAGGAATTTGGCTCCAGTCAGCCCTACCCCTGGCTGAGGAGGAATCGAATTGAGGGAGGATAATGAGACACAAATTCAGCTCTTGGGAATGTGCATGTAAGTGAGCAGGAAAAACTCTGAGCAGAGCTAGAAGTCACCAACACCACACTTGCTTGCAAAACCTGCCACCTAGGCTCTATTCAGGAGTCCAATGTCTCCTGAACCATGAGGTCTGTTTTCTTCAGTTCTTTGATCCAGTGAAGGGATGTGATTGAGCAGGCAGGCAGCAATGAAAGGGGACAGGCAGGCAGACAGGCAGGGAAGAGGTGAGCAGCTCCCTGCCCACATTCCACTAGGTCAGTACACCTTGCCCTGCACCACACCCAGTTAGCACTGGATGCTGGAGCCACTGTGCCCATGGGACTGTCTCCTCTCCAGCCAGGAGTCCTCCTGCATGGTCTCTCCAGCACAACACAGGATGGGACTGTGGTGCAAGGGGCCATGCTCGTCATGAAGCACCCTGAGCAGAGCAGATGAGGAATCCCCATCTCCTGCTAGATCAGTCTGTCCAGCTCCCAAGTGCAGCAGAAACAGAGCTGGACGCCCGTGCCCCTGGAACGGACCCCGGGTGTGCTCCTGCCAATTGTTTGATGTAGTGTTATTTCCAGAGTCCCCGCCAAACCCGTGTGTTGGGCCCAGAGCAAGCCCGTAACTCTATAGGGCCAAGTCTGCAGCCTCCTCCTACAACCTAGAACTGCACCTCCTAAAACCACGGCTGCTTTTTTCCTGTTTCTCCCTCTGAATGGGGCTAGCATGGTGGGAACCACTGGCCACATGAGCCTGGGCCCAGCATCCAACCCAGAGCACTGTTCCCTCATGGGCTGGGCCAGCAACTGACATGACCCTGCACTCACCTGGGACATGCTGCCCATCCTCAAGGACCCAGGGCCAAGGAGAGCCATGTATCATGACCCAGAGCAGGCAGCTCTTCTCCATGCCTTGGCTACATGAGCAGCCAAATCATTTTTCTCATCGAGGGTGCAGGCTGTCCCTCACACTGCCCAGCTCCTGGCCAGCAGCAGTACTCACCTGGCCGAGGGGGACAGGCCAGGCACTGGTCCACGCCCCAGAAGAGCCCCACACTGCCACAGCAATCCTCCAGCTTGGTTAGCCCTGGCAAGGGGTTGGTGCACTGCAGAGAGAGGAGCAGATCAGGCTTCTGTGGGATGCAGAGGAAACATGTGCCCAGCTGGGAGGGCAGCAGCAGAGCCATCACAGGGAACAACTGTCTGGGGTCAGAGGCTGGCACGGTCCTCTTGGCACAGCTCCCCACTGGAACACAGCGGGACCAGGGATGAGGATTAGGATAGTAAAAAGTTGTGCAGACAGAACCTCCCTTGACTGCACCCTTCAGAGGGAAAGGAGCCATCAAACAGAGCAGAGATGAACCAGAGATGATATCACCTGGCAAAGCCCCAGAATCAGACCCTTGCCTGGCTGATTAGCCTGTGAAATGGGTGCACCACTCCAGCCTGGTGGGGAGCTTGTTGTCAGGCACTCCCCCCTGCTGAATGAGTCTCTTTTCCCCCCACTCTCGGCAAGGCCCTCTGGATTACAGGCTTCCCCATCAGAGCGGAGCCGCTGGGCCCACAGGCTGGAGCTGGCGCCCGTCCAGGCACGCGTGGCCGCCTGCCCGGCACTCGCATACCGATCGGCTGGGCTGCGGCTGAGCGCGGAGGGGCAGGCACGCCCCGCCCAACTCCTCACCCTCTCCCAGGCACGGCATCGACCCAGCTGGGTGAGGTGTGAGCATGGCAAGGGTACCCCCTGCTGCCCCTAGAGCAACTCTTACAGCCTCTCCGGGCATCTCCGTGCACCGTCAGCCTCTGCTCCTGTGGTTGCAGCGCTGCCACCTCCCCACAGAGAAGCAGGGCTTTTCCAGCCCCAGGTTCTGATCTCCTCTATTTTTGCACCAGAGAACGGCTAAGAATATTTCCTACTAGAAAAGACTTGGATGTGAGTGACTGAAGGATGGGATGGGAACTGGGAGCAGTCCCCCCAAAAAGGCTGGGGAGCAGTGGGGACAGGGCTGAGTCCCAGACTGCCAGGCTGGGGGTCTCTCTGAGCATGAACTGCTCTGGGGAAGCTCACAGGTGTTCCTGTGGGTGCCAAAACCTCCAATGCTTTTCCAGTGACGCAAGAGAAACATATGGGGAAAGACAAAATAAGAAATTACAATGACTGTGGGACAGGGGTGAGAAAGTCCCTCACGTGCATTTGCTTCCCAAGCCCCAGTCGAGC
The DNA here is from genome assembly GCA_013397295.1 of Polioptila caerulea. Taxonomy (NCBI): domain Eukaryota; kingdom Metazoa; phylum Chordata; class Aves; order Passeriformes; family Certhiidae; genus Polioptila; species Polioptila caerulea. The sequence goes on along the minus strand of VYXF01004874.1, from coordinate 81,965 downwards.
TCTCCAGGAAGGCATCATTCCATGGAAATCAGACTTCCATTTATCGTCTGAGAGGGAAAGGAATTTTCCTATGTTTTATATGTTTCCTACAATAATCGCAGAATGTGGCTGTAAATGTTGCTATAAATAGGGCACCCTTTTAAAACCAGACTGTGTGTGAAAGCCATCAAGTCTGGGCTGTGCTGCCTCAGGGCACAGCCTGGTCAGGGCAAGGCAGTGAGATCTCTGTTGGATCAAAGCAAGGAATTTTTTTCTTCCCAAGTACTAACACATTGCTGCCTGTGCCCATGGCACCTGCATGATGCCCATGTTGATGCTGAACAGCTTCCCAGAATAAAGTCACCCCCTATACCCTGAAAGCCAACACTCCCCTACCCCAGACAAGAAATGCACCAGTGCTTGGAGATGACCTCTTACCTGCCCTTGGAGAGCCTCCCGAAAGCACCTCCCCAGCAGCCCCGGGGCTCTCTGCTGTTGCTGTCTGCTCTCAGTGGCAATGCTGTTGCCATTCCCGTGGGCATAGGTGTACCAGGGCACAGCAGCCAGCTGAGGCACCAGGACTGCCTCCACGCTGTTTTCCTCCGACACCTCTGCATCACCCCGCACCCTGGCCACCTGGTGAATTTGCACAATGGCTTCTGGAGGGTGGTTGATGTGGACGTTGACCAGAGAAGGGTTATGGGAAGCTGAAAGATGAGTTTACACCATATGTGTGACAACCTGGCAACAATTTGGCACTCAAAGAGTATTATCATGAACAACGTGACATGGGAGGAGAGGTAGACTGAGCCCACCAGGAAATCTAAAGGAAGACTGCATCTAAGAGAAAATATCTCTCTGGCCTAAAAAGAGGACAAACCGACCAAAACCTCCACAAGAAACTAGGGAAACCTCTTGTCTAACAACCTGGCCCAAAACAGCAAGCATAAGGAGGTAGTGACCTCCTCAGACCTGTTAAAAAAGATCTGAGGAGCACACAAGCAGGAGTAAAATGTGGGGTCTGGAGCCACTGGCCATGCTCACCCAGCTGGTTGGACAAGGGCAGGGTATATGTGGAGTGCCTCATGGAACTGCCAGCTGGGGTCTTTGGGCCTCTTCCTCCTTGCTTCTTTTCCAAAGAGGGAGCTGGCAGGTGGCAAAACTTCCCTGTGGAGTTGGAGGGGCACCAGCACTCATCCCGGCCCACGCAGCGCCCTCCATTCAGGCAGGGGATCTGACAGAAGTCTGCAAGGCAAAGAGAGGTCTGCTTAGAGGAGGAACTGAGACACCAGCTCTAGCCAAGGACAGCTGGGGGATGCCAGGCAGCTGCACCTGGACAGCACTAACCCCATGATATCCCAAGGACCAGGTCCAGCAGTTGCAGCCTGGAGGCAGGCTCGGGTCCCTGCTGGACAACACCACCTTCCCCAAGCTCTGCTCGCAACTGGAGTCATGGTTTGAAGAAGATGAACCCTCCCTTGGGCTCTGGGGCCACAACCAGGCTGGGGCATCCATGTCCTGGGGGGCTGCCAAGGTGGTGTTGCTGACACAGCAGGATCTCTTGGGGTGGGTCAGGAGCTATGGCAGCCACACGTAGCCAAGTCTGCCCAATTTCTTCACTTCTGCATTGACCCCTCCCCACTTGGCAGGGTTTTTACTCCTAGCCCAGAAGGGAACTCGGCCGATAGGAGAGGCAGAAAGAGAGAACAGGCAGAAAGCCACATCCTCAGAGCCTGTCTCACATCCAGCCCTGGCCCTGCCAGCAGTTCATGTGGGAGAAGTGTGGAGTGGGACAAAAGAATCAGGAGCAATTCATCTACACAGGCTCAGGAAAAGCATCCACAGATAAAACCAAAGTCATGTCCTTTCTGACCTCATCAGACACTTGTGAACTACACTCAGGCAACACTCAAGGATAATTCCTTGACAGATTATCCTGACTCATTCAGTGTGAGATGAGACATTGCTGCTTCACATTCCTGGATGGCTTGTCAGATTCATCCCAGGGATGCACACCTATGCTGTTTCAAGTTCATTTGCTCAAGCCCAGCACACAGTTTAGGGGGAGGAAACACATTTTTGAATTGGCAACCTAGGCAGAAATTGCAGTGAATACAATCTTCCATCAGTGTCCACAACAGCAAGACTTTTCATTCTCTCAGTGTTAGACGAATTTAAATGATACAGAGGCACTCAGAGGACAAGTCCCAACAAGTCCAGCATGTTGCTCCCACCAGCTGGCTCCAAGACAATGTGACCAACCCACAGCTGGATATCCCAGTGATATGATGAGCACTTCCAATGGCTCTGAAAGGTGAGCAGGGATTTCAGCAAGCCCTGTTTATAAGAACAGTTTGCAACCTGCAGCCAGCTCTCCTGGCTGCCATGTGAGTGAAAGGAGAGAACAGGAGGAAATTAGGTGATGAAAGTCAGCCCCAAGACTGCATGCCAACTAAAGCAGTGAGCTGGCTCTGAGAAGAAGGGGGTGGTGAAGCTTGGCTGCAGGCCTGACTCAAACACATCCCCTCTACCCAGGATGAGATGGAAACAGCATCTGCTTGCCCAGGAAAGAGAGCAATGAGGCAAAGAGAGAGAGTAAGCCCCAAAGACCCCAGAGGACATCTTCCAAGGCACTGAGAGAAGCCATCGCTTCCCCTCCCTACAGCAGCCCAAGCCTTTAGTCTGTAGAGTCAGAAATAGGAAGAGTAGAGTGGGGAAACAGGCAAGAAAGTAGGTGGAGGACACAGGGGTGCTCACAGATGCGGAAGCCAGATTTGGGATCGTGGTCATGCCCCCCTTGGCTATAGAGAGTGGTGGTGTCTCCTTTCTCGCAGCTGTTGTAGCAGCGCCCACTCTGGCATGTCTGTTTGCAGATGGTAGGTGTGAAGACAATTTTTATCTTCCTAATCTTCTCTGTCAGGTTGGCCCCTATGAAAGAAAAAGAGTGCTAAGTGGAAACAGTCTCTCCAGGCCAGAGGAGCTGTTATTCACAGCTCAAGCTCCAAAGCATTCCCAGTGCAACAAGGGGTCTGTGTCCCTCCCCAGGGTGGTGGAGCCACCATCCCTGGAGGTGTTTAAGAAAAGACTGGATGTGGCACTTAGCGCCATGGCCTAGCTGACAAGGTGTTACATCACTGATTGACTTGATGATCTCAAAGATCTTTTCCAACCTAGTTGACTCTGTGATTCTGTGATTCTGTCTCTCCTTGCCCCTTGCTCACTCCAGCCTCTTTTCTGCTCCAGCATCTGCAAAAATTTGTCAGCACATGAACAATGACAAGCAGCATGCTCTGCCTGCCCAATTGGAGTGGCATAACAGTGTGAAGGGACATCCATGCATTAACTTCATCATAAAGGGAGTTTTTCCACTTTATGCAATATTCTTTCTCCAGCCACATCAGTAGTCAGAAGACTGGCTGCTCTTAAACCACTGGAAATCTTTTCACATGAACACACTGGCACTCAGAAGAGAGAGCATCAGGTCTTAAGAAAACCATTATCTCCCTACAAGTGTCCTCTGACCTCCTGCAGCTATCTGTGGTCCTCGTCTGGTCCCTGACCATCCTCCCATATGATGGGAAATCCCACTCAGAGCTCTTTGGGACTTGTAGAAAGTGGTCAACAAACAGGACTATGGTGTAACCAGCTGGCTTGACTCCAGAGCCTTCCATCCCACCCCAGTGGAACAGTCGAGAGCTGCCCTTGCTGTGCTCACCCCCCTCCCTGTTTCAATCCCCACTTTCAGATTACAGCTTCAACCAGGTTCACGGCCCTATTTATGGGGGCTGAGGTGCCACATGGTGCCTCCTTGGGGAATCACAGCTTCAGGAGGTACTAAAGCTGCAGAAGACAACTGGCATCTGTCCTAGCTGGGAAAGCATTGAGGCTCAGCATCTGCATGTCCCAGCAGCCTGGCCTGATCCCTGCTCATGTCAGAAGGCATCAAGGCAGCAGCCAAAGGGAAGAAATAGATTCTGGCTGCACAATCTGACCTTGGGAGCTTCTCAGACTGAGGAGTAAGCTGGGAGACACCTTTCCTACAGACTGAGGCAATTCCCCTTCAGGGCAGTGTGCTGGGGTGATGTTCAGCATCTCTGAGATGCAATTGTCATATCCCCTGGCTCCTGCCTCAAGCCATCAGCATTTTGCTTCCCTGATGTGTCCCTTCAGTCGGGCCCCTTTCTTTGCCAAGCCCAGCAATGCCCATGCTGACCTTCCTTTTTCATTCCACTGAGCAGCACAGTCCTGAGATTCCAGGGTTTCTTGGGGATCCCCAGCCAAAGTGTTGCCCTTTCCCATGACCCCAAGAAGAAGCACCAAAAGAGTGACAGCTCTGCAGACCTTACCCTTTGCAGACAAGGTGTGCTCCTGGGGAACAGCATGTGGGCCAGAGCTGCTCTGCTCATGTCCATTCCCATTGGGGAGTGCATTAGAGATGAGCTGGCCATTGCTGGCTGGGTAGCGCCGGACAGTCCTTGATGGCCCTGTGTGCTGGGGGGAGACAGGAGAGCCAATTCTGCTCTGAATCCTGTGGAAGAGAAAAAATGAACCAATATGTCTCACAAGTGACTGCACTGACCCACAGTGCCTGTCCACCAATGTACCTTGCAGCAACCTTCACTGCCAAGCTTCCTGAGCCACGACCTGGACACAGAGATTTGTCTACCTGAGCAGGATCTCACGGCTCCCCTACTTTCAGTCATCCTCATGGCACACTGTTTCCCTCTAGGAACCATGCCCCATGTCCTGACACTGGCAGGACACAGTATTCACCAAGACATCCTCTCTGTACAATCACATCAGGCTGTCCTTCCACAGGGATGCTTCAGCTGCCCTGAAGAACCTCTGCCTGCCCATCACACTCAAGGTCTGTTCCTTCACCATAACAAACATAAGCAACTCCAAATACACTTGTTATGTGAAAGTTTTCTCAGGACCTGTCCTCCCAGCCCCAAACAAGCACTAAAAACACAGTAAGACAGTCAGAGAAGAGGCCAGACCAAGCAAATACACAAAACTTGGCCCATGAAAGTCACAAAACGAAAGAATGACCAAGAACTCATGTCTGTAATAGCAGTTACAACTTTCTGCTCTAAGTGCATTTATGGCTTTTGGTACTCTCTGGGGACTAAGGATGCAGAAGCCATCCAGCTCTCAAGGTCACACTTCATACACACTCTTTTATGAAGCCATGTATACCACAAGGCAGAGCTCTATGTTAAAGATCTTGATCTGCTGCACTTGCTCCCATTTCCTTTTACTGACTGCAGTACTAAGCCTCTAAGAGGATGCTCTGCTTTCCAACAAAAGTATCTCACTCTCATCTGCACCACCTGCAAGGAAAAAGGCTTGGTACAGCCAAGGGCCAAAGAAGGTTGGCTGCCCACATGCTCCTGGGGTTTCTTTGAAAGTCCCAGTCTTGGATGCCTCTGTAACTGAACTTCAGTACTGACAACTCATCTGCATACCCTGTCCAACACCTCCATCTCTATGTGGCTGAGGCAAAGAGTGGCACTTCCCTCTGAAGTGCCCAAAGAGGTCAATCCCATTCTGTGGTTTTTACCATCTTCCTTGTCAGAGTCAGCACAGGAGATGTGTTACAGTGTCTACAGGGAAGGCAAATTTCTAAACCAAACAGGACTGGATGATTCAATGAGAATTGGCTGACAGCAGCTCTGCCTTGCAGACATTCCTTGGATAGCTTGGAATAACAATAAGATCTGGGGAGATGGAAAGGGAGCTCATGCTGTGCTGGTATTCAAGTGGGTCAAGAACAACACACAAGGTAACTGTCAGCCATCGAGCCCAAAATCAGCCCTAACATTGGAAAAGGTGACGCACAGGTCAATTGATTGGGAACTAAACAAAAGGAATGCAAAGTGACGTCAAGTCAAGGAGGTCTGTCAGAGGAGTCCATTTGCATAATTTGATAGAATTAGACACATGCACACCAGCAAGCTGAGAGCCTATGTTATTTCAATTAAAAAATACACAGGGAAGTACGAAGTCAATCAGGCACATGCAAAATTAATAATAAACTGGCTGTGAAACAGAACACAAGAAGTAGTTGTCACTGGGGAAAGAATTAGATGGGTTCCAGGGTGATCAGTATGAGGCCTAGCATGGCTCAAGAATTTCATCTGGAAATAAATATTTTTATTTTGAAATAAACATACAATTGACATTGATAATGTGTGCTGCTGACACAAAAATTTGCAATGTGGTGTATCGTGATGAGAACAGAGCAATCACACAGAACAGTTTGGATCTCTGTGGAGGGTAAATACATCCAAGCAACATGGGATTTTAATAGAGCCAAATGCAGGATTACACTTCTAGGGAGAAGGAATGCAGGCAGCAGCTGCAGATAGTTGGAGATGATCCTAGAAAACAGCAATTCTGAAAAGATTTCAGGGCTAATGACAAGCAATTAAATATGAACTGTCAGTTCAATGCCCTGACATTAGGACATTGAAACACTGCAGGAACAGGGAGGTATTTTTGCCTCCCTACATGTCCTCATCACAGGAGGATGTATACATGCTATAATATCATCCTAGCTGTGATGTAAAATATGTCACATCTTCTAAGGGATATCAAAAAAAAGGAGAGAATACAGGAAAAAACATGACAGAAATAATTGGGGAACTGGTGAAAATGCCTTTCTGTAAGAAACCTGAAGTGTTCAATCTCTTCAATTTAGGATAAAGAAGATGAAGAGGCGCTCTGATTAGAGGGCACAGGTTTCTCCACAGGAAAAAAATGCCAGGTGTAAAGAGCTACCAACACCTGCAAACTGAAGCCAAATGATTCCTTACTAGAAACATGCCTACATGCAGCAGTATAGCTGTCTTCCTTCTGCAAAAACCTCAGCGGTGGATTCCCAAACTCCTGATACCACCTCTTCAGGAGAGGAGAGTGTGCTGACAAAAATATTTCTAGGCTTGTTAAAATCAAGAACTAAACTGAGATGAGAACCACAAACAATGCTTGTTTTTCAATAATCAGCAAGGCTTGCCAGAATAATTAAAGAGTTCTACCTCAGTCCCGTTCAGAAGCTCCCCTGAGATTCTGCAGAGTACCACCTACCACAGATGGCCAGGGCAGCCAGGCATGACCTGCCCACACATTTCTGAGCTACTAATTCAGCCCTGCAGCCAGGAAAGGAACTTCTGACGCCTGTTATGTACTGCTTTGTCACCTGGTGTGCTGCTGCTAGTTTTGTTGGTGACAAAGAAAATGCCGTAAGAAACTCGAGGGAGGCTAGGAAAGAGCTGCCATGCCTTGGAAGCTCAGGCACATTTGTTCTCTGATCTCTAGGAAGAGATCCCAAGCATAGGCCTATGGGTGAACAAAGCTGGGATTCCAAGGTTTTTTACTGAAGAGATGGAAGCACCCTGAGGAAAAGAAGTGCATTCCCCCAAACAACAGTGACTGTCTTAGTGCTGGCCCTGAGTTCTGAAGAGTCACTGGGTGAAGGTGACAGGTAGCACAACACAGGGAAATATCAGCTCTTCTGCTTGAAAACCCTCACATCATGACTACCCTTAAAAAAAAAAGGGAGCAGGCTATGTGCAAGTAGCAGAGCTTGGCTGGACTCCATGCAGTGCCTGCCTAAAGGAACTTCACCCTTTGGCTTTAGGAACATCTCTTGTCATTCCCAGGATTACCAAATCTTGTAACAAAACCCCAAACAACAACATATTAAGGGCTTTAAATAAAATAATCATTAGCATTTCAGTTCTAAAAAAAAAGGGATTACATGACCTTACTACAGGGGGCAGTGCCAGCTTCACAGAGGAAAAACAGAGTAGGAACATTACTCCATGGTTTGCAACACTTGAGGAAAAGTCATCCTACTGAGATCCCATTGGCAAAGCATTCCAGTGTGAGCTGAAGCAGGGAGGAGGTGTGGGGGGGTCAGATTTGCTTTGAATTAGTTTGTTTATTTGGTTCTATTCTAGGAGGATGAGCACTGGGATTTGTGGACTGAGTTGAGTAATACCATTCTAGCCTGGGCTACAGAAATCAATGGCAAAAGGCATCTTTCCATCTCAATTTGTCATGCTGAGCAGCTGGCTCATGGGCAGGGAATGCAAAGCACAGTTTTTTCCTCCAAACCTTCAGAGTCAGTCCATGCTAGGCAGACAGGGAGTAGCTTGCTTGAAGTGTCTCAGAAAATAGACCTGAGCTCACCACAGCAGTACGGATCTGATCAGAAGCCATTAGCAATCCCTATTCATTTGATGGATCTTAATAAACATAGGCCTGGAGCTTGGCCAGTTCCCAGGGATCTGCACTGCCACAGGTTCTCTCATTGGTGTGGCTGTCCTAGGGGTAGCAGTGAGGATGGGAAACAGATGGGGTAGCTCCAAATCAGCAGAGAGTGGAGCTTGTGGTACCACATTCCATGCCTCTACCTGCTTGAGAAGAGGCAATGAAGATGCAGAAGAGTTTGACACTTCAAGCACTATGTTCCAGCCACTTAAAGTCCCAGGGCCTCATATTCATTGAGCTTACAGCCTCCCTCAACATGGTATTCCTCACTTCCCCTCCTTCAGCCAGGCACATGGCCAGCACAGATCTCTGCAAAGAGGCAGTGGTCTCTTCCTTGACAGACAACTGCCTGCCAAGCAGCTGGTTTCCCTGCCCTTCATCCATCAGAGCTGCTGACAACTTGCTCTGTGTCAGGCACAGCCTGTAGGGCACAGACTCTGAGGACACCTCTTCTTCTGGGCTGTCCTGCAGCACCTGCCTCTGGAGCTCACCACAGCAGTGGTCCAGGACAGAACACGGGGCAAGGAGGGGAGGCAGAGGGAGCAGTGTCTCCTTCCAGGAGCGTGGATGTGTGTGCTCCTGCTGATTTCTACCAGCTGAAAGGTCACTGGCTGAGAGACCTCAGTCACCTTCACAGGGAAACACCTATAGGAATTAGGTGCTTCTCAAAATTAAGAGATTTGGGATGGTAGGGAGCTGTGCAGATGGACTCACCCATATCTGCAACAGTTCAAAACTATCCAACAAGCTCTTTTAGCTGCCCTATTCTGAGGTGCAGGTCAAAGACCTGGATTTCCTATAAGCCCAAGGACACATGCTAGAAGTCAAGAGGGGAGGTCTGGTCCCCTGCATTCTAGTGTTACACATCCCTGCAGGACCCAAATAACACTTTTATTTCATTCAGCAAGGGATCCTACACATCATCACAGCACTTTTGTGTGTAAACATTTTATTTTCAAAGAATTTTGGTAGCACTTGCACTCTGCTCTATATTTGCTTTAGTCTTAGCAGGGTAGAGAAGGTACAAAAACATTGTATGCCCTGGATATCATGGTTCTCCTGCCAGTCTCAGAAGAACATACAAGGGGCCTGTTCTCTGACCAGAACAGGTGAGTGATTTCCTCACTGAGCTGGCAGACTCCCAGAAACTGCACAGATGGATGGGAGGATGTCTGTTTTCTGAATCAACCACAGGGTTTTTTTGAAGCCTGCAATTTCAAGATTAGATATGCAGAGTCACAATAACCAAGTCTAAATCACTGAGACTGAGGTATCCAGAAAACAAAACTTTTTTCCTAACCCACTGTATATAGAAAGCATTTTCAAATCTCTGATCACTTCTGATGATCATAGTTCTCTGGGTAAGCAAAAGCCAGAGGGAGTACAGGTGGGCAAACTGTTCTCTTAGTGACTTAACACCAGGCATCCTCCTTGGAGCTGGAGGCAAAGATGGCAAACTCTTCAAAGCACTTCCCTCTCCCCAGCAGCAACACCTCAGTCTTTCCTGGATTTAGCTTCTATCGGCTGCTCTTCATCCAACTGTTGACTTTGGCCAGATTGCTAGTGAGCTGGGAAATGGTGGGGTTTTTTTCTATTTGTGTAAAGGAAATGCAGAGCCAAGTACCACAAGAGTATTACTGGTTTTTCATCCAGCCTGCCTCACCCTCTCCCCAGCCAAACCCTGACAAACCTCAGCAGGGTGGATGGCTTGAGACACTGTGGAGAGAGTGAGTCCTGGGCAGTGTGGTCAGCAGGGAGGGGCACTAACACCAGACAAAGAAAGGGGCTGGATAGATGAGAATTGGAAATTCACTATTCCAGCTGGAAACAAATCTTCACCATGCTGAACATCAGGGAGAGGTGACAGAGACTATTGAGACCTACGGAGCAATTCTCAGAAGGGCAACAATAGCACTGGCCCAAATCTGAAGATAAGCAGCTCTCAGAGAAGAAACTATCTTCCCAGGGTCCAGAAAACCCCATCCCCGGGCTCAACAAGCTCCATCTCTCCAAATATAACCAGCTTGCTGCTTGGGATTCGCTTGCTGCCTCCAGGTACACAGAAAGGACACGGGGCTGGGAGCAGAGTCCCATGGAGGGGAGCCACTGCAGCACTGCTAAGTCCCCCCCAGCTACTCCAGGCTGCAGCCTGCATGTACATCTCCAAGATGAGTGGGCTCAGCCAGGACAGGGACTCAGTCATGCTCAGCCCCTGATAACCTGCCAGGGCAACAGGCAGGTTCTCCCCTGGATTTTAAATGCTTAACAATACAGGGTGTCTGTCTTGTCCATCTGCCTGTCCCTCTGGCAAGATGCCCTCCCTGCTTGGGGCCACAGGGACAAAAATCAGTGATTCACTTCCCCCTTTGTAATGCTCAGCAGTTGCTGATTTTCCACTAAAGCATCACAGAAGAATGGGCAGCATTAACACCAGCATCTGTGTCTATGGGGGAAAGAGAAGCAGCCAGCTTTGGAAAGCAGTAAATTGACTGCAAACCAGAAACTTCCCCTTTCTTGGACTCCAAATAGATTCCTCAGCAGGCAGAAAGGAATCAAGGCTCAGTCAGCAGACCCCGGTGCACAGGAGAGACATTGCTTAGAGAGCACTCAAGTTTATTATCAATTAGCTCACAAACATGCTGACAAGGAAGACAGCTCTGTTAAGACTCTGGGAGGAGGGGGAAAACTACACCATACAAGGTACCTGACTTCAAGCCCACCCACATTACGTCCATAAATCCTGGCTCAGTTTATTATCTCCAGGAGCAGCAGAAATACCACTGAAACCTGCCTACTGTCCCTCCTGCTGGTGTCTTCAGCCTTGGTACCTCCCATTCAAATAAGGGAGACCCTGGAGTCTGAAGCCCATGCTCCCCAGCATTTGTTGGGAGGCAAGGGAAGTTCTCCTGCACAGAGGAAGCAGCTACCAGCATCCCACAGGCATAAGACCTTCTTTGGAGAGCCAAGCAGAATCTGTGAACCATGGAGGCCACAAGAATGACCGCTCAGGGCCTTTGTGCCAGATTCACAGACACCTACAGCCAGATGTCATGCAAGATGAGACACAAGACAAAGGCACCTGGACCATCACAGGGGTATCAAGGCGCAAGTAATTCAAATTTTTCTTCCCTTTCAAGACCTCTAGAGCTGCTGTTGGCAGAGAGTCACTGATGACACCCTTTGCCTTTGTGTGGGAGGGCACAAACAGCACTCACAAAGTGGGCCTGCAGGACCAGTGCATCAGGCTCCCTGCTGCACATTATACTCTGTCACTGGCACATGCCAAGAGCCATGTCAGTCCGGCACCCAGGTGCCAGCCCTGGGCAACTAAGAAGCAACCACAGCAACTAAGAAGCTCTCATAGAGCCCACATGGCTCTTATTTTGGACTCTCATCTGTGCCATGTTGCAGTGGTAACTCCAGCTGTCTGCTCCACTTGACATATGTGCCAGTGGTTGGCCAAGATTTCCCTGAATCTCTCACTACAAACCATAGCAACAGATGTGCAAGTCCATGGGACAGCAGAGTCACCAGCTGTCTGCCTCATGCCACCAAGCTCAGACTCCACCATGGCCCTGACATCTTCCTCCTTCTGGCCCCCAAAGCAGTGCCAGTGCTGCAGGGCCATCCTAGCTGGCTCCCAGCCCACCACATACTGTGTGAGAACAGAGAGGGAGAGGGCTGGGAACTCTAATTTTATCTGTTCAGGAGTTGCCAGACACCACATACGTAACTCAACCCCTCTAAGCTCACAGACAACTAACAAGTTCTTTTTAACCAGTCTCTTGGCATCCTATTTGCACCTTAGCCAAAGTGGTTGCTCACATGCCTCCACACAGCTCCCTGCTGACATTAAATGCCCTTCCCTTGCCATGTGTGCCACACATGCCACCTGCCACCCTGCTGAATGCTCTTCTTTGCTCTCATGTATTAGGCAGGGAGCAACTGACTCCCTGGAGGAAGTCCAACTCTCCAGGCATGGGAACAGCACCTGCCTGGCCCAGCAAGGCTGCAGAAACATGCCCTGCACAAGGGCATGGCATCAGGTGGTCATCAGGAGCTGCAGATTGTGCTCATGGCTGGATCCATCAGATCTTAGTGCTGACTCATAAAATGGCCAGAATCATGATTTCCAAATGCCAGATGTGATAAAGAGCTATCTGCAATCTGCTTGTCTCCAGAGCTGAAGCACAGGCCAATGCCAAAAATAAAAATGCAGCCTTCAACTGCTCTGAGCTTCGAGAGGAGCCAACAGAGGAATCACACCAGGCTACTTGATTACAAATGCCACATTTGGGCCATACCTTGAACACTCCATAGACCAAAACAGGGATTTAGATGGTGAGGGAGATCAGGCAAGGTACCACCTCTCTGCAGAACTGCCCAGGCTGGCCTGTGGTGCTCAGCTGCAGCACACTCCTTTGGGCTGAAACAATGAAAAAGCTGCCTCAGTTGGCTCCCCTGCTGCATGGAGGGGCTAGGGCTGAGCAGCACAATCAACGGGCACAGCACTGCTGCCAAATGCAGTCACACACCTTAGTGATTAGAAACACATCCAGAAGCATCCTAACAGCTGCCATCACATGCAGGTCTCCATCGGTGTCACCATCTTACTGCAGAGCTCACCCGCAGCCTTTGCACCATCACAAACCTGCCAAAAGCTGCTGGCATAGTCAGAGAGGTGGGCTGTCAGTCACGTAATGTGACCACCCCACCAACCACAGCAACACCTCCTCTGCCCCTCTCCTACTTCCCATGCTCCCAAGTACAGGATTCTACCTCGGGAAGGATCTGTATTTAGGGCAGTGGCATACAAGAAGAGACAACCACATATCAACCTGTGCTTGTACACACAAGCACGCAGATCTCCGTCTCAAAGGGCCCTCTGTTACCACAAGACACAACAGCTGCAAGCTGAGGCCTGGCTGTCATCTAAAGAAACCTGCTGCAGAGGCATTAGCCAGAGAAAAGCTCAACACTGGCTGCAGGGAGGTCACTCCTCTCCCCCATAAGACAGTGAGAAAACAAGCACATTTGAGTTTCATTTCCATTTTGTTGACTAGCAACACCCACCCCCTTCACTAGGCTGCCAGCTTCAAAGCCCTGAAAAAACACTTTAGCCTATTCATCCTCGCACCCACATGCACCCCTGGGAGTGGGGGGAGCCAGCTGCCTGCCCACTGCTCTACACAGGACATGGAGAGGGCTGGAAAAGCCTCTCTCATCCCAAGCATGTGAGTGGGGTGAAGAGTTTGTGGCTGAACACACACACACAGCATGAAAGCAACAACGTGAAGAGATGTGTGTAGTGCTCTCATCTGAAGAAGTGAAGGCTTTTCATCTACAGCAGGTGGTCTCCCACTCATCCTGGGAACACTGTAGATCTAAGACATATTTTAAGCTAAAATAATGGTTAAACACCCAGCAGGATGTCCTGGCCTTTGGATCTCAGTGTTGTTAGGTCTTCTCACATTGCTCCATCCCCAGCCACACACAGGATTCCTGCACCTGCAGCACTCAATCCATGAGAGCTGAGTTGGGATGCAACCTTTGCTATCCACTCTTGAAGTCTCTTCCCTGCCAAGGATCAGGGAATGAGCATCCAGGTGATTTTTAGTCTGGACTGTTCTGGACTGGCTCCATCCCTCCATTTGCTCACTAGCTGGAACACTAGTGGCTGTCTGGGAACCGGGAGCACCCTTGGCCAAGTAAGCATGATGCCTGATGGCAAAGCCAGTGACTCCAGGAGTACCATGACCATGAATCAGCTCTACACCTCTCTCACGTGGCCTTCAGTACCCACACCAAGGACTATAAGGGAGGAACAGGTTTCACAGAGAAGGGATGTGGAGTGCTGTGCCTGCTTTGGCAGTGCCTGGACTCCAGCTCTGCAACAGCAGAGCTCCAAAGTCATGGAGAAGGCAAAGCTCCAGTGTCACTATCAACCTGTCATTACATCCCTGGAATAGTTTGGCACATGGCCTTTTAGAAAGCCATACCATTGAAAAATTACCATGGCCACCCTGCCAAAGCTACAGGCAACCTAATACACTCTGCCCCATCCTGATAGCCTCAGCCTCCAAGTATGTTACTCATTCTCCAAGGCCAACATTTGGCTCAGTTTTGCAGATGTGGGTCTGTTAACCATTCCCCTCAGCTCCCTCCTTCCCTCAGAATTCTTTCCAATTTGTCAAGATCTTTTCTGGCAATAAAGAATACCTTGACTCAGAGCAGAAGCCCAGGGTGTACAGGAAAAAAAACTCATCTGACTTGGGTCTTTTACCTCCTAAGCACCATCAGCACCTGGTATACACCACACACGTTATCCTCCATTGACTAATTTGCTGTTCACTTTTACCCTAAAAAAATCTTAGTCTCTCCTTCCAGATTTCTTCCCCTCATAGAGAATATTTTTCCTTCAGCAGCACAGATAAGATTTTTTCCAGCCTGAATGCCTTCTTAATTCCTGCCTAGATGTTTAGTTTCTGCCTAAATGCGAGCCTTCACACAGGTGAAAATAAAATGAGGTGGTGTGGAGAGCAAGGTACCAATCCCACCAAGCACATCTTCATTTCCACCATTCTTGTATCAAATCAACTTCAATTAATCCCTTGTTTCCTGCTAGCACTGGTGATTTATGGGAAACATTTGCAACTAAAGAGAACAGCTTTGATTTTACTGAAGTAACAGTTTAAACCAAAAAAGGCAACACACAGTCAGGTATGAGAAACTGCAGTAATCCACAGGCACAAGGGAGCTGAAAGCAAGATAGATGACAATCCTAATTCAGGCATTAGGAAAACTCTCCCCAGCATTTGATCATGTGGCCTTAGTGCTCTTCTAACAACTTGCTTTTTTATAGAACTGCTATATAAATTGTATTGTCATAAACGTCCCAAATGATATATGTATAGTATATAAAATAGACTATAAACTGGATTTTCTCTACTACCTTACCTACCACATGTACAATGTATTTGCCCTGCACCCTGCTCTCTTGCATGGAGTCTCAGATTAAGCTGACAGTAGCAGCACTCCTTTTCAGTTAGAAGGAAAATGCATTTGAACTGCCTAAAGGCTGCATTAAGCTATAGGAATGGCTCCCAAGGAGGTGCAGAGAAAGCAGGTCTAATGTAAAGACCATATTTGGAGTTTAAAAAAGGGGCCCGAAAGCCAGCTAGTCTCCTGCTGCTCTAAAAGGTGTGCAACCCCCTAGGAAGTAAATACACAAAACATATAAACCAGAATGGTGCTGACAGCTTTAAAACACTAGAAAATAAAACAACTGCATCTGGTGCCAGACTAGAGAAGGTATATCAGGTACTTTAAAAATAGGAGTATTTTTATATAAGAAAAATGGCATTTACATTCCTCTTGAGTAGCTTGAGTTTTTCCTTTAGGCTTCTCATCCAGCTTGCCAAGGACTTTTGACTATGTCAAAGCAGGAAAGGGGCCGAGATCTGGAGCTTATGGAGAGCTCATTGTCCTGAGTGACATATTTTCCTTTTCACATATTCTCACGCGGAGTGGCACTGGCTTTTTAGTTTCAAATTTTTAACAATGTCTCAGATATTTACTCAAAGTTGGCTTTGGATCAAGGAACGTAAATGTTTGGCCACCTTGTAAAAACCATATTGCCAAAGGGAAGCACCTTAGAAAGCTGCAGTTATGGCTTATCTGCACTGGGAAAATATGCCATTCAAGTAACAAGCATAAAGACACTGTAGTGGCACAAAGCTGGCACCGGGGCTTTACCCCGGGAATTCAACATCATGCCCTGTGGATCTCCTGGGCTGGTCCCATTCCAATGAAGTGAGAAAGCTGCTGCAGCCCATGTCACAGGAATGCACTTAGACAGGGGGATGCTTCTCATCAAGGGCTGGCTTTTATTTTCTCTTATATTTGGAGATTAACAAATTTTAACACTCATAAATGTGGACTGAGTGACTGTCGTAAGTGAGCAGAAGAGCAGAAGATGCATTCAATAAGCATGTAGCTAGTATAAACCTCCTTGGAGGGCTATGCATAAGGTAGACAAACAGTCCTGAACACTCGTCAGCAACCCAAGTTAGGCAGTAAGCAAGTTCCCTTTTTTCTCATAAATGTGGAAAGTTCAAAGCTGGCAAGAAAGGAGGCTCCAGATCCTGCTTTAACAATTAAGACAAATCTGCCTCTGTTTGGAGCAGCATCTTTAAAAAGCAAGTGACCTTGCCATGAACTTTTTGTTCTATCTGCTAGTCCTCAATGACAACAAGCTCATCAAGCTGATTTTGCCAAGCCACAGTTCTCAATGTCGGGTTTTAAGTGGTCACCTCAGGGCAGGCAGCTTTCTATCCACTCATGGGCTCCACTCCCCTTTGCAAAGGATCATGCTTTACATTTGACTACCACCAGAACAAGATTTTCAAATGAAACAGAACAATTTTCAAACAGGGGGAAATATACTTTCTCCATCCAGCAACCTCTGCCACACACCCAAGATCCTCCCGTCTGCTTGCTCCCTGCTGTTCTAATCCTTCGCTTCCAGGAGAGAGAACAGAGATTTTGGCACAGCCTGCCTGCTGGCATGAGGTTCCCAGTGCTCCCAGGCCAGGAGCGCTTGCCACAGCTCCTTAAGGGCTGCATATAGCCCTTCTCATCAGGAAGGGAGGAGATGTCTCCTCCAGGGTGCTGCAGAGGAGAGTCTGAGATCAGAAATCAGTAGGCCAGGCATGTTGCAACTCAGCCCTCTTCCTTTTCCATCCTGAAAACACCAGGCAACTCCCAGCAACTGCCTTGCCTAAACAGAACCCTCTCAGAGGAAGCTCCCTGCCCTCAAGAGCTTAGCTGCATTAAGCTTTCTGCACAGTGTCTCAGCACCTTACACCACAGCCATGTCCTTTTCCCTTGCCTGCATTACTGGGGAAATGCTCTGCAGGTCCCAGACATCTCTGCTTCTCATCCCAGAGGAAGGATGCCTTGCTTTGCAAGCAGCCATCATCCAGCACATACATCCCATCCAGGCAGCAGAGCTCCCTTGCACAGATGCTGGCTACAGATTTATGCACAACACTCCTGGCAGAAGAACCTTCTCAGGTGACAGCAACAGGACTCTCCACACACACTGCCCAGAGTCAAAGGCATCTGGTCAGCCATCCTGAGGGTAAGGGGCAAGGGAACAAACCCCTTCCACTCCCTGCTAAATAAACATGAATTCTGCTGATACTCTAGCCTTAGGAAAACAAAGCTGTTTCCATTTAGCTCGGCTTTTGGGCTGAGGTGCAACTCCACCCGCACAATCATCCATCAGGGCTTTGCTTCTCCAGGCAGAGATTCAGGCTGAGATCAAGAAGAGGGAGGATTTGCAGCTAGTCCCTGCCGGGAGGGCCTCTCTCCAGAGCACTTGCTGTTCCAACCAGCACAGAATGGGGGCCTCTCAGCTTCTGCAGCAGCTAACAAGTGTCCACAGGCTCCCTCAGACACCTGATTTCAAATCTCCACTGAGCCACAGACTGCTGAAGGGACTTGGGAAGTGGAACTCATTGCTTAGCCTGTATTTCCAGGGATGACAGTTTGAGCATCACCAGCTTTGGTGCCAGCAAAGTAGACCAAGAGCTGCCCTTCTCCTAGCCTAGTCCTTCCCTGGGCAAGAGCTGAGCTCAAGTAAGACTGAATACATCTTCTTCTTTAGTCCCAGGAAGAAGAGAGAATGCACACCGTAGAGACAAGCCAAGGACAGAGTGATTCTTACCCAGGACCCCTCCAAACACAAACACTGATGGCTATGTGTAACTCCACAGCACTGATGCCTGTGCTCAGCACAACATTCAAGCTGACCTTCACATCCACATCTTTCCAAGACTGCCAGCACACCCAGAAAAGGATCTATGACAGCTAGAGTGGGAATGCCCACAGGTCCATTCCCTAGCCCTCACATTGGACAGGTGAAAATACAAACCAACCAGTACAACCAGTTGCATGTGACTGGTATAGCCCTGTTGCTCAAGGAGCTGCCACTTCTCACCAAGGATGAGAAGGTACCCTGAGGGTAGAGGACTGACAGTAACATCTCTTCTTAGAGACCAGGTCTCTGTGGAGGATTCACAGGTTTTGTTACATGTTTATAGGGAATCTAATATAGTACTGCTCTAGTGCATGGCTTCAGAGCTTCTGATGGTTAGCTCTGTACAAACAAACACAAATAAAGCCAATACAGATGCAAATAAACAAAAGGAGAATGCAAATTCACTCACGTGAGGATTGATTTCCTGTTTTGGCACAGCAAGAGAAGGCTTAGATGTCTATAAGCTCCCACTCTTGTGTAACTCCTGCTTGTTAGCAATGCAAATGTACAGGAAGGTTGGGGACTGGCTGTTTGTCCTGGAACTCAGAGTCTCCTCACAACCACTGACCTAGAATCACCATTGTCCTCCATCCACTGAACAATCCAAGAGCTTCTTCTACCTCTTCCTTATCGACAAATCAGACAAGTAGCCCAGCTTCTGTGAAATCATGGCAGACTGACTAGAAAAAGTCAATGTCTACCAGTACAGCCTACCCTCATCCTGGAGCAGACCATGGACCTGACAAGCCAAGCTGCTCCTCTCACACTTAACAGTGAACTGAACTCCAGTGAATGCAACTCCAAGTTTGCAGTGCCTAAGAACCAATCTTCATGCTTGCAAACAAGAGCAAGCTCTACCCAGCTCTTTTAAGACAAATTTCTTGCCTTTGCTGGTACAGCCCAACTGTATGAATAAAGTTTCATGCAAAAGCACAGGAAATACTTCAGTGGAAAGAGATGACGGTGTCACTGCAAGTTCAGACAAGTCTAAGAGTGTGGTTTCATGAGACAAACAACCAACCTAAGAAGTGACTTCCACACCACCAAAAGGGGAGTCACCTCCTTTCCTCCCCTTCATTGCTAGACTTGCAATTCTGTCCAATTCTTCAGTCTCATGACCTTCCAATAAGCCAATTTAGCCCACTGAAGTGGCAGAAAATTATCCTTGATTTTGCTGTATTCATTTTTTTTTGCTGGTTTACTGAACTGAGCTAACTGCCCAAGAGACCACACGGGGACCAACAAGTGAAGCGATGGGAGGATATGGCCAAAACCATGCCTTTGGCTGCAGATGCTCACTCTTACAGGCTCTGCAGCTAGCCCAGAAGCTGGCATGCTGAAAGGGACACAAAAACATATGGGAAACAACTTCTAACAGCAACAAGACTTTTAAGCCTTGCTGTAACATACCGTGTTGTAAGTTCCACAGAAAAAATCCAAGTGACTGAATTGTACAGAAGAACACCCAGGGGCTGAAGAGAGACATTTCGATGCAGACCAGTGCCAGGGTGCAGGCAGCCCTCCACCTGCCTGCAAAGCAGGGCTGTTAAACATTGCCTGGGCAGCACAGCACCCAGAGGGGTGGTGACAACTCCCTCTTGGAGAGACACACAGCAGCCTCAGCGAATCCTTCAGGACATCTCCAGAAGGCAATCAGTGGTGGACGTGCCTGGTGTCCTACCTGTGGCCATTGCAAAAGATGATAGTCAAATTCTCTTGCTGAAGCATGGGATAAAGGTGACAGCCTATGGCCTGCATGGGGAGGGAAGGAGGAGCAGCACAGCATGGTCCTTAATGGAGTCCCATTTCCTTGGGGTAGTGCCAGAGGATTTAAGGTACGTCAGGCAGCTGGGCATTCAGCAATCCCAGTTCAGTGATCACTAGATGCTATGTCTGACTGCCTGGACAAGAATGCTCAGCCCTCTGTCCTCTGTGCAGAGCCTGAGGTCATGTTCCTAACTGGGAAAGCCTTCAACAGGTGCTCTATCTCCAAGGACACTGCTCTCCCTCCCCGCCAGTCCCTCCACACAGAGTGGCAGCACAGAGGGGTAGAAGGAGGTCATCACCGCAGGGAAACTCATCAGCAATGCCCAGGATTACAGGCACGTGAGAGGGCTGCATGCTCTCATGGGCAGCAAGACTCTCTTAGGGCAGCAATGACAAGGGCTTGGCCACCTCTCCCTGCCAGCATCACCTCTGCATTTCCTGAATTTGGTTTCTATCAGATAGTCTTCCATTTTGGCTATTTCATCCATTTCATCTATTTCCAAGATATGTCAGCTTCAGTGAACTACTTGGTGCCAGTAAAATCTTTGCCAGTCATTTCATTTGAGCCTCTCCAAAAGTGTTGACAACCAAGGCTCTAGAACTGTCTCCAGCCCATGCCTCTGCTTCAAAAGAGACAGAAAGGCAGTAGCTACTGTAGGAGCAGCGGGCACATTGGAAACAACCTGCAGGAAAACAGAAAAACAAAGGCCAAACTGACCTCTCCTCAGGCAGCTCCAAGTGAGGTTGACAGAGAAAGCCAAAAGTTCAGAGAAATTAAGGAAAAACTGAAGTTACCTCCTGGTTAAGCACCTGTAATTTACTGTAATGTCTTCCTGACTGTGACTGAGGGGCTTCTGCTGGAAGCCATGAGGAAATTATCTGCTTTGGTGGCTACCAACAAAACCAGTCTTTCAGGCCTAGCAATTAAGTGAACAGCTCCAAGAAACAAGGAACACAGGGGCCTTTAGTGGTGGTGCACTCTAAGACTTTGCTCCCATGTTTACAGACTCTTACAGAAAAGTGGAGATGGTCTAAAAAAACCAAACAAATAATATGTGTGGGTTGTACAGCAGCAGGCACTACTCTCAATGCTCCAACCCCACCAAGCTGCTGGCACAGTAGCAGTGTTTATTAGGGAAAGACACCTCTCCCATCTTTACTGCCTCGTTCAGCAAAACCAGCTCCAGCTCCAGCAGGACGTCACAAAACACGAAGTTTTGTGAAGGAGTGGTAGCTCAGGTACAGGAGCCTCTCAGCACTGATCTGAGGCAGGTGCACTGATGCACTAAGTTCTTCCTCACCCAAAAGACCAGATGATGCCACAGTTGTCATCCTGATCTTAACACACTCCTCAGAGTCCCTCCTGCATGGACCTTTGAGCTCCAACAGCTCGACCTCTGCTTCTATACCCAATATGCAAGCATCCACCTGGGTACCAAAATGACCCAAACCACAGCAAAATTACTCAGAAATATAGAACAAATGGCTCAATAATTGCTAGAGTCTGCCAGGAGACATCTCTGTAAGTCATTGTTTTGCTAATACCAGCACTTACGAGCACACCTCAGATGTATGTATTCTGTGGGTACTACCTGGATATATTGCTCTAAACATATCCTCTTGGGAAAGAGATTTACCCACCACTCCTCTGCCCACCCTGCTGCTACCATGAAGGCTATTCACCAACAGGACAAGGGCAAATTGATGACCTTCACAGCTCTCCTTCCTCATAGGATCATCATTAGCCCGTCTCATTCCTGTGTGTGCCAAGGGACTGTGACAAAGTGCTGGAAACAAACTGAGTCCCTGGGAGGGACAGCAGGAGCTGACCCCCTTATGTCAACTACCACAGCCTATGCAGGAGTTTTTGTCAAGAGCCAAGTTGCCTGGTCGCATGAAGCAGACACTGTGGCCCAACTGATCAAGGTGTTAGTTGCCTGAGGGATTGGTGGAGCATCCTGCCAGGAACCAGGTTTGACTTACACAGCTGGGACGTGCCGTGGGATGGGCGCCTGAGCCCCCTGCGGGGAGGCATCCCGTCCTATTGTGCTGGTCCTCCTCCGGAGGGAGCTTGTGGGGGGCTGGAAGGCAGCAACGGCATCAGGTGGGTGGTACTCCTGCTCAGGAACAACTTCTTCACACCGGAGGCCCTGGAAGCCTGAGCGACAGGTACAGACCTGGGGGCGGCTGCAGGAACCTTTGTTCTGGCATGGTGGGTCACAGACAGCTGAGGAGACACAGAAAGGCAGTTAGTGGACACAGGACTTTAGTCCCATGGTGGTGACACCCAGCTGGGGCAGCACAACTGGGACAGTCCCAGCTCATCTCTGCAGGCAGGTGACCTTCACAGTCTTGGTGTTACAACTGCTGTGGGCCCCTAACACAAGGTCACCTCTATTCTCCCCACTGGTCTCTGCAGAGTTCTTCCCCAACAATATTCATTTCAGAGAGTTCAGAAATGAGCAGCATGGCCTGCAGAGAGCATGTGGCCACCAGCATTACCCAGACTGCTCTGGACAGGAATAGGTCCTAATTTGCAAAGCAAGGAATTGCACGTTACCTTTAGTCTGTTTTGGGGTCTGATTTGCACAGTGCCCTGGCCTGTCCCCTTCAGTGCTTTCCAGCTTTCCTTCTGGAGCTGATTTTGGAGTCACTGTGCTCAAATTCTTCCACTGCTACAGGGACTTACAGTTCATTAACCTTATGCCTAAATCAACCTCTGAGCCTGTGTGTGTTCCTAATTACATCACATCAGCTTCAGTTTGTGCCCCGGGAGGAAAGTGCTATTAATTATACACAGGACCTTAACACTTCCCAAGTCAACAGATGCCAAATTGGGTTTATAACCCAGGCAGTGGCACCCAGGAATCCACAGATTGCTCCAGTAGGACCGGGCTCATTGTTCTGAGCAAGGGTAATTGAAATGGCACTGGAAAATAGAGTTGTCCTTCAAAGAAAGAAGGTGCCAGCTGGTCAAAGGGTAATGAAACCTTGTTGGGCAACACAAGGTGGGCATTAACCTCCAGCCACATGGAAACCCTGTGAATGGGTTTCAACCCATGAAGTCACTGCTTCTCCTGAAATCCCCTCTCCCAGGACTGCCTCAGGAAGGCTGCAGGGGCATCTCACCACCTTTACACACAGCTGCAGGGCTTTCATGAGCATGTCCCTCCCTTTCTGGCCATGCTCTCCACTCCTGTGAGATACAAGCATGCCTGTGAGAAGCACTGCTTCTGGGCAGCAAACATACAGACAGCTATTTCCTCATGTGCCATCCGTACGTCATCCTGCTGTCATCAAGTGAGAGAAGTCCTCATGCAGTCACTTGAATTCGTTTCACAGCAGAATAGCCCCCACAACTCTTCTCTCATCTCAAAACTAGCCTGCCATCAGCTTTTCCTAACTAAATCAGGGATATGCTCACTGGAATGCTTCATATGACATTTATTACCATGTTAACACTCAGGAAGAGAGTGAGATCTCAAGGAAAAGGAGACCCCAAGTCACGTAGGGCTGTATAGGTTAAAGCCAGAGGTTTTGATGAAATCTCCCAGTAAAATAAATCAGCCAACACTGCAGTCTCTGGAACAGGGACAAGGTCCTAGTCAGGCAGGAATTAAGCGTCTCTGGGAAGTCTGGCACTCCAGAAGTTGATGTAATTTATAATACAAAACTCAGCTGTGATTTAAATAGGCTGCCAGTCCCTACTGTTATCTCCCAATAAATGCCTGTTTTAACAAAGGCCACCAGCCCAGGAAGCCTGCCATTGAAAACAACCACTTCTCATGCTGAAATACCGCAGAGCCACGATGCTGGGACCTGGAACCACAGCAGTTCTCACAACCTCTCCCACCAACAGAGTCACCTTAGACTGTACCCTTCAGCAGAAAAGTGGTGATAAGTAACCAGGCACTCTAAAAAGCCCCTAAGGCAGTTTATATAGAGAAGAGGAAGAAGGAAATGGGATTAGTCTTCTGGTCTCTTCAAGCAGGATGAATGGGGAGCTGCCCTAGCTGAAATAGTTCAGCTCTAGGATTAATCCCCTTCCTAGCTGCCTTTACAGATTCGGGAAGAACTTGAAAGAGCTTTAAAATCTGCTGGTTTTCACTCAGTTCAGCTATGCAGTATAAGGAGAGTAGATTGGTCAGTGGCAGCACTGCCAGTGACAAGTGTGTGAAATCACTATTCAGGCCCCCCAAACCACAACATTGGCTGAAGAAACAAGATGGTTAAAATACATAGACGTATTTGAAATCTTTCTCTTTGCTTTCTGTTTTCTGACCTCAGGGGTTTCTTTCAGGTGTTGCTCCCCAGCTCAGGGTACTATAAACAGTTTCTGTTAAGATGACAGGCACTCATTTCTTCTCACTGGAGTCCCATGTAATCACCCGCTCCAGGAGCTGGGGATTAGGGGAAACAAAAATAGTCATCTCAAAACTCTTACTAAAAGAATAAGATGTGGAGCACTGCTGAAGCGTCACTGATAGAAAATCTAGTATATTAAAGGACATCTAGCAGTGCCCCACAGATCCAGTCTAGTCTTCAGTGCATGAGGTAAGTCCTCCCAGCAAGGTCACACAGCAGGGATGACTGTGGCATGACTCTGACCACCCAGCCAGGCCTGTCAGAGAGGAATGTCACCAAGTTCAGCCTTGTATTGCTTTGCAGGCACACCTGGCCCATGGCTGAGCAATGACAGGCAAGGTGACTTTCAGTTACTGAGTCCCTGAAGCTCAGCTCATGCTCTTCATCTAGGAGAGCATGATGTATATCTTCACTCTAAGCAGTTCCTGTGCAGTTCCATTTAAAATTCAGGGGAACCTGTTCTTCAGCTAGGGTCTCCACAGGAAAACTGAAAAGGTGCTGAAGGACTTGTACCACTGGGGTTATTTAGTCCACTTTCTCATGGAAAAGCTATGTATGAAAACTCAGTTCTAACTTATAGCTCTGACAGTGAGAGCACACACAGAAGGGATGAACAATTTAACACAAGTGAAATCTGTGCAGAGTGACAGGGGGGTAGATCAACAGCAATGCAGGAATAACAGAGAGAAAACAGAACTTCAGTGAATAATATAGGATTCAAAAAACCCTATAGCCACTGTTCAGAAGAAAGAAAAAAGAAGAAGCATGTGAATGTCATTTTGCAGATGTGGAAAAGCCCTGGGGATGCTAATGGGACTGTCTGAAGTCATGCTGCAAGGCCACAGCAGAGCCAGAGACTCAGCCTGCAATCCCTGCACCTTTATTCACCATCTTAACTGCAAGACCATCTGTATAAGATTGGAAAGTGCATTAGTTTATTTAGTCCTTCCTGAAACACCGATTAAAAATGTTTCTTTTAAACTTTAAAATATTCATGTCAGGAAAAAAGCTCATGCTGCATTCCCAGCCCAGCCCTGGGTACCATCTCTGGAAGCAGCAAAGAACCATCATGAAAAATGCTGATGAAAGTGGAGATTGATAAACTAACACAGTGAGGCTGAGCACAGTGAGCTAATAGCTAAATTACTGACAAGTGTACACTGCAGTCACTGCAGCCCCTGAAATGCGGGCAGTGCAAGAGGGCTTCTGGCCAGCTTGTGTATACAGGTTTCTTCTCCACCAAACCGAGAACATAATGGCCAGAGTCTCACTCCAATACAAAGATAAACAGGCAGGAGGTTGAACCCTTCAGGCCTACATTCAGGAGCAGCTCACTATCCCCAAAGGCCCTTTCTGTGAGGAGACCTCTGGACCTCACTGCATACAGCCCCTGTGTGCAGCTCAGTGTGATCACCTGGCGGCGTGTGCCTAGAAATCAAGCCTGATGCAAATGGGCAAGGTCTTCCTCCTAAACTCCCTTAGCTCATTTCCACTTTCCAGGGAGATGTTGTTGCTCCAGGGAAAGATATTTCTCTTTTTATCTTCCCAGTCACAGACTGTCTGAAAATTCCACAAGTCCTCACTGCAACTTTGGTCCTCAAATCTGAAACATATGGAGAGACAATTCCCTAGGGCTGGAGTTAAGTCATATGCAGGGATGTTGAAAGAATAAAGTGCCTACAAAAGCATGGGTGAAGGAAGAAAGCATCACCCTTGGTAGGTGAGAGGAGGTAATGAAGGCAACAATTTGACCTATCCTCTCTCCTGTATCCAGGCTCAAATACTTGAAAACCAAAGATCTGTCCAACACCTGAATGCCAATTCTTCCATGTTTCATCACTCTGAAGAGCTTCCCTATGGCTTCATTTCTACCCACTAACTTCCTTGATATGCCACACATCAAAGATCATGGGAACAGACACTAAACAGCATTATAGCACAGAAACTTAACGGGGATGCGCTGTCCAGCTTGCCTTGGCAGCTTTAGAAACAGCTGAATGTCTCCAGCAGCTTGAATTCCAGCAGAAAAGCCCAGGGAGGGAAGGTAGCTGGGAATTAAATTATGTTTACACATCACCAGTCTCCACCAAAGTCCTGCCTGATCTTTACCATCCCTGGTCAGGGGGGCACTGTCAGGGCTGATCATGTTGACACTGCCCTTTTAATGAATCCTTAGGAACAAGGGCTCAGCACCTGAGCAATCACTAGGCAGCCTGCATGGCTGCAAGCCCAGATCTACTGCTCCTACCAAAACCCCTAATGAGAGAAAGATGCTGCCACGGCTGGCCCCGCGCTGTGTTTACAGACACTGTCTGGCAGCACAGCACGCTCTCTACCGTTTGGCTCCTGCCGGCGTGGGGGAGAGGGAGAAGGGACGTGAGTCAGCCCTTGGCCCCCTGCTCCCAAACAGCGATTGCCAATGCAATTACCCCAGCGCGGCCAAGGCCCGTGAGATCCCGCGGCAAACAAAGCTGAGCCTCCTTCCCCGCTTAACATCTGGGCAGCTGCTGCCCCTCAAGTAAAGGCAGATGCTGTCGCCTATCGTGGGCTGGGCGTTCCCTGCCCTCCCAGCCGAGCGAGCACCGCAGGCAGCCCCGCAGCTCCCTGGGACCAAGCAGGTGCCAGCAGGCCCTGGGGAATGCCCACGGATGAGCTGCGTGGTGCAGCCCTGTGGTTCAGGGGCAGGGATCACAGCAGGGGTTAGCCTGTGGCTGCGGAGCTCTTGAGGATGGAGATGACGGTTCACTGGTCTCTGGTGTGCACTGCACTGGTTCCTACCCAAACATCTTCCCTTCCAGGGCTGTGTCAGGGAGCCCACAATGACCACAGCCCACAGGGCTGTGCCACGGCTGCCTGGATGAGCAGAACACTTAATACTTCCTCTATGGGTAGGTAGGAGGGTCCTGGCCAGCCAGTTTTGCGCTGCAGGAGTGCCCTGCACCTCACTGCCATTTTAGGCACCCCATGCTCCAGCCAAACCATCCCAGCCCTTGTGCCAAATCCATTAATTGCTTTCTTAAATAGCGCGCAGATAATTTGCAGCCCTGATTCCCCACTCAGCATCAGCATTGCCCACCCACGCGAGCACAGCCCCAGTCTGCTGGTTCCCAACTGCTGGGACTTTCATAGACCCATCTTTGCTCCAAGCAGGACAAGTGAGAGCCTAAGGCTCAAAACTCACACATAAATGTGCCACTGCAATGCCCTGCCCCAACAAGATCCTGCCATGGATGGACACTAATAAGAATAATGAAGTAAAACCATAATTACTCTGTGTACTCAGACTTTGCTGGCAGACCAGAAGAGCTGACCTATAGCCTGGCAGTCCCACAGCAAGGCTGTGGCACTGCCTCCACAGACCCCATGATTTATCTCCTGCCCTGGCACAGTGCGTGGGAAGTGTGTGGGGTCACAGCAGTATTAAAGCACTTTTTAGGGGTGCATCCTGAGACTTGCACTGGCTGAGACTGTCATACTCACGTTTGATGCAGTGGTTTGTGCCTGGAGCTGTGGTCCATCCTGGGCAACACTGTCTGCCACAGACATTTGGCCTAAGCAGAGAGACAAAGCAGTGTGGTTAGGAGAGGGGGAAGCTGAGGTCTTGCTGCAGCCATCACCTCTGAGTCACCCACAAAATTATTTCCTGCAGCATCTGATTTTTCCTTCCAGATGGACCAGCAGCTGAGATCAAAACCAACAGGACAAGGGCTGAGTTGTTTAAGTGCTTGGAAAAGAAACCCCCAAGGATTGTGAATGCTGCAGCGTGAGCAATCCCTGAGAGAGGAGCTCCCTTTTGAACTGGCATTATGCTGGATTCCTGGCACAGCACTCAGAGGAACCATTTTCCTCCCGAGAGCAACTGGAGGCCAGCAGCCAAAGATCATTAAAGATCTCATGGTTCTTCATGGTATTGGGGTGTAAATTTGGCTCAGTTTCCACTTTGGTCATAGTATCTTGCCTCTGCAAATGTCCAGAGCTGCTTCAGCTGAAGACAACCCTTCATTCTCCACCGAACTGCTGCTGCCTGATGCTGTTCCTCGCTCAGCCCTGCTCTGGGAGGGATGGCACATCAGCAGCTGCACTCTGGGACACTCCCCAGCTTGCTCTCCCTTTGCAAGCACCCCAGTCCTGTGTCTGTGGTCTGTCTCTAGTGCAGTGGCCCAGGGGGCTGACTCTCAGGTGCTATGAAATTTGTGTCTACCTGATGTGCACAGAGCTACACTAATTCCAAGATGCTGAAATCATGAGTGTTGAATCCAGGATTTAGCTGCAATTACTTTTTGACTGCCCTTACACTAATGACATTATCCCCACCTCTCCTTTCTCATGTGTTTTTAGATAGGGATGACTGTCAACAAACAGCTTTCATAGGCTGTTCTGGGCCTCTAAGAGGTGCTCTGCAATGCCTAAGCAGGCAGCTAATCCGCTTCCTCTGGCTCTGTCATATTTAAGTGTCTACAGTGAGAAGGAATAACAAGTTCCAGGGTGCTGTCCTAGAGTATTACTCATCATGGAGGGAAGATTTTAGAAATAAGTAATTTTTGCATGTCTAGGTAGATGAGAAAGAACAGTTCTCAAAAGACAGAAAGTTAGAAACAGCCTGAAAGCTCTGGAAATCCTCTGAAAATGAAGTGGGGAGCATGGTTTATTTCTAATGCTGGACAAGGCAGTCAGAGCTGCTGACAGAATTTACAGGAACCACAGAAACATGCACATTTGTCTTCTGGGTTGACTTTAACATGAACACAGCAGGGTCAGAGGAAGATGCTGCTCTAAAATGGCATCCTCCTGACTCCTGCATCCACATGGCATGAGGTGAGACTCCAGAAGTGCCAGGGCTCAAGCTATGGGGCTTGGCTTTTAGGAGAGCCAAGGACAGTGGGTGGCAGGTATGCTAAGGATTGTTCTGGTGTTCACAAATGAAGCTGCCCATAGAGGTACAACTGCTCCATGTGGGATGGGAAGTGGTCTGAGACGTCACATCATTTAAAAGTGTTACCTAGTCCTTCAGGATCAATGTTTTACTAATCTCTGCAGATTTTTATAGGGAGAAAGCATTTAAATTCCCTTGGTGTAACTTCCTGCAAGCAGAACAAGCCAAAGTAATTCCAGCACCCACTCATATCTGCTCTGGCTGGGCAAGAGCACCAATTTCCAGCATTTTGTCTGCCAACCCAGAGACTGGGGATAAGACATCCTCAGAAAGCATCCAATGAAAAAAAAGAAACCCTTCTTATATTTACTGCATAAGAGCTCACAAGGCCTTAAACATTTTTAAGGTGTACTGATCAGTAAAAAGAGAAAACCATTGAGCTGGAGCAGGTCTTTGGGTAATTAAAAGGTCCAGAGAGGGACTCTACTCCAAGCAGCAGCATAAGCATCTTTGCTTAGACTGTCTCAGCTCCCATTCTTCCTTTGGCACAGGTGAAACACACCTCATAAATCATATTCAGTCTGTTCAATGAGCAAAGCCTTTGCCCTTTCCCACCTCAACTTATCCAGAAAATCATGCTTCTTGCAGGCAAAATAGCTACCTTCTCCAGAGAAGCTGTTTTGGCCTTGAATCATACTATTAGCTCTTCATGGGATTAAAGTTTAAATTTTATCTACATCTCTCACAGGCATGCTGGAGGGAGCATGTTGCTAGCTGCTCTCATTGCCAACACCAAGACAGAGGTCATAGGAAGAAGGATACGAGGCTAAAATATACAGGGGAGCCTGAGCAGACAATACCACTCCTGAAGCCATGAAACCCCTGTTGGGTTCAGCACAAATCTCTCATTAATAGAGCCACTCTGTGTCACTGCCAGCCCCTGGCAGGAGTTGCCAGCCCCAGGTGAAGGGGTTGGTGTTGATGGCAGCACCAGCCAGGGCGATGCTGCTGGAGGGAGGACAGCCAGCATGTGCAGAGGGGAGCAACCTGGCAGGGGTGCCCCCAGAAGCAGGGGCAGAAAGACCACCTGGCTGGGAAGGTTCCTTCCTACCATAAGGTCCTGCATGAGATAAAGGGAAGAGATGGAGGCAGAGAGGACCTCCAAGAAATAAGCATCTGGAAGGAACAACATCTAGGTAGTGCTGGAAGGTAGAGAAGAACCACGACTATTTCCTGATGAAAGCCCAGCGAGCAGGACCTCACAGAGCATAAGGCACAGGTAAGCAAGAGTATCAGCTGCAAGAAAATAGCTATGGGAGCTTTGCTGCATGGGACCCATTCCTGAGCACGTCTGGTTCTACTTAAAGTGTTTTGTTGTCATTTGCCTGGTTTGAACGCCATGTGGTTTCTACTGCCTTGCAAAGAATTCAGAATTAATCCCATGAAGTTTAAGGAGCATGGCATGTTTATAACATTGTGGGATGGTGCTTGAGAGAGTGGTGGCCTCCATAGCCATTTTTCTTGCTGCACATGACACCATAAACACTTTAGGCAAAGATGTGGCTCAAGCACGAGCCCCCTGTGGGGCATGTCCAGCCCTGGGCCTCTTCATCCAGTGCTGCTTCTGGAGACTAAACAAGTGGCAGGGTCCCTCCAGGTCTGGTGTCACCACAACAGGGGTGACTCCTGACGAGCTACCTGCAGACACTGAGCAGCCTCTAATCACTCCTCATCACCCAGGGAACAAAGACTTCCAAGGCATCAGGCAGAACTGCCCGACAAGAGGGCCTGCTGGGTGCTGTGACACACCAAGCCCCTGGCAGACCTAACAATGACGTAAGCTAGAGCTGTGATGGTAACTTTGAAGCATCCAGCAGCTGCCTGAGCTTAGCATCCAGGTTTTCTCTTGCTTACCCACTCCTTGGAACAGGAAGCACAGCAGCAAGGAAATAGGAGCATGGCTCACACCCTCATCCAGGGCAGCTTGGGCTGCAGAGGCACCAGAGGATGAATGGGCATGTGGAGGGGTCTGCAGCTCTCCCAGCTAGAAAGAAACTCCACAGTCAAGGCACAAGGGAAGACATGGGTCCTCCTCCTCACATGGGTCTTGCAAGCTGAAGTTCCACTGAACCTCATACTAGGTCATGTGCCACAGGATGCCGTAATCCCAGCCCTAGCACTGATGCCAAAGCAAGCCTTCAGCAAACGATCAGTCCTTCCTATCTCTGTCTCCTTCCCAGTGGAAGAGGTTAATTAATGCAATTGCCTTCATAAGGGTCAGGTCACCTAGCACATATCCTGTGAAATGAAACATTGCTGAGAACGTTCAAAGGCACTGAGACTTGATTGCTTGTAACACTGTGCTGCTATAGGGCTCATGGTCCACTTAGCACCTCCCAGAATAGTCCCCAGCCCAGCTCAGACCAAAGCAGACAGAGAGCATTTCTAGTAGCCAGTTCCCCCGTTTTGAAGAGAAAGAGCATTGAATAGCTCAGACAGCTAAATAGCCACAGTGCCAGAGAAAACCCTAAGGCATAGCTCAGTCCATTTCTGGGAAAATGCAGAGGGGCACTGGATTCACATCTCAGCCTCTGCCTCAAGGACCATGTACACCCTGAGGTCTCCAAAGAGCACAGGCAGCAGCAAACAATTGCAAACCAAGCTTTTTCTTCCTTCTATGGCTAACATGCACCATCCATGCCCAGGTATCACCCCTGGCATGTTGAGCTTGGTGTACAGGAGCTCCCAGGCACTATTCACCAACCTGCTCCTTTTCTGGGATAGACAGCTCCTTGAGACTCTCCACAGAGCTGAAGTCACTGCCATGAAGCCTCCCTGCACCCAGAAGAACCATTCACAGCCCTGACTGGATGCACTGGCCCAACCTTTGACTTGAGCAAAGGAGCTGCCACAAGCCATCCCTGCATCCCCTTTGCTGCTGCAGCCAGAGGCCACCATCAGGATCAGACTCAGGCTGTGCAGAGGTACCCAGGGTGAGAACAGCCTGAAAGATCTTGCAGTGTTATCTTAAACAAGAACCAAGCAACCATAACAAGCACCGGGGAGAAGGAAAACAAAAAACCAGTAGTAAGATCATGGCTTTTACAGCGATGATCACATATGGTTTCTGAAGCCTTCAGAAGAACCCTTTTTTCAGCACTTATTTTAATAGCAATCTATGCATCATCTTTCAGCTTCACACAGAACTCTGTGCTGCCAGATATGCTGACTCCATTCAGACCATGTACAGCATCCTCACAGGAGGCCAGAGGGACCATTAGATCATCAGGTCTGCCTTTCTACTGCAGGGAAGTGAACTTCATCCAAATGTATATGAAATATTTGCAGTCAGACCCAGTGAAGAACATTAGCAAAAGGCTGTTGGCATCGATGAGTCACGGAAAACCCTCTGCCAAGTCCACATCAGCATTAACTGCCTCCACTCCTCAGCAATCCTATAAACACACTGCAGCAAGAACCTAAATGCCACAAAGCCTGGGTAGAGTAGAATTATACAGCCACAGATGGTGTCTACAACAGCAGTTAAACGTGAACTGGGGTGTAGAACACCCCAAAAAAAAATGGGAGAAAGAATGAGTCTGGGACTCTCTGCCTGCTACCTGGGAAGCCTCACATGCCCCTTGAAACTGTCCAGGCAGAAAACATGCCCCTTGAAACTGTACCAGAAGTAGAGGCTTCCCCAGAGTACTCTCCTGTTACCCACCTTCCCCATCACTGTGACCCACCCTCCCAGCCATGGGGCAGAGGAACAAGGGGGGACACATCCCAATGGACACAGACATAGAGGGAGATGCCCACAGTGTCCTCCTAGCAGGTCTGGACAGCCCAAATTAGGGATGCAACCAGGACATAAGTCATAGTTGGCATGTGTCGGGGCTACCCTACCCCACAACACTCAAGAGGAAAATCCTTCTAGTCAGAGGAGCTGGAGAAACAGGGATGTTAAGCTGAGCAGAGCAAAGCAGTGACATTTTCAGGGCTGGATTGTTTTCTTCACTCAGAAGTGAGTAATTTTCTGTGATGTGTGCTGGGATATCAAAAGTCACCTCACAGTGAGTCCTCTGGGGAAAATACTAAAACCCAGCTCTTGAAAGTCTTGAAGTAGAATGCATTCATGAAATTGTTTGTACAAGTCACACCTGCAAAAAGGTCAGACATGAGCAGGATGGCAGGCACATTCAAAGAGTCCCCAGGAAAGAAACTCAATCTTGGGTATGCAGCTATCAGACAAGGTGAGAAAATAATTATCTAGAAAAACATAGAGTGCAAATAAATGGTTTTCTTCAACCACAAAACTCTGCAGGGCCCCTGAAGGTACCAGCTCTGACTGGGGAATTTGGAAAGGCAACACATGCAGGAGTTGAGATTTTTAGCCAAAATAATTGTATAAATAAATAGTACCAGGGCTTAGTGTGCCTGCAAAGTTACCTGAGTAAGGGAAAATGAAGGCTATCATACCAGGGACTAGCAGGAGTTCAGTGTAAATAGCAAAACAGAAAATATCCTACCTGGCAAAAAAATGAAACATCACAAACTGAAGTTTTTTAGGGGCCCTGAGTTTCCTGGATGAAAATGCGTCTGGTGGAGCAAGGGGCGTAAGAAGATGGATGAGGTGGAAGGACAGAGTCTCACAGAATGGCTGGAGGCAGCAGCAGCAGCTAGCTTTCCATGAGGAACAACATCCTGTGGTTACACATGGCCAATTACTTCAGCTAGGCTTTCTCTTAAACTCTGAAGACAGTAGGTTATAGAGAAGCTTCAAAAGCAACACTCTGGATTCCAGAACAGACAGAAAGCCATCACAGGCACTTTTCAGAACTGAAGTTCTCAGGGATTGGAGAAAGCTCTGTGTTCCCAGCCTTGATCTTCCAGTCAACTCCATGGGTCCTCCTCCTCACATGGGTCTTGCAAGCTGAAGTTCCACTGAACCTCATACTAGGTCGTGTGCCACAGGATGCCGTAATCCCAGCCCTAGCACTGATGCCAAAGCAAACCTTCAGCCAACAATCAGTCCTCCCAGTGCAGAGCAGAGGCAGAAGGTGCAGAATGAGAAACACAGCACTAGGACACAGCTCTTCCTTCCTTTAAGCCTGGAGGCAATGGCACTCAGATATAAATTATAGCAGGTAAACTGTGTGTAAGTGCTGGACCAACCATCCCTGTTTACACCCTGGATTAAGGGATGAAAGCTACTTGCAAAAAGGTTCAGCACTCTTCTGAACACAGTGCGAACCTTGGGGCTGCCCACATGCTCCTGACAGCAGCACAGGCCAGCTGTTGTCACCAGAGGCAGCTGCAGTCTGAAAACAAACATGCTATGTATCAGATGACTCAAATTCAACCAAACTGCTATATGATCCCCAAGCAACACTGACAGCATTCCAACTGCAGAAAGGGTAAAATCTTTCTGAGCCCAAAAAAGTCCAAATCTGACTGAGCAGGGTGGGATCTTCCCAAGACTCCCTCTCTGGGTGGCTGACAAGCCAAGACAATGAGCTGGGTAAACTCAGAACCTATATGCCTAGCTGTTAGTGATACTTTATGTATCAAGCATAATGGAAGTAGATTGAACTTGGTGCTTCTGTGGATCTGTTCAAGGAAAGTACACAGAGTGGCAAAGAAAATATTTCTGTCTCAAAACTTTGCAAGGAGATGAGTATGGAAGAGAGAAAATTCAGAATCAGACCTTTTGTGTTCTAGCAAAGCTTCCCACCAGATGTTAGCAGAAGATATTTCTGCACATGTCAGAGGGCTGTAAACCCAGAGCCTGCCCCCATAAAACCCCTAGCAAGGCTCACAGGAGAGCGGACGCACACAGTGCCACACGGGTTGGTCAGACTCCTGCGTGATGGTTTTGGCAGCCCTGCCCAAGCGGCAAAGGAGCTAATCTCGAAAGGCATCAGCCGTGGGGGAGCAGTGAGGGAACTGCAGAGGAAGGGGCCCTGGGCTGAAGAGTGTATCAGCCCTGCGCCAGACGCCCCGCTCGCAGGCTCCCCTCACAACCGAGCAGCTGGCCTCGCCATATGATATCCCCTCCACCTCCACAGGGCTGTAGCCAGAGACTGGAGCTGGAAGCAGCCCTGCCAGGCAAGTCATAGGAAGCCTCCTTCGGCTGAGCCAACTCAAGCCATGGGAAGCTGCGGCGTGGAGTGCTTACAAGGGGCCCGTTACGGGAGGAAGGAGCCAAGAGGCCAGGTACCTGCAGCAAGAGCGGCAGCAGACAGACTCCGTCCCGCAGAGCCAAGCAAACCCCTCCAGCTTCTCCACGACCTAAATCATCCTACATCCCCCTCGGGAGTCCCCCACCCTGCATGCCTGCCAGGACGGCCGTGGGCAGCTCCAGAGGGCAGCTGGGACACTCTGCCCGCTGCCGCGCAGCTGTCCGCCAGCCGAGGCGCCGCTCTGCCAGAGGGGCACTGCACCCGAGCGCTCCTGAACCACCCGCCCCCACGAGTGGCAGGCGGCGGCCCGGCGGCCCCCGCACACTCAGGTTACACGCCGCGCCTGCGAGCACACCGACACGCGTGGCTGGGGGCGGCGCGGCCGCAAGTGCGGGACAGACGCGCCGCACGACAGCGAGAGCTTCGAGTGGGTTCCCACGGCGCTCCGGACCCGGTGGCGGGGGAGCACTGCCCCGCCATCCCGC
>VYXF01004874.1:0-44248 GCA_013397295.1 Polioptila caerulea | reverse complement strand
GGCATCCCCCGGCGGGCGCGGGGCAGCGGGGACCGCCGGCTCTCCGCCCCACGCTCACCGCCCCATCCCGTTCCGGGACTCCGACGGGACCTGCCGCCCACTGGGGCCGGGGGCGCAGAGAGCAGTGCTGAGGCAGGGGAGAGGGCTGCCGGGCGGCCCCCGCAGGAGGAGGAAGAGGAGAAGGGCGGCCGGCCCCGCTCTCCGGGCTGCCAGCGAGATCCCGCGCTCCGCAGGCAGCTCCAAGCACCTTCGCGCCTGCCTCTGGCACTGGCAGCGCCTGGAGGGGATGGAGGGTTTTATTTTTGGAAACCTCCCCCTTTGTGTCTTTTTGATGCTGACATCCCCCCTCTCCAGAGGACACGGCTCGGCCCCCCTTCTTAGGAGAGGAGACATTCCAGCAACACCCACTTTGGCAAAGGGAAACAAACTACAACAGAGAAGCCTTAACCCCTGCCTGGCCAGGGAGACCCGGCCGCCGCCGGCCCGGTAGCCAGCGTGCAATCCCTGCAGCCCGCCCCGACGCCCGGCCCGCGGCGACCTCCGGGCCCCGCCGCAGCTGGGAACGCTCAGGAAAGGTGGAGCGACTCTGGCTGTAGGAGCACGGAGCAGGAGACACGGGTGCCAGAAGAACACACCGCTGCCCCTCAGCATCTGGGGACTTGCGGAGCTGCACCAGCACCGCTAGCCCTCGCTGCTCTGGATCGCATCTACCCGGAGAAAGGCACGGCAAAGGGAAGAACCTTGTTGGCTATCCCACGCTGGCTCCAGAGCTCTTAGATCCTCTCAACACCATTCAGGGCTTTATAATCTTCCTTGTACAAGTTCAGGCTATAAAAGGACCCACCTATAAGCTCCAGGTCCTTCAGCCTGAGAGATCTTTCAGGAGACATATTCCAGGAGCTTAGAGTACATGTCCATCCTTCCCCCCATCTGCCTGAGTACCAAGAGGTCGAGGGAGAACTTAAAATGACTGCTTTGCTTTATATGCACTGAGAAAGACAGAGATGAGTAGTAGGAGGGAGAACAGAACAAATCCCCTTTCAGCCACACACATCAGCTTGACCTTGTGCTCTGCCACATCTCTACAGATCTCTGCTACTCTTGGCCATCTTGGGCAAGGAACAAATCCTCCCACTGGAGTGCAGACACCCTCATTTATTTGGTGTGGGCTCATTCCAACCCACAAAAGCATTGGTTACCTTAGTGGGTGACTAAAGGTCTCTTGATGCATCTATACACACAGAGACAGATTGGGACACCACAAATGCTCCCAGGAAGGAGATGCTGACTGGATTCTGTCCCTGCAGTGGGTCCTGTGGTGACCCTGAGTGCAGCAGTTGGATGGCTGCAGGAGAACACAAGGAACTCTGAGTGTGCACAGAGTGATCCTTTGGGCGCACCTTTATATCTTCTAGCATCTTGCAGGGTAGGGGCTCCTTCAGCTAGCTGCTGCAGCTCAGCCACTGGCTTTAAAAGGCAAATTGTCATATCAGTTCATGATTTTATCTGATTTCTTTTGTCCCTTTTGATGTGTGAGATGACTGCAACATAGGACTACTGGCTCCTCTTCTCTACCCACTACTTCCCCAGCCCATTACAGCCCCATGCCACTGATACTCCTCTTCCTTCATCCTCTCCTACTACAGGTGCTGCCTTCTCTGGCCCTCACCAAGCTGTCTGCTTTCCAACAGCTTTGTGGCAGAGGGGTCTCTCCAGCTCCCCCAGTTCTATCTCTCCACCTTCCAGCAGCTGGGCTCCTAAAGCCTCTCCTGTTTGAAACCAGTGTCTCCATCTCCGTTTTCTCATTGCCCTGTGACTTTTAGGCTCTCCCAGACCACAGCCACTCCCTTCTTGGGATGAGAGCACTGCTGCCTATCCTCTAGAATGCGGAGGAGCTGGAAAAGGAGCAGAAGCACTGGGAATGAATCCCCCTGAAGGCATGCTGGGTCTGGAGTGGAGCAGCACATCCCTTCTGGCTGGGGATGGCAACTGGGGGAGATGGGAGGTAACTTTGCAGCAGGCAAACCTGGTCAGAATAATGGGCAGAGTGGGTTCAGGCTTTACATTGGTACTAGCAGCTAGCTTACAGGGCAGCAGAAATACCAGAGGGTGCTTTGGCACTTTTGGGATGCAATCAACATGCCTCTCTGTCCTATGAGGGCAGAGACAGTCACTTGGGCAGGAGTTTGCATGGCAGTGGATGTCATAAGCAATGCCCAGTAACAGCCGTGGCTTGTTTCTTTGTTCTGAGGAAGAAGAATGTCCTTTCCATCCTCACCTAATTACTTTCTTATGCAGCAGTGGAAAGAATGCTTGTGCATAAACCTGACACGAGAAAATTATCAATGCCATAAACAAAGCCATAAACAAAGCAGCCAAGAGCCAGAGTACTGCTCAAAGCCAGAGCAGGAGACCCCAGAACAGGGGGCACAAGTGTATTCCTCCTTCCCAGAGGTGCTGGATCACCCCAGAGACGAAGACAGCTTCAGCATCCCCAGGGGACATGTGCACAGGAGCCTGCACTTGGGACACAAACAGTAGTGGGGCTGCAGGAGCTTATGTGTCCCTAATGGGGCTGAGCAAGGAGATGTGCAAACCCAGCAGAGCCATCAGTGGCCCCCTGGCACCTCTTGCAGCTGCCTCTGGCTGCAGTGAAGCCTGGCCCAGGGAATTGGCATCCTTTCTCAAATCAGCTTAGCTCTGTGTTTACAGTAACCCCCTGGAGCTGGACACTGAGCTCCTTGGAGCCTCACACATGCAAACACTCCTTAGCTTTTTCAGGGATGTGCTGATGCATTTGATCCCATAGAATTGCTGCAGCAGAACAGGGGCCAGCTGAGGGCAGTGGCCCCCAATCCCCCCACTGAGTGCTGTCTGGCACAGGGAGCTGAGGACATAGGAGTCATGTGCAGGTACTCCATGGCTCTTATTTGTCCATTCCCAAAAACAAACCCACTGGAACAGGGAAGGATAGGGGGTGTGGGGAGTCCTAATGCAGGTTGGGCTTCAGCATGCGGCACAGTGGGGGCTCAGCAGTCAAACATGAAATACCTCATTGCTCAGGAACTCACACAGGCAGAGTGTGCATGGTTGGGCTGCTTGCTTCTGAGGTCAAGCCTCCACTTGGGAAGAGAAATCATCAGCAGCAGAGTGAGGATGGGGCAATAAGCAGGCAAGCAGGGTTTGACAGCCCTGAGCAGCAGGGAGCACAGGGCTTCTCTGGGGACATGACCTTCAGGCAGGCAGCTCAAAGTGCTTTTTGCTGCCTTCATTTCCCTTAATTCCCTTAATGTGACCTTCTGGGCAACAGAAATGGCACCAGAGGAGAGTCTGGGGGCAGACACAGTTGCAACATCTCAAGTCCATGCTTTCTAGGGCCAGGGCACTGAGCTGAATGAAGCAGTTCAGAAAACAAGGGGCTCATCTGATTCTGCAGAGAAGAGGAGCAAGTGTGGCCTGCATTGTTGACTCTTCTCACCTGCCCCATCTGTGGCAGAGAGGGTGGGGTGCTTGGGCAGCTGAGGATAAAAGCCACTGGGCTAGAGGCAGAGGGGTCAAAGAGGGCTGTGACCTGGAAGGACATAAGTCACATTATCTTGAGTCCTCTCAAAGGATGGGGAGAAGGGACTCTTCAAGACCGTGCTGATGAGGACCCCTCTGTGCTAGGCCCCCTCACACCTTCATTACCCCACCCATTGGGTCCCCACCAGCTCTGCACAATTCCCTTGGGACAGTAACACCTGGGAGCCATGCTTCCAGGGCCAGTTGGCCCCCAGATGGGGATCCTGGCACTGTATCCTTTCGATTAATTAGCCCCTTTTCTTCCTCTTCAGAAGGGTTCACAACCCACATGTGCTTCTTCCTCTGCTGAGAGCATTCCTGTAACGCACTGCAGATGGGACACATTCCATGGATTCAGAAGCTGCGTGCAGCTCCCGCAGAGGAAGAAGGAGTGCTCCCCTTTTTCAGGGCTCAAGGGCAGGGGAAGGTTGGCCAGTCCCACTGGCTTAAAAATTGGGGTGTGGAGCCAGCCTTGTAGAGGTGCAACTGGCAGCTCCTCTGAAAAGAGCCATCTCACACCAGGAGGGAGAACATGGCAGCTGTGGAGAGCTGGCTAGGGAAACAATTTCAAGGCAGCAGTAGAAAGAGATCTCTGGAGAGTATCTCTGTGACCATGGGCATCAGAGAGGCAGGAAAAGCTTCTGAATTTGCAAACACAGTCAGCAAATCCTCCATGGACAGCATTGCCACCAATTGCCTTTGTCATGAGATACACACAGCTCAGCACATCCATGTTTATGGCACCCAGGGAAGTAGACATTCCCACCCAACAGACAAGCCACTGCAGCCAGACACATAGCCTGACCCTTCAGCCTCCTCCACACACTCTTGGTGCATCCCTCAGAGACTTGGGAACATCTTGGCTTCTCCCTGGGAGGAGGCTACCAGCAGGTAGCTAAGAGCTGCAGTGGTTTGTTATCAGAAAACAGAAAAGAAATTGTCCAGTTCCTAGTCTAAAGCCAAGGCTTGCTGGTTTTATTGTTCCTTCTGCTTTCATTTAACCAGGATAATCTCTGAGATGGAGGCCTAGACCAGGCAATTGGGTATCCTACAACTGCATTTCTTGGTCATGCTGTTGTCTAAACATATGTCCATGCACTACCAAGGGCTGAGACCAAATGCTGAGAAAGGTTACAAGAGAAGATAAAGACGCCACTAGCAAAATGAAACCTAGAGAGCAGATCAGATGGCAGAACCCGAGGGATGGGAGTGCAGAGTGAGGCAGAGAGGAGATTGCTATGGGCTACTGCTGTAGAAAGGCCCTGGTTGGGCTGGCTGCAGAGCACAGCTGGTTCCTTATTTATCCATCACACTATTTAGAGCCCGTTTGGCAACTCCTCAGGGGGAAAAAAAAGAATGCTCAGTTAGAATGTGACTCATGCAGAGCTACAGCAGATCAAGGGAGTCTGTCCATTTATAATTAATTAAGTCCTGTTTGAAATTATCTGACTGCAATTTCCCCTCTTCCCAAGAGGCTGGTCTGGCCTCTCTGCTTCTTCAGTACCTTTGGCTGGAACTGCACATGGCAGTGAACAGGGCCTGAAAATGAGGAAAGCCTGGTCATGCCGTAGGAGCGCAGAGGCTGCCCTGACCAGGAAATCCACTCCATCACACGTTGCCTGTGGAACAAGCTTGCTCAGGACATCAGCTGGAAGGGGGGCTTCAGCTGCTCCACTCATTTGTCAGATGTCCTCACTGAGGAAGGAAAGGGGAAAGGGAAAAAGGAAGCAGAACATCTTGCCATTTTTATGGGTTGTGACCCAAGAAGAGGGATATCAGGGCACTGCTGAAAACAGTGAAAATAGTGTGAATTTCTATAACCTTCTCTCCCCCTCTTTCACTGGGGTCTCAGTGCCAGGTGGCTATTCCTGTGGCAGCCATTCAACATCAGCGTGACACAGACTGGAAGGGAACAGAGAAGCAGGAACTGCAGCTTGAGTGTATGCAGGGAGCCTGGGGTGCTCTTCTAAGTGAAAAATGTCCCTTCCTTGTGTCTGGTGCAATTTCACAGGCAGGACTTCTGAAGGAACCATAGTACCACAACTTGTGGAAAATGCAAGAGATGCAAACCAGTTGATCCAGCAGTGAGGACAGAAGAGACCAGGCAATGTCCAGACTATAATGAAGAAGCTCTTCCCAAGATATTCCTCCCATGCTGAACTTCTTAACAACAAAGAGATCAGAAAAAAAACAAACCTAAATCAAACTTTGAATTCTACAGAGTGTTTCTGATTAAAGTAGTTTTATTCCTACTTCTTACTCCAAAGCAACGATTCATTTCCTTCAGGTTGCTTCCCTAAGAACTTCATCGTGGCTGCCCAGAGCATGGGGAACTTGGACTTTAAGTTCTTCAGCCCATCAGCTTTGCATATCAGAGTAAAACTGATGATGGTAGATCCTGAAATAAGAATGATTGGTGGGGGTGATGTTATATCTGCATATTAGTTTGATTACTCTGCCATCCTGAGATGGTGGGCTCACATCCATCACAGGATTTTAGGTGCTTTCCTAACAGTTTGGGCACAGCAATCACTGTGTGAGCAGTGATTTCAGCTCATTACAATGCAATGATTTCAAGGGGATGTTTAATAGTTTATTAATAAGTGAATCTTAGGGAATTTAAAAAAGTGGCAATTATTTGGTGGCATGTGCAAGAGCCTAAATAGTTACTCATCATGCAACAGACTAGTGCACTGACACTTTACAGTCCCATTGGGTAATTATTGGGATTATGCTGAGTACCCAATTTCCCAGCTATGACTTCACAGGCTGGGAATCCAGCTCTCAGGTGACATCACAGTTCCACAAGTCTCCCTCACTAGCTGCCATGCTGACCACTGTCAGGTGGTGACTACAAATAGGTGTGGCATACAGCCTTAAGAAAGGACCCACACTCTTATAGGAAATAAGAATAATGATGAATGAGAGCCTAGCAAGGAAATAAACGCAGGTCAGCGGCAGAGAAGATGAGCAAAGCCCCCTTTCTTGCCACACCACATCGGGTCATAACCTTCTGAGGAATACAAGGAGCTTGAGACGGGGAAGCATCCACTTCCCACCCAGACAGAGGCCACACCAGGCACAGAAGTCCATAACATCATTAAAGAGATGGCATTCATGATTCTCCTACCTCCCCCAGAGGAGCTTGGAGCTAAAGACAAAAGCAGGGACAATGTTCTCTGGTGATGATGATTACCTCTGTGCTGAGCTCTAGCATGCCATTTCAGGCTATGCCTTTGCCTTCCCACCCTCTCCCCTTTCCCCATTTCAGCCCATCTGAGCAGGCACAGAAGACTTGCAGAGCTCAGGCACAAAGCAGTGCCAACAGCACAGCCCTGCCCTCTCTCAAGGCTGGCAAGCCCTGACAGCAGAGGTGGCAGCCAAGGAAGGCAGATGGCACCCATTGAAGTGGGAGAGACCTTCTCCTTCTTCCCTCCCAGTGCCAGGCCCTCTGCATCCCTGAGCCAAGGGAAGCTCCTGGAGGGTGGTAGGACTGGAGGTGGAGAGCTCCTGATATTTCTGGGGAACAACCCTGCATCAGCAGTATTAGATCAGAACTGCCTGCTTTGAGGCTTTGCAAGCTGGGCTGGTCTATGGGCACCTCCTGCTGCAGAGGACCAGGAGGAAGGCAGACAAGGCTACTGAGCAGGAAAGTCCTCCCCCAGCCAGGAGTGCAATCTGGGAGCAGATGAAAATTAAGCAACAGCACTAGCTAGCCTTATGGGGATGCTGAACGCTCCTGGCTGGGCACAGAGCATGGCCAGGGCCACCACAGGTGGTGGGAAGAGTGCTGTCTCTGGGGATCCCTCTCAATGCCACTTTGGTTTCTTTTTCCACGAGGAGATGGGATCCATATGGGCTGTGGCATGAGTCACCCCGACCTTGTTGCCCACTTTCAGCAAACACAGCTGCTCCTATGGCATGTTGCTGTCAGTCAGCCTCTGCTTCCCTGCACGTTTGGCTGGATCTGTGGGGGCTATGGAGGGTATGAACATCACTGACAAAAGCTTTAGGCCACACAAATCACAGCGGTAACAGTGGAGCTAAAATCCTATGTGAGAGCAAGTTTGGGGATCTGGGGAGTAGAGCAATAGGCTATCAGCATGGACCTCATGTCTGAGTTCACAGGCACCATGTGTAACTGAGGTGGTTTGGTATCAGCACCTTGTGTTCTGCCTCATTCCCACCATCCACAAGCTTCCTGCCAGCCTGCACCGAGGGCTGGCTCTGGTTCATCACGGAGAACTGGTGCCTGTCTTTGGTAGCCCACTGCTGCCACCAGTCCTTCCACTGGGACTGTGCTTCTCCCCAGCACAGCTTTCAGAAACCAGATCCAGGCCCAGCAAGACACCTTTCCCAGCCCAGAAGGAACATCTGCTTTTCAGACAAAAGTGCACATGAAGT
Organism: Polioptila caerulea; assembly: GCA_013397295.1. NCBI lineage: Eukaryota > Metazoa > Chordata > Aves > Passeriformes > Certhiidae > Polioptila > Polioptila caerulea. Next base: position 36,283 of record VYXF01004874.1, on the reverse strand, counting down.
TTGGCCCAAGGAAGCAGCTGCCCCATTTATTTCAGTTCCCAAGGCAATGCCAGCAGGGAGGGGCTCTGACCAGCAGTGCCTCCCAGACCACAGAGCTCCTGGGGATGTCAAGAGGAACCACGAAGGCTGGTGGCTGGCTCTAGCCCTGTGCCTCCTCACCAGGACAGATCCAACCAAGGCCAGTGCACCCAGGGATGCATTAGTGTTACCCATACAAGCAGGGCAGCCTCTTCTGCCACAGCTCTAGTGCTGCTAAGCAGAGCCTGGGGATTGAGGGATATTCCAGCTTGCCCTTTTCTTCCCTCACAGTCTGACTCTGAGTTGATGTGAACTACAGCTGACCTACAGCTCTCTGCCTCACCTGTCCCTGCCCTAGAATCCATATCCTATATGGCATCAGCCCCTTGGCCCCTGCTCAGTTCAAGCCTCCAGCTGGCTTTAGAGCCACTGCTAGAAACATTATAGCACACCTGTTCTTCAGATGAGGATTTACAGCCAAGACTAGCACATCTGGATTGTAAAATAGACATTTGGAAGTTTGTCAACATGTTTCCAAACAGTCTGAGTATGGCAGAAACTCTGTCTGGTTGCTTTAGTGGAGGAAGCAGCTGGGCTACAAGGATGGTTTGGTGCCCTTCTCACACCCCATGCAGGTTGGGCTGAGCCTCTCCTCCCTCCCACCTTCCCCTAGAAACTGAAATGCCTCTTCCTGACAGTAGTGAGGAAGAGAAGCTGTGTCAGCAAGGAAGCTGTGTCAGCAAGGCTCTAGGAAGGAAACAGGGAAGTGGAATCCAGTGCCCTTCCCACCCCAGAACCCGCTGACACAGCTACACAAAGCCCAGACTTTAGCCAAGCATCTCCCAGAAACTCCACGTGCTCAGAAAATTAATTGTGAATCTGCACCATATGGGTTGGGAAGGGGTAACTGACTCCATAAGCTTGGTCCTGTGCAAAGCTCAGCTGCCAACAGACTCCAGAGCTTCTGCTCTCAGCAAAGTCCTGATCAGCAGCAATACCAAGTGCCACTAATGGGTTTGTCAGCACCAAGCAGATCTAAAGGAGGAACATGGCCCACTGCCCTGAGTTGTTTCATGAGCACAGTCCTTCTCATCATATTTGTTTTTCAGATGTGCAGCACTCACACCAGTGCTAGCAACAGATCTCCAACATAAATGTTCAGTAACACACTCTACAGATTTCGGTCTTTTTCCAGTCATCCCACACCAACAGAAACACAGCTGATACTTTGGGGTGTGAGTGACAGAGGCAAGAGACACGGACAACCTGTAAAGCTGATAGGGCACGAGGTAGCTCTACCCCCAGCATGCAGGAGAGCTTTGGTAATGTCTTGTTTCCTACAAGATCTTCAGATGGTCTGGGCCGAAGTTAATCAGCAGCTGATTAACAATCCTCTTATCTCCTTCCATTTTGACAGTCCACCTGCAGATGAAGGCAACATTCCTGTCCTGCAGTACTGACTACCAAAATATGCTCACATCACCCCTGAAAGAGAAACTGCTCTGCTAACATTGTGGCTGAGCACTATTGGAGACCATTAAGCCATTTGGAGATCAGGGCAAACATGGATTCTTTCTTCAGCTCCACCCCAGTGAATATCTTCCCTCCCGAATTCACATGCTCTCAATAATACTGAACTACCTCTTTAGAGTCACTAATTCAAGAGGATTTAGTGGAGGAGCCAGGGGAGAGATAAAGGTGTGAAGGTCAGGGGTAACCCCAAACCTTCAAACAGTGTACCTGTAGTGATGAAGATACAAATACATTTCTATGGTGCTTTGCACTCAGCCAATTTCATTATGTATTTGTTTTAAAAACCTGGAGCAGCAGTGGAAAAGAGACATGGAAAACGTGTCCGCTCTGTGTTTGCCCATATATCTTGCTAGGCCCTCTGGCTCTAGGGTGAGCCACGTTTCATAGAAGAAAGGGCAGGAGAAAATGCCTGAATTAAAGTGAGAGCTGTACACAGATCACTGTTTAGGGAGACCCACCACGTTTAGCTGCTTCTACCACTGAGCACATATAGCATTGTCTGAAGTCCATGCTAGGGCCCAGTTCTAGTACTGGATACTTCTTCCGTGGGACTTGAGAACCTACAAAATTGCTAAAAGGAATTCAGGTTAAGGGGCATTGCAAGACGTAACAGAGAAGAACAGGTTGGAAAATAAGGGAAGGAGATTCAAAATGCCATTTGGATCTTGTCAAGCAAAATTCCCTTTTGCTTCTGCATATGCCAGTGGGCCCATCTGCCCAGACCATTCCAGACACTGTATTTTTACTGGGAGAGGATTGCTTCACATTTCTCATTAAATTGAGCTGGTTACCTCTAAGCTTACAGGCCAATGGGTGTGTTGTCTCTTCCTCCCCCCTGGACTATAAATCTGACCCCCACCCCAGGCCCTCCCTCCCTGAGACAGGCAGGTCCTGCTCATGACAGCCAGCGCTTTGTTTAGCAGCTGAGCCAACACTTCCTCCCCAGGGAGAACGTAACTCTGTAGAGGCAAAGGTCAAGTGTGCTCTTCCCAAAGCTGAGGATTTGCCTTTGCCACTTAATCCAGTCTGAGATCTCACAGCCAACACAGAGCTTCTCTCAAGCCTGGGAACACAAACTGTGTGGACAGAGGAAGGCACACACCTGAGGCACAGGTACAAGTGCAAACGTCTGCCCTTTACCACAAGCCTTCAGGGCACCAGCAAGGAGGCAGCTAGGAAAACAAAACCCCACCACATACTTACTTCATCCTATTTTGTGAAATAACCCTGCCCTCATCCTCACCAGTTCAGGCCCAATGCCAAAGACAGCCAGGTGGCTGGTGGTGCCTAACTTCCACAGTTGCTTTACAGCCCTACCTCCTCTTGGGAGGCATGGAACCAAGTCAGCTTTACCACTGGGGGGCCCAGCTCAGACAACTTCCAAAGGCACAGACTCTGCTGTGCCCTGGAGTGCTCCTGCTCTGGAAGGACTGGCATAGGCAAGGGAGTGGTAAAGGACCCCATCACTCTGGTTTCACAGTGGAGGTGAGGAGAAAACAGCTCCTACTGTCCTTGCCTCAGCCAGCTGTGAACCTCACAACCACAGTCATGCAAGCAGGTTGTCCTGGCAGTGGAAATCATCCCCTAGTCCTCTCCCACACACTCAAACTGGTTGAGGTGAGATGTGACCTCTGGAGAAGCACCCAGTCCCCTGCTCAGGCCAAGATGCTGGAGTCACTCCATTGAGTTTTGAACCCCTCTAAGGATGGAGGCTCCACAGCCTCCCTGGGCAACTTGTTCCAGCATAGTTAACTCTTTTCTGACCTCTAACACAGGTGGCCATCCACCAGCTTCGCTATAATGGGTTTGGTAACAATCAGAGGAGGTAAATGCCCTTCTTGGGGATGTGGCACCTGCAGACCCACACAAGCTTCTAGCTGCACTTCCTGGTTCCAGTCCCAAGGGGCTCCCTCAACCCCCAGGTTAAAGGGCCTTGGTCAAGAGGTTAAGCCTGGAGCCTCATTCTCCCTGACAAAGCAAACACACTGATAGCAGATCCAGCCCTTTTTTCCCCAGTTTCTTGCTTTCTGTTCAAGACAACTGAAGAAGCAGGGGTGGGGAGAAGGGAATATCATTTGGGAGGAAGACTTTTTTCTTGGAGCTGATTGCCTCTGAGATTAAGGAGGATTAGCTCTTCGGTCCCTCTATAAACACCAGACTACCCCATGGCCACTCCCCCTACCAGCCCTTGCAGTCAGCACAGATCTATGAGGATCCCAGGCCCACAAGCCTGTTTTCACAGGTCTGTGCCATTTTACCTCCTGGTGTTTTCTGGTTCTCATTATCTCTGCAGAGCTGATGACACTTAAAACATTTAATCTCCCTGGAGGCTTTCTCTGGCACTTTAAGTCTGACTTAGGCAACACATCCTGATGTCCTATTCACCCAAGCTCACTTCTGGCTGGTTAACACCCTGGCTGGCCAAGGACCCTTCCCTGCCTGCCAGCAGATCTGAACCAGGCTGAACCGCTGCACTCACTGGAGTTAAAGCTTTGGCAACTTTCTCCTCCTATCCCTTCTCCTCTTATTCATCAATGGTCATTTATCACAGCAGCCTCTTCCCACAGGGGACCCATGTCCACAGACCCAGATCTGACCCTGAAGCTGCCAAGGAAATCCCAGGGGCAGGCATTGAACAAGGGCAAACCCAATTAGCAGTTGTCATATAAACACTACCAATGACCTTAGCCTGGTTATTAACCCCAGCTGCTGGGAGGGCATCAGCATCTTAGGATTCCTTTTCAGACCATGAGGATGTTTCTGGTGGGGAACACAGCCTCTTCTCCCCAGCTTTGTGACTTCTGCTCTTTTTAGAAACCAGTTCAGAAACACAAGAGTTTGGGAACCAAACAGCTCTTAACACTTATCACTGTCTGCCCCCAGAGACAAGTTTAATTCCAAAGTACAGCTACAACTCATGTATGTCTGTTTGCAACACCTCATTGGAGGAATTAAAAAGTGACAATGATACTGTACTTGGGACATGATGACAACTGCTTCATCCAGCCAAACAAGACTGAAGCCAAGGCTGGTCCAGCCTACTAAATGGTGCTAAAGCTCCAGGCTGGGCATGGTACCAAACACTACAGTGGAGCCCCTCAACACGGCCCCTGGACATCTTTGCATTTGCAAGGCCTGGCGACCTTTCCAAGCTTTTCTCCACTATCCTGCTATTTCTTTTCAGTCTGTTTCTTGCTTCTTGTCCACACTGCCTGCACAAGCTATTTTGCAGGAAGAAGGGTCATCTCTCATGAGCTGTCTGTGTTGCACTAATGTGAGGTGGGGTGAACAGCCTCTGCAGAGCAAACCTTCCACTTCTGTCTTGTACTTCGATATCACGTGTGTTATTGGGAAGGGCCTGTGCTCTGTCCAAGCCAGCCACTGCCATCACAGAGAGAGGAAGGCGACAGTGCTACAACCTGGATGCCCCTCACATTCCCTCCAAGACCTTTGCAGTGCTCACATCCAGCCAGGGAGGCAGATTGAATGAGGGCAGCTGGACAGGAGCCCTGCAAAACCAACCAAGCCTCCACATATCGGCCACTGAATTTGCATCTGAAGCCACTAACAAATGAGGTGAAGGAAAAGTCTGGAACAGTGACCAAACTTGGGTTTGAGTCCTAACTCACCAGAGCAGCTGGTGCAGTCTGGCAGGCAATACACGACTCAGCTGTCCCCAACACCCTTGCTGAGCCAGAACTTCCTCCAGTGTCCCCACAGGCCAAGTGTGCCGTTTCACCTTCTTGAACTCCTGCAGTCCCCACAATTTCAGATGGGGAAAGTACCCTCTGCCACTCTCCCAAAGCAGACTTTATGCATCCAGGGTACAAGAGGGGGTAGTTGAGAGCAGCTGCTTAAAGTGGTTTGCAGTGATTCACCACAGCTGAACACCCTCAGCCCCAAATCATAGACCCCAAGACCCCAACAAGACATCATCGAGAGCATTAGTGTTCCTCACCTCTTGTCCCACTGTGAGCTTCCCTCATAACATGGCTGCCCCTTCCTGCTCTGCTTGCAGAGCTAGGGCAGGATTTCTTCCAACTAGGTGCCATCCAGAGCCTCCACCAAGGTCCAGAGAAAAGAGCAGGAGCTGTTCCAAGGAGGTGGGAGAAGGGACACAGAGACCATGGCTCAGGGGGTTAAGGTGGCATTGCATAAACTCAGTACCTGTGGGTGGTGGGATGAGCGGTATCACAAGGTCAGACGTTTCTATTGCTAAAGCTTCAGAGATTTCTCTTTCCATCTGCCTTCCCACCATCTGCTGAGGCAACTGCAAGGGAGAGGAGGTTTGCAAGGGTCACTCTTGAGCCAAAGCAGATGGAAAGGACCTGCTGCAAGCATTTTACTAGACATGGGCCAGACAGCTGCAGTATGCCCCCCAGCCCTGCTGACAGCTCACTGGATCATCCAGTGCACAGAGTACCACGGGAAAGGAGCTGGCTCACAACTGCACACGCTGCCCCGGAGGCTTGCTTGCAATGACGAAGGGTCTGCAGCTGTACGAAGCAGTGAATTAACAAGCTGTTTAAGTCCTTCATTGGAGGCCTGAACAAACAGATGCTGCCAGGAGCTGGTCTTTCCCCCTCCTGGGGACCATCCTTCAGGTCAGAGATGTTTTTTCTTGGTGCTCTCTGAGGGGGAAAAACAGCAGAACCTTTGCTACCCAGAGCTCCAGGGCCTTCTCCTCCCCCTGTGCCTTTGAACCCTTTCCAAATTTCTCAGCTCTGCAGGCTTCCAGACCTGGCCTGCTGCAGACCTAATTAACTCTCTTGTTCATTTATGGTCTTTTGTCACTAAAGCAAGTAATTGGTGCACACAAGCAGCAGATCCTCGTGTGCTCACATGGACTTGACTGCTCCCTTTGGACTGCTGGGGAAGCCCTCTCCTGCTCACCAAGGGTGCTTGCAGTCCCTCTCTGTGGCCAGCTGCTCCAGGATCATCTACAGAGAGCACACCACCTCCATTTCCAGGAAGCTCTCAGGACTTTTGCAATCAGAAGACATGGATCTTCTCAGGACATGACACCTTTGAATTCAAGCAAGTCTAGACCACGGACCACACCTCACCCCTTTCTCCCTTGCTAGCACCAAGAAACCCCTTGGGGTTTCTCATCACATGCTGTTGTTTGCTTGCTTGCTCGTGCACACACGCACACTCAAGCCTCCAGTTCAGTGGGATGGTGCAGACACCAGGCCTGGCATGGATGCTGCTGCCACAACAGTTTCTCCCTGCATTGGAAATCACTCAAGTTTGCATCCTGCCAGATGCATGTAAGAATAACATGACCCCGCTGCTCTTTTACCACCACCACCCTCTGTGTTCCCTCTTACCCCTGGCACCACAAGGATGGAGAACAGCAGAGAGGGGCAGGGCCCTTTCACAGTGGGATAGCTGGGCAGGATTATCCCAGGGCTCCTGCACCAAAGAGACAGCTCTTCAGCCTTTGGAAACCTCCCTCGCCTTTGTTCCTTGGCCTTGTAGAGTTGGGGGAAGGGATCCCAATGAACGTGTTTGTGCTGTTCTTCTTAATAGGGTGTTGTGTAACACAGGGGGAAGTGACTACACCGGGGACCTCAGCTGAGAACAGAGACTTTAATCCTGCTGCCCAGGAAAAATTTGGAAAAAATACCTACATCTGTTCTGTTGCATTAGGTTCATGGCTCAGAGGCTGACAGCTGACCCTGGCTGCTCATGATGCCAAGGTACAGCCCCTGCCAAACAATGCCAGGGTAAATTACCATGACTGATTAGAGAGGCAAAAGGCAGCCAGAGAAAAATGGGGAGTGCTCTCCCCGGGCAGAAGGGAGAAGGGCAAGCCAGAGTTCATCAGGGTACTTTGTCTTCTCCACTGCCATATTGGCAAACAGAGTGGAAGGAGCAATAGTGGAAGAGAACAAGGCAGAGAATGAGATGCAGGGAGAGGCACAAAGGTGAGGAGGCAGAGAAGAAACTACAGCTGCATCCACCTCTCCATGGGGCTCACCAAGGATGAACTTCAGGAGAAAATCCTCCTTCTCAAACTTGTGCTGGCTGAGGTTTGAGGAGAAGGAGGACAAAATGCACTCTTATCTACAAGCAGGCTTCACAGCTCAAGAGGGGCATGGGGCAGGTGTTGGCCTGATGGAGCAGTGCACACTCCCTGCCACAAGCCTGCCAGCTCCAGGACACTTAAGAGCACAGGTGTGGGACTCCCTGATGCAGCACCACAACACAGTTCTCTTCCAGGCTCAGGCTTTGTCATCACCCCACACCATAACGGACCACAGAGAATGAAAAGGAAAGCTATCCAGCAAACAGAACAACAATACTGAAATTTGACTAACAGCAGACTCCTAGACACTCTGGAAACATGTCCAAGACTTCTCACCATATTGGTGGAGCTCTACATTCATACACTGAGATCACATTAAGTCCTGCACTGGGACCACAGGGCAGGAGGAAGAGCCTGTTCTCCATGTAGTCCCTCTCAGAGACACAGCTGGATGCTGAGGGTGGGCCTCCCCTAGATTGGAGGGGGTTTTCTGGAAAGACATTAACACCCAGTTTTGTGAATCATATGCCTGCTCCTTACTCACATATTAAATTGGCTCAAGGCTAATTAGCATAATATCTATGACAGGATTAAAGCAGATACTACCTTCTTCTTCCTGCCTAGGGCCACCAGCAACCAAACACTCTTCCAGGTCAGCATGAAGCACAGGACAGTGGATAGCTTCATGAAAAGCAGAAAAAACCCTCCTTTCTAACTTCTGTCTGTCAGAGACAGGTTTTGGCCCTGAAGCAGGAATGTTTATTTGCTTTAAACCTTATTTAGCCATGGACGTTTTTATTATCCACATGCATGTCACACTCTTTTATCTGCCCTTAGGAGGATAGGCAGGAAAGCTCATGCTTTCCTCAGTCCATATGTGGAGCAGACAGTTTTAATTAGCCACGTGCTTTTTGCCTTTCAATCCCTGCTGGCTGTCACTTTGACCTTGTTCGACAAGACAAAGGCATGAGAAGTGGTGTGTTTCCTTCAGTCTCTTACAAACTTCAACACCACAACCTCATATCAAACTCTATTCCTCTTCCCATCCCCATGGGCTACCTGTTCATGCAATCCTTAACCTCCAGCACTAAACTGAGCATTTAAGGATCCTGCTGAGAAATGCAGTCAGAAGGTCCAGGTACCTTCTGACCCAGAAGCATTTCTGCACTAGAATCCAAAGATGCCTCCTGAGTGCAACATCACCAGCTGCATGACTTTACCACCTTCCAACCCTCTGCTCCTTACGCTGCTGGGGAGCAGCCCTGTCAAGGTCAGAGCTTCAGGCCTGAATTAGTTCCACAGCATCAAGTGCATTACACCTCAGTAAAGTCTTTGTTTCACAGCTCCTCTGACACTCTGCCACTTCAAACTTGAAATGAAGCTCAGCCCTGCCCAGGAGGAGGAACCAGAGGGGATGAGGCACAGCAGAGCCAACTCCTAGAAAGACATTCTTAGAGCACTTTCCAAAGGCATTGCCAACAGGCTACTGACACCACTAACTGCAAACTGTAAGGTTAGCTGTGTCAGGCCATAGCTACTCAAAAACAACCTGATGCAAAGAGTATTCAACAAAGGCACTGGCCTGTTATGGGGCCACTTCAGGACAGTTGCCCACCAAAGACTGGTAACAGGGTCCTTCTTCCCTCCTGTCCCTGGAGCTGCTGCACTGTTCCAGTCACTTACTGCAACTCATCCAAACTCACGTCAGCTTCCACTCCCCCAGGTTCTCTGGAAAGGCTAGTGGTGCCTGCAGTTAATAAGAAAAGTCCATTATGCTATAATGAGTCCTAAAAAGAGAATATGCTCTTTCTGTGCACTAGCTCAGTTCTGCTTTCCTGGTCCACATATTAAAACTTCCTCTCTCCTCACATACTGATGACTAACCTGTGTCTGAAAGCCTGAGGGAACACATCTAATCTGGATAGTGTTATTGCTGTTGTTTGCTCATATTAAGCACATTATTCTTACTAAGCTCTTTGTACTGAGTCTCCTGAGAGAATGCTGCAGGTTAATCATACTTATGTAAATCCAACTTCCTTTCATGCATTTTAAACGTGTTGCCTTGTTGGAAAACAAAAGGGCAGGGGGGACTGGTGCAACAGGGACTTGTGCAAACCAGCAGATGCTTTCTAGATGCTCATTTCTCACACACTCCAGTTTAGGGACTTAAGTAACTCTACTAGCCAACTTGTTTGCTAGATTAAGAGGTCTGCTGAACAAAAAAACCCAAACAAACAAACAACCAAACCAACAAAAAACTCACAACCCAAAACCAAAACAACAAACCCAGACAACTGTAAGTCAAACTGCTTACTGCAGTTTCAAGAGAGCTGAAGTTGGCCACTCTTAAACGGAGCTACCGGTCCCCCTCTGGTGGCCAACCAGCCGCAGCCAGGGTCTGCCTGCACAGCAGGGCTACGGCGTGGCCGCTGTCCCTGCACCCAGCGAGGCGCCCGAGCATCCCAGGGCCGGGGCAGCGTGGCTCGGCTAGGAAAGCTGCCGGGCAGCAAGGCTTCAGAGCACGGAGCTGAGTCAGGGAACGGGGCACACCTGGGCTCCAGGGAAGATGTCACAGGAGTCTTCTAAACCCAAAAAGGCTCATTACAAGAACAGCCAGCAGCTGCCCAGTCCCTCCACCCATCCTAGGACTATCTATAACTAAGCCCTCGGTTTTTAATTGCAATACTGTGTAGCACTAGGAGCTCCCGTCTTGAAACAGGGCCCCATTGTGCATGGAGCTATGCAACATCTGGACACAGAGAGTCCATAGGCTCTTTAGGATGGGGAATAAGAAGGAGAGAAAGAACAGACGATGGACAAGAAACGAGTGAGCAGAAGGAAATAAGACAGCAGTGGTCAGCATAGAAGACAGCAGTCAGTGAGATGCTCTCAATGGGTGAGCACAAAGGCAACCATTCAATGTCTTGCTAGAAGACACCAAGGCAACATTTTTGGCCTATAATTTTTAGTTTCAACAATGTAGACAATTGCCACCAGTGTATTGCATGTTGCTCCCAGTATAAAAGGGCCTAGGATAGAGAAGGGTGAATACCCCTGCTGACTACTCTAGTCACAGACAAGAAGAGGCTGCCAATTTTCTCTAAGTAGTGGTCTGAGTCTGTTCCACACCAGCAATAAAGTCCTCTGCAAATCTGAGCTAGCTTCTATTCAACAAGCCACTTCTTCAGACAAACCTGAAACTGCCACAGCTACTTTCATCATCCTCCAAGAGGACTTCAGGGAATTTTATATCCTTGCATTTCTTCACCCACTGTAAAAGCAGCACTATCTTATCTCAAGGCAGCCTCACACTTCAGCTACTGGAGCACAAGAAAGCCCCAAACAGCTGTTCCTTCTGGTAAGAGATGAGATTTCTAAAATTACTCAGGAAATCGCATGGGTTTACAGGCCTTCAGTATGATGTTAGCACAAATCCCTAAAATAAGGGACGGGTATGGGCCAACATACTCACAGCTTAGTAGAGAATTACCTCAAGAGGGTGAGAAGAATTTGGTTTTGGCCATGCAGTCACTCCCTCCAAAACCACTTAAACTCACTCTGGCCTTCACGTGCCTCAGAGAAAACTCTGGAGCAATCGTGGGCCCATTCCAGTTTCTCCATCCCTCATACATTGCAAGGGCTCCACTTCCTCTGTCTGTATTTATTACAGCTTTATACCAAGGTGGAGAGGCTTGGCTCTCAGCCTCACTCCTCACTTCAAACCCTGTGTGCAACTGCCCACGCCTCAACACACTTTGCAGCACGCCATTTCTGCAGAAGGGTAGCTGGAAACGACTCATTGGGAATTTTGGGTGAACTTCAGCTACAGCTGTTTTGTTTTACTGCAAAGAAGTTATGGCAAATTATGTCTAAAAATGAACACGTTCATGCAGTAACACCTCCTCTCCTACAATCAAGTTTCATGCTCTGGAAAGCAAAGATTAGCATCTCTCACGCATTCAATGAAAAAACCAAAGAGTTTAAGAGGAAGATTCTAAATCTTAGATTCTGTACTGTACAGCTGATGCCAAGACAGGCTGAAGTTCTGGTCGGCTTAGCTGTTTCCCATAAGTGTTTCCCTTCTAGAAGTCCTGCAATCACACATTCAAACTCTTTCTGTGCTCATGTGCCAGGCAAGTCAGACACAAGATGGTAGCAGAACAGCCCAGATCATACAAAATGTAGTAATTCACTATGAGAACCAGGAATTATGGCTTGGTTCAACCAATCAACTCAGCCATAACACTATGAAAGTAAGAACAGATCTTATCCAAATCAAGCATAATTTCCCCATTTTCTCATTTAGGTATCTGAAGAAATTAATCTCTGTAGTTCCACAGCTGACGCAAAGCAAGTAGAGCAGAGGAACTGAATGCAAAAAAATCCATTTTCCCAAGCAGCACATCATGATACACCTCAGGTCAAGTAGCTGTGTATGAAATCAAGGATCCAAAGATATCAGCTCTTTGCTATTGCTGAATATACAAGCTGGGACATGCAGGATTCCAGCATGAAGTGCATGGGCATGGTTTCTCTCAGAGCCCCAACTCCATGCCAAGTGCCAGGATAAATGTAGGCTGTGGAGTCAGCAACAGGGCACTGTCACCACTCCAAGAAATCATAAGAAACTGGAGATCAGGATGGACAATGTGAGCAGCCAGATGATATCATGCATCCTGTAAAGAGAGGCTGAAACTTTAGAACTTACTTCATGCTAAAGCAATCCAGCATGCTGAGCTCTCTCCTTCACACCCAAACAGATAGTTTCTGAAAACTCCAGGCTCAACATGGCCCCCTTCTTATGAATTGTACTGGTCATGGCATGGAAAGGCATGTCCATTTGGCTTGCTGTGTATCATTTTGCTCAGGCCAGGTTTGCTGGCAAAGTCACTCACCTTTCAGTACCCTGGCCCCAACTCCAGCAGCTCCAGACTCACAAGCTCTGCAATTTTCAGGGGACACTGGAACTTCAGTTTCTGTATTCATGTCACTGTTGCTTTATGGAACCTCCCTCATTTGAGTCCAGCAGAAGACAATTCTGTTGCCATAGGAGCTTTTAAGTAATACCATGACCCAACACAGTGTTAGAGGCAATCCCTAAGAATCACATGCACCACTCACTCTCCTCTTTAGCCAGTGCTTATGGCCTGAAAGCCAGAATCAACACTAGATGCTGGTTTCACATGTGAGAACATCCACCTAATTATGTGGTGGAACACACACAGCCAGCCAATACTCTGCTGGCTGAGGACAGGCTAAACCTTGTACAGCCCAGGAAATAGTGTTTCATCATTTCACAGCAGAACTGCTAATAGACACAGAATCATCTTTTTAATCCTCAAGGTGTAAAGGACTCAAAAACCTCCTCTTCTGGCTTCATCTAATCTTGACAGTGTTGTGATGCACAAGCTCTACAAGTATCTGAAGCTCAAAGAGTCAGGTAATACACAGTGAAACAGAAAAGTGATTACAATTATTAATTTATACAATTAATTATTAATTTATATATTAATTTATATAAAAGAGTCCTTAAAATTCTTTCTAGCATTACTACTTGCTTCACAGCCTTTTCCAGCCTACCTGCAGTGAGGCCTCACAGTAGCCTGCAAGCCCCAGCCCAGTGTCCTGCCTCTTCCCAAAAGATCACAGGTCCTGGCTTCAGTCAGTCAACCTGAAAGGCTGCAGGTGGAGAACCACACCCTCCCCCCTGCACCAGACTTCTGCTAGACATCTGAAGACCTGGATAGGCCCCTTGCCCACAGACAGCACCAGTTTGATTCCCTCTGTAAAGCCCGGAAAGAATGCTGAGCTGAGAAGGCAGCATTTTTAAAATATTTTATTTATTATACAAACTATTTACAAAATCAGCTACTACAACCACAGGCTTCCAAATTTTGGCTGAACTCTGCCAGAAATTCACCAGAGGGAAGTAGGATTTGACCTGTATCATCCACAGCTCCTGGTTTCTATAAACATGCAACATGGTCTGCAGGTGCAGGCTGAAGCCAGGCCCCCTGCACCTCAAAGCAGCTTCAGGAAACACAGAACCTGTCTAAGATGGTATCAGGAACCTATGGATTTCTATAGAAGAGCCTCTAATAAGTGGCAATAAATAAGGAGTAAAAGGAAAGTAATGAGCCTCTGCCAGAAGTAACATACAGTATAGGTGACCAAAGCACATCCCCATTGTCAGAGCTAAGGGCAGCATTAAAAGTGACTGTACTGGGAAAGGGTGTAAAGCTAGAGATAAGTTTAGAAATATTGTGGTGGAACTCAGGAACTCATGGGGGCAGCCTAGGGGCCTGTGAAAACACAGGGCATGGGTTTAGTTGACTAAGAGTACCCATCCCAGATCTGACTGCACTTGTGTTAAGAAGGAAGTCCTTGGCATCTTCACAGCTGCTGGGAAGTGTTGGGTGCTGGCTGCAAGGAAATGAGAAGCATTTAGGAGTTTTTTCCAGGAGAAGTCCACTCAGTGGTCAGCTACTTCATCCTCAGAATAAAAAAAAGGCCAGCTCAAAAGAAGGGAAAAGATTCCTGAGGGAGATATCACTGTCAGAGCTGGCCCATAGCTACAGGACTGAAAACATCCTCAACCAGGTGAGGCTACAATATGGAAAAAACACCAAGCTATGCCTCCCAACAAAGTGTAGTTAAGCTGAGCACCACCACATCCTCTCAGTCCCTGGAGAAAGCACTGATGTGGTGGCATGGTGAACACAGGAGCTGTAACTCTACTGTCCATGGAAGCCACCTGCAGTATAAATAAAATGGTACCATACTCTCCACCCAAAGAAGGTCAGAACCTTGCAGAATGCAGCCTGCACTAAAAAAGGGACAACAGCCACTCTGTGATCTGTCAGAGCACAACAGTGGCAACTATCAAGCTGGCAGCCTCGCTGCACCTTGGTGCCAGTGAGGGAATGAATTCACAAGGCAAAGAAATCCCCCTGAGTAGTCTCAATTTTCAGCTGACTGCTTTTTGGCACCAAAATGGCTTATTTTTTTCTGTACAGAAGTAACACACTCAGCCCAAGAATGACTAAGATGCTGCCTTAAAAACATTTCATAGATGTAGAATATTTCCCACAAATTCCCAGTCAATTCAACTAAGCTATAATCTGAAAAGCACACACAGTTAACTTAAAATATCCATACTGTGCTCAAGTCTGACCGGATCAGCCTGAGGACAGCAGAAGGGGACTGAAGAGGATGATGTGACATTTTATCCAATACAGTGTTCTAAAATTAGCTCAGGGATGCCAGTCTGAGAATCCAGTCTGGAAGAAATCCAGCAATTCCATAACCCAGTGAAAGCTTACACTGCAGGTAGTGGCAACGCATTTCTCCCACTTTGACTCCTGCATGCCTTTGGCTTACTTGTAGACTGCAGAAGCAAATATCTTGAATTTTGCTTCACTGAAGGACTCATCAAGATTCCCACATTCCCCTTCCCTTTACTTCCCTGGGAAGGGCTGAATGGATTGCCACCTACAACAGGCCCCAATCATAAGCTTACTTCTCATTCTTGTCTATCCACTCCTTTCCCCACAAGCAAGACAATGGTGGGTGCAAGCAGTTGAGTGACCACTTAAGTGAAATTCTAGTTAACACTTTATGCTGGAAAGCTAACAGCATTGAATGGAACATGTGGAAAGCAAACATGAAGAAAGATGGTAAGAAGGTTGTAAGGGCAGAAATCTAGCTGCTCTCCAGGCACCAGCAACTCCCTGGACACTCTGCCTGAAATGCAGTAAAGAAAGAGAAGCCTCAGGCTGCTGCATGGTAGAGGTAGAAGCCAAGATCCTGTGGGATGCTGGGGTGAAGGTACCATTTTCTGCCCAGTACCATCATCCCAATAACAAATGCAAGCACAGTGCACACTGTAGCTGCTTATTGATCTGTCACTGTTATCACGTAACATGTATGTTACATACCCTGAAGGTGAATGCGGGATAGGCATTGGTGCTCAGCATTGAGGGATCACACTCGTGCCCATACTCTCTCTCCTGAGGAAGGGAAAAGAAGGCAAGGACATGGAATAGCTTCCTGTGCAACATCAACTGTCAGAAACATTCAATGGAGGAGAAACTCCTCTTCCAGTTCGTTTGCAGAGGCTAATTACCAGCCACTGCTGGGGAAGGGCGCTTCTGCTGCCGGACCCTGGCGGAGGTAGTACAGGATCACTGTCAGGGCCAGCACTTGTGCTCCGATTAGATTGTTTTCCTCTTTGGGTTACTCCCTCCAGTGGATACTGCCCCTTTTTCTCTGTGGCACAGGAAACAACAGCATCCAAAGCAAGATGGAGAAGGAGAACCAGAAACCCTTCTGGGTCAGGTGCCGGAAGGATGCACAACTCTATTCTCCTCACGAGTCATAGTGAGATATCAGAAAGCATCACTGGGGGAGTTGAGCCAAGGTAAAGGAAGTTACTGAGACTTCCTATGAGCCAAGGCTTCCAGCAGAGCTCCATGCTGGTCTTCCCTCTTCCTCCTAGAGAACTACGGTAAAGGCAGCTCAGTAGATCTCCTGCACCTCAATGTAACTTCTGCTTATGAACTTCATCTTCTCACAAAGGATGGGTATACAGGGTGCATGGAAATCAAGTGCAGTATCTCCTTGACAAATGCACCAGTCCTTTTGCTTTTTCACATTGAACCAAAGGGAGAACGAGGAAAAGGGAAAAGATGAGCTCTTGATGACATATTTGGGACACATAAAGGCCACATGACATCTTCTGGATGACAAATTCCTTTACATGGAGTCTTTGCTCTGCCTCCACTGCCCAAGTGAAGGGAAGGAGAACAAGCAGAGGATTGAACCTGGGTCTTGCCACAAAGAGCTGAGAGACTAAATGGTCTCCTGGGAAGGGAAAATCACAGCATGCCAAATCCCTCACAACCCTCGCTGATAGCTAGCTGCAGCATCTTGTGCACTTCTTCATAGGAGTCATAAGTAGGGAGGCACAGCTGGTTAAAACTGTAAAACAAAAGAAAAATTCCATTCAAACTACGTCTGAGAGGCAGCCATGCCCAGTAGCTGCCTTTAGATGGGCTGACACAAGTGTCACACACATTATATGGTGTGTCCACCACAACTAGCTGGTGACATTCCCAAAAACACAATGGAAAAAGTTCTACCACCCCAGGATACTTGCCAAGTGTGGGCTGTCGGCAAAGTACTGTGAGTTGGAGCTGCAATGATCTGGAAAGATGGACAGAGCGCAGCAAACCCTCCTGGGGGCAGCTGGGAGGAACCAGTAGTGAACTGCAAAAGCCTGGCCAGCTCTTCCTGTGTGAAACTGGAGACCACAGTCCAAAACCACCTCATGACCTGTTACAAACCAGGAAAGGTAAAGACAGGTCAGTCAAGGAAATCAAGCAGCTTTATTAGCAATTTGCAAGAATATCAGACAGTTGCCTCACAAGCAAGTATTCTATTAACAGAATTGATCTGCTTCACCAGGGTGACACATAGAGGCAAGTATTACATGGTTCCTAATCAGTTAAGAGATGTCCCACGCTACTATTTTCCACCAATCCTTTCCCTTAAAGCAGAAAGGCTTCTTCTGCTTCTGCTCTCCCCACAGAGATTTTATTTTTAGAAATACCTGCATAGGCAATGAGGTAGGTTTATAATGCAGAAAATGCACTTCCTTCTTGCACTATGGTAATTTTTGGTTTTTCACATCATCTGGTACTTCTGCAGGCAAGTGGAACCATCCCAGTGTTTACAGATTGAAAATACAAGTTTCCATCTCTTTTCATCTGAGGTGTTTTGGCAGCTTACATTATTTTTCTAAACAAAGCTGCTACTATTCCCATATCCCTCCCACTGGGAAATGCAGAAAGGGATGAGAACCATTAGGGGGTACAAATTTAGGCTATAACATCAGTAGTACCACAGCACTGAACTCCAAACACTACATGTGGGCTGCCAGCATATTTTTCAAGGATCTCTTAGAGATAAGTATATCACCATGAACATCTTCAGTAGCAGTAATTCCCATCAACTCCTCCTGACTCCCTGCTGAACTGTTCTTAACTAGAGATGTGTCGGATTCTTTTAAAGAGACCACTGATGACAATTTTTACTTGCTGGTATCTGATTAAGCATTTCCTCTAGTCAGCCAGGCTGAAGGGATCTCTCTAGAGGGAGACATTATATCATAATGTGTGCAGTCCTACCTGACCCCTGAATTTTTCAGTTTGTCCTTCTGAAAACCTAAATTCCAACCAATTATGCTGTATTTGGGATAATTGGTTTCAACAAGAAGGAAGGAGAAACCTTTTCATTTACCTTCTCACGGAAGTGCCAAGATCCTCCTACCACTACAGCATGTGCCTTGAAATCACAGACACTGATATCTCCAGTACCGCACATAAGCAGCTGAAAGGCAAGAGACTGCAGTCAGAAAGTCAGGGAAACAGGGCAACAGCCACTGTGCAAATTGCAGACGTTTAAAGTGCTTGGAGAAGAAACATTCTGGCTCTTTCCAGATCCAGAAAGCACTCCATTTGTCAGACAGGAGGGGACATAAAGGTAGAGCTGCTTAGGGAGGCAGCAATTACCTCAAGCTCATTCTCATCAAAAATAGCCAGGAGGTTCTCAGGAACTAATTCATTAAGACCTGGAAGAGAAGAGAAGAGCAGCATGTGCTATGCCCTGGGACATAAAGGCAGAGAGGAGCAGGGAGCAGGCAGCATGTTACCTTTCAGGAAGTGCTCCACCTCCTCTCTAACCTGATTCGCCAGCCTGTACTGCGCAAGCAGATTTAGGTACAAGATTTTGTTTTCATTGGTCACTGGTACTTGAGCCCCTCCTGCCACCAGTTCTACCACCTGAAAACAGAACACTTGACCTAAGTGTGACCAGTAGCATTCCCCAAACCTGAACTCCCAACCACAAAAAAAACCCCAAGAAAGGAGTTACTTCCCAAGGGGGCATAGCAGAGTTCTCAGTCTGCAGCAGTCTCTGCCTGCAGCAGTAGGGGTTAAACTATCCCACTTTCAGGAATTGCTTCCCTCACCTTCTCCAGCTGTCCTGTTTTGCTATACTTCTCTTCAGCAAAGACCAGATCCATCTCACTCACATCATTGTTCAGTATGAAGCACACTTTGGATTTATAGAATTCTGGGTCATCTGTTTCAAAATACTGTGTGAAAGAGTAAGAAACCAGGGACATAGAGGGAAAAACAAAAAAAAAAACCCTTACATTGTTAGCCAGAATTCTGGGTCTGCTACTACACCAACGTTCAACTTCTCCCCAAACCAACACAGGCTTCAGACAGGCTGGGAAGCTTTACCTTGTAATGCATACGAAGTCCTATGATCTGAGCCAGGAAGGATCGAGTGAAGCGAGCTCGAACCAGCTGTTTGTAAGCACCTCCCAGAGACGATTCATAAAGACACTTTCCTACTAGGCGGCCCGCAAATTCATATACTTTGAGTCGTAAATATGTGGGACGCCCTGGGTTTGGATGCACCTGCAAAGAAGAAGTAAAATGAAATATCCAAGTACTAAACTGACTAGCACAAATAGCAAATATGGGACCATTTCAAGCCACTACATCTCTCAAGCTGGCCTAGGAGCTTTAGTGTAATGTCCTCAAAGCTGAGCAATAGAAATAAAATGCCTAAGCCTGCATAGGAAGAACATGAAATGTTTCACATGCACAGGCAAGAAGCTGTATTAGAGCAGAAATGGATTCTGAAATATTCAGACCAAAAAAAACCTCCAAACACTTTGTTGTCACCTCATCTTGCCCAAAAATCCAGCCTTCCCTGCTGACTTGCTACCCTGTACTGCTCATCCAGCAACTGACATGGGTTAACTTCAATGGTTTAAGATCATTAAGCAAAGCTTTGAGAAAGGCACTGGAAGTGACTATAAAGGCAAGCCAAAGAATGAGGAAGCTGGCACACCACTTTACAGCAGCACTGTTTAACCATTAATGGTCACATCTCTGTTCATTCAGCATAGGAACTGCAGACTCACCAAGGCCTGGTTGTTATCACTAAAGCGGGTAAACAGTTGATTGGTGGTATCAAATAATGCCTTACAAATTAGTTCAAACCATTCTCTGCGTGGACCTCCCCAGTCCAGAGCTACAAAATAAAATAAGCTTGGTCATCCCAACTGGGTCATCAGTTCAAGAGTTTCATGCATGCTGCTCAGTATTACCCAACACAAAAGTTCATCACAATGAACAGCTCTGTAGCAATGTGGCAGTAAACAGGGACTGCAAAACTATAGGTTATTCTCCCAAACCTAGTCCTAGTTGGTTTTTTGTTTTGCTTGGTGTTCTTTCAGGGGTAGAGGGGCAGGATTTACATAAAGCTTCAGGTCCCTGTGTGAAGCAGGTATAGAACAGGACTAGCAGGATAATTCACTGACATCCATGAGAAAATCAAAGGGCTGGAAAGCCATGTAAGAATGGACATACTACAAGAAACCAGAATTTCAGACTAAAAATACTCTGCCATCATTCCTTTTGCTTCCTTTGCATATATATTCACAGAATAACTCACCTTCTTCATCCTGAAAAATCACTTCAAAGTTTTTGCTCCAGTCAGAAACAGAAAAATTTCGTGTTGCTTTAAAAGACTGAAAAATAGAAAAAGAAAATAGCAGCAACCATTACTGCTTGGCACCCCATACCCAATATGCAGTCCTATACATGTGAATGGGCAAACATAAAACCCCAAAAGTCTAGTACTCAGAAGTATAAAAGTGAAAATCAGAAAAACCTAAGGTCTAATTCTTATATGTCCAAAGCCATAGAAGCCAATTCCTCATTTTCTGTTATGAGACACATAACCCACATAAAATACAGCTCATCTTAAAACCAGTGTGAGGTCTTAGCACAGAAATATCACTTTCAAGGCTGCAGTAAAGTATTGTTTGAAGTATTAAAATGCCTGTGGGAAGGAGCAATTTCTGCAAAGCACTTTCAGCCCACGAATTAAATTTAAAATAGGAATGTTTCAAAGAGCACTACAAAATAGCTGGAAGAGAATTACTGAGTTCATACTTACAGCAAGTCACGATGCAAAATAGTAATAAATATCCCAAGTGTCTAAAATTTCCTGTGCCCTGATTCTGGACTCCAATTAAAGAAAATTTTAAAAGCTACATGGCAGTCTTCAGTCATACAAGTAGTTTTGGCTTAGTTTATCCTCAAACAGGTTAGGACATCATGCTACTCACACCTCTGGACTAAACTTGTTCATTGTGCCTACCAACCTTGGTCATTAGGGCTTATATTTATTTTTATAATTATTATCATCATTATAATGGCACTAGATTTATTTTGTCTTACTAGACTGTAACAATGCTCAAGACAGTGCAGGAATTTCCAAAATAATAGGAAAAGCAGTCATGGAAACACTGTTTAGAAATGAAGTAATTTTGTCCAAACTATTAACTGAAACATAATCTCATAAACACTGCAAGCTAGTACATGCAGAAAATATTCTGAAACACAGATTTGCAGATTTATAAATTAAGGGAAATCCCAGCCACTCCTGTTTTCCTCAGAAATGTTCTTTCCATCTTTGCAACATTACTGTTGTGAGACACAGGTGGAAACAATAAGTCAGGATAACTGTCTTCCCAGCATACAAAGCATTTAGAATGTCACTCAAGAACTGTATTATATGAATGACGAAATTCTATTTTGAAAACACAACAGTTTGGGTCAGAAATTGTGAAGATTTTACTAAGGGATTCTACAGAATATTTTATCATCACTCTGAACCACTACTAGTAGCCTATTGATGCAAAAGTTTCATTGCATGCAGCTCAGGAACATCTGACTTGACAGCTTATCTCGCTGAATGGCTCTGTGCCAGAACAGTAGATAAAGACTCACAGCTCTATGCTCTCCTCCCAAATCTAGTCCAGGTAGACAGTCTCTCTCCAGGCCTCAAGTTCCAATGCAAAGTAGGGACAGAGTAGCATCAGCAGATTTCCTGCTTCTACAGGCTATGAATCCCTTTATACAATCACAGAGTCATTCAAGTTGAAAAAGACCTCTAAGATCATCAGTTCTAACCTTTGACTGATCCCTACCCTGTCAACTAGATCGTGTCACTAAGTGCTACATCCAGGCATTCCTTGAACACTTCCAAGGATGGTGACTCCACAACCTCCCTGAGCACTCCTTTCCAATGTTTAACAACTCCTTCTCAAGCTGCCTGCTGGCATCTGCCTTGAAACAGAGGGACTAACCATTTTTAGCATGGCTGCCCTAGCACATTCCAGTTTGGACTTCTTTAGGCACTGAGCAGAATAACAAGGATGGAGGAAGCACTGGGCTAAAGTGAAATGCCTCACACACTCACCGACTCCAGCAGACAGTGGCGGCTGACCTTCAGAGTGACCTTCGAATGAGGTCTCTTCATATGCACCTGACGCAGCTCTCGCTGAAAGAAGTTCACTTTGTCTTGGAAGGTTTCAGAGCCTCCTAAGAAGAGAGACAATTTGGGTGAGGCCTGAGCTGTCAATACCTCAACTATCTACAGAGCATTCCTATTTAACTGCAGAGATATGCTTTATAGCCCAAAAGTGCATCTACCATAGCAAGGTTGGAGACAGAACGCTCAAGGTAGTTTTGCAATTAATCTTGCTGGTATTCATACTCACAGGTGCACTTTGAAAGAGCCTGACAGAGAAGCCAAGCTGAAAAGGAACAGCTGCTGTGATGAAGTACATTCACTGGAAGCATCAGTAGGAACAGAGCATGATACTCTAGAAACCAGAGTTCTCATCAGAAGTCATTCAGCTCTGACAATCTTTATTCCCCAGGGAAACTAGCAGACTCAAGTGCTAACTTCCTGACTACTGTACCCCCCTCACTGTCCCTTTACCTATGTTTTTATGCAGAGAGCGAATGAAAGTGGCTGCCAAGATGTTTCTCTCCTTGCAGCTGAGCTCCACAGGGGGTTGGATCCCATCATCCACCACCAGTGTCAGTAATTTGTGCACAGGATCAGGACCAAGGTATGAAAACTGGCAGCAAAAAGATGCAAGAAAGGGTAAACCCATCATGCAGAAGGCACAGTATGTTCAGTAGACAGAGCAACACCACCTGTGCTCTTTAGACTTTCTCTGCTCCCCCATGTGTATGCAGGTCACAGTAAAACTATTTCAAGCATCCAGACTTCATTTAGGAGGCTGCTTTAAACTTCACACATAAGTCTAAGGGCTTCAATGGACACAATCACAGCATTTTAGGAAGGTTATGAGGAAAATAACCAAGAAAAATGCAAAGGAATCAACATTTTTGCCTAGATTTGGGACAAAAGGTAGGAAAGAGTGCTAAGACTGGCTCCTAGTCACAAATATTAGCAAAATTTAGGCACTGAGAGGGAATTCCAGAGTTGAAATTTATGCCACACAATGCTGTTCTGTGGGTGGAAGCCCTTCTCCCCAAAAGGAAAAAACAGACTGTGATTCACAAGGATGACAAGCTAACAACATGGAGGTGCAGTGACAGGTACATGGAAAGAGGCTCACCTTTGTGCCAGGACACACTCTAAAGGTGAAAAGGCGCCATGGAATGATCTTCAGGTAAAATTCTTTCACTGAGAATTGCTGAATAACCACAAGGAAAAGAAAATGTTATATGTCACACATCTGTTAAGGGTTGTCCCTGAAACACATGAGGCAGAGGACAGACCCATAAGGCTAGACCTCCCTTCAACCCCAGGAACAGGTTTCTGCAGCATTTGGCACAAAACTCGAGAACCTTTAAAGCTCCACAGAGCTGTAAGCAAATTGTCAGTAAGACTTCACTGCGTGCATTTATGACGCATGTGGGATGCCAGCATGACACAGATTTTATAGCAGTAAGCTATGGTGTTCTGTGGAATGTCACCAGTCTGATTGGAAAGCAATCTTAAGTGCACTTGAGAAGCTGAATTCAGGACAAGACTGTAATACACTGACAAACAGGTTTTGGTAAAAGTCATGCCAATTGACTACTCCTATTACTCCCTAATTTTCATGACCATTTCAAACATCATTTAAAAAGCACTTGCAATTGCTAAATCCATGAGATTTGCAGAAATTCATTCTCAGTGTATTTTTGCCAGAACAAATGACTAACTGTGCAATTCCTGTCTTCTGAAGAGCAAGTTAAGATGAAATTTTAGCATCTTTAGATAAAAGAAAACCATTTCCTGCATAAACCTTTCTTAGTTGCAATGATTGGAAAAACTGACAATCAGCATTTGTCCACAAACAAGCCAAATACAAACAGCAACTCTTTAAAACAGCATCATGGAAACAGTTTCCTACTGTTTCTATTTCTATACATAGAGACATCCAGGGATACAACTATGCAAGCCTCAGAGTCACATTAACAACTCTGGCACCTAAAGGGAGCTTCTAACACTACCCACTTCTGGTGAACTGCTTTACCAGGTAACGCAATAGGAAAGAGTATGGCAGTCCAAAACAATACACCAAGGATGAAAGGATGCTGAGCTCACAAGGACATAGCACTCAAAGTCAGTTCTTAGAGCCATGTGCAGCACAGATTTAGAAATCTCTAGCAGCTCCCTCCATCCTACAACTGTTTCACAGCCTTCTCTCTCCCTTTGGCAGAAAAGCAATTCCTGGTTTAGTCTTTCACTTTGGTATTTATTACTGCATTTTTCAGAATGCATTTGAAGAGACAGATTAACAAAATGAATTCAAATTCATTATTAGATTTAGAGGAATTTTCTTTCTAGTTTCTGAATGCCTTTAGGCAATAAAAATGGAAAATAGCTACTGATAACATATTCTTATTTTAAGAAAACCCACAGTTTCTCCTGTTTCTTCTATTTATAAATTTACTCTTTGTTCTCTGACCATTTTTTCCCTTTTTCTTTTCAGCAAAACATTCCAGAAACAGGACAAAGACAAAATCTGAGAAGGTGAGATTCTCTTAAGTTGCAATTTAGGTATCAGAAACTGAGAATAGGAATTGCAGGTCTCACCCGAAAAAAGTAAAGGAAAGGCAAACAGAATATCTATTGAACAATCAGCAAGATAATTTCCAGTAGGATTTGGATCAGACCTAGAAAGATCCTAAAGTCTAAAAACACAGTCCTAAACTTCATGTTCTAAAACACACTCCTAAAACTTCCAAGGCTCATTTTAACATTATTCTAGTCACAACCTCCATGTTTGCAATAAGCAAACCTTTTTTTAACCAAATCTGAGGCACCTGAAGCTGGAGCTAAGATATAGAGGACAAGGAAGCTCTTCAGTTACAGCACACTTTAAACATGCACTCAAGTGTGGTTAACTTCATGATATCTACCTTAGGTGACACATAGCAGTACACTTTTTTAGGCTTCTTCACTTTCTCAGGGGTCTGGCTGTCAGAAGGAGAATCTTCGTCTTCATCGTCAATTGCAGTAGAAGGACGGCGCTGGGAGGAGCTCAGGTGCATTGGTGGAAGTTGCCACTGAGTGTTGGTATAACTAGGAGCATCGTAAAGGTAAGCTTCAAAATAAATACTGACACCTGAGGTGGACACATTGCGTTCTACAATGTTCTTTTCATTCTCTGAGGGAAACAGATATGAAAGAGTTGTGTAAATCCTGACGGAGACAAGAATGAAAAAGAATGCACAGGCCAACACCAAATCAGTGACTTGGATTTTAAAGAAAAGGCTAAACATGCTAAGGAAAACCTGGTCAAGTGAAACTTTGATAAAGAGAACCCAGGAGCAGGATGAAAAGATTTAAAAATGGCCGTTTGTCTGTTAGTGACTGATTGAAGAAAAAAGGCATAGAGAACCTCTATGGTGCTCTCTCTCAGAGCACCAGCCTGAAGGCATAGCCACTTGACAGTCACGCTGAAATCTGGCTCACTCCTGAAGAAACCAAGAATTACAGCATTGTAAAAAAAAAAACCACAAAAAAACCTCACGTAGGTTACACGCACTGTACTTCCTCCATATAACTTAACATACAACACATGACTGGCTCAGATGCCAACCACTAGCAAGAAATAAAAATTGCCTCATTTCAGAGGTAAACCTGCTAAAATACGGGAAAAACTCTTGTTTTATCTGCTGATGGATCAGAGAGTATCAGCCCCCCGAGATCTCCCCTGTTAGAAGCAAATTCATTTACCTTAGCATTTTTAAATGAATAGGCTTTCCTTTAGCAAGTAAGCATGGCCAGCCTGCAGGGAAGCCAGAATAACTCTGCTACATGAGTGTGCAAAGCACATTGTAAGAGGACACCTGGAGAATGAATACTGATTGGGTCTTGACTCACCACTTAGAACAATGATGTCAAAATCACCATTGCTTATGGGCTGGTTCTGGTAGGAGATGCAGGCATGGAAACACCCCCTGGAGTGCAAGGTGAGTCGGAAGAACACCTCGCAAGTCTGCCGATTGGACACCACAGACTTCTCAAACACCACATCAGAGGTCTCTTCTTCTTGAGGACCCAGCTAAACAGAAAACAAATTAATAAAAGGAGCTCTCCAGCTCACCTGAAGTCAAGCAGCAAGGGGGGAGGATGCACTCACCTCATGGATGGAGAGGCTGTAATTGTGCTCATCTATCAGGGACACAGAATTGCTGGTGGGATTGTCATACTCATCTCTGGGAGCTATCTGCAGAGTGTGCTGCTGCCCACAGGTCAGCACCAGAGTAGAGAAATGGCAGACAATTTTGGTTTTGGAGGGAACCACCATTCCTGAAGCAGACAACAATAATTTAGAGTCAAACAAATTCCAAGGTAAAGCTACAAAAAGCGAAAGAAAAGCAACTAGGGGCACAATATAATTGAAAATGGGTCTAAATCTAAACACATTCTGTGCCCCTACATTAAAAAAGCAAAGTATCTGAGCACTGAAGTATATGGTGTAGTGCATAGTGTGTGCCTTGGATCAGAGACTTAACACTAATAAAGCAAACTAAGTTATCAGTCTTCTAAAGAATACTTTTCCACCATTCTAACTTCCTGCTCAGGAAGTTGCTCCCACCGTACATACAAAATATAAGCTAGCTGACACCTAAGAAAACCTGCAAATGCAGTTTACTAAGTAAATTTTATTTGGGTTAAACTTGAGCTTCTTCTTTCTGAAAGGATATTTTAGCAAGCTTTGTATCTATTCACAAAGCAATGAATAGAGGTCCTTTCAATGACATGTTCATGAAACATAAAAGATGCCAATTGGGGTAAAAAAAAACCAAAAGTAGAAGAAAACAAATTTTAGATGGATAAAAAGGAAATGTTTTCACAGAAGTGCATAATCAAAGGTATCAATTGCTCCATAACCTTACAAGAATAGAGTAGGATATTCAGAAAAAGAAGAGGTAAATTATGACAGTATCTCCAACTCAGATACAAATAACTCAATACTTTTATAAAAGGCACTCTGACTACTAGATGGATTATGATGAAGTTTCTACAAAATGGAGAACGTGACAGAAGTGGATAGGGATTTTAAGTAGCACTAATGACTTATTCTGTAAAGCAGTTTCTGTTTTGCTACGTACTGGCAGTCACAAGTATATTATACTCATGGGTCTGCTGCTGGGATCTACACACATGGCAAGAGGAAAATGGTGAAGGGCAACCCCTTTCCTGTCACATACCTATCTTAGCTGGAAACACTTTTACCTAAGGGCCTCCAATACCTCCAAAGCTACTTTGAATCATTACAGAGCCTCTTAGATCTTACCTGGCTGGAAAACCTTGTAGTAAGGGCTGTAGGCCACATTCAAACCACCGAGTTTTACAGTGATTTCGTATCTCCCAGCCCTGCGCACAGTGAAAGCCACTTTCACCACATTGGAATTGGGCTCTTGAAGAACTTCCTGGGTTACAGGAATGTCAATTGCTAACTCCACATGGCAGATGTGAACTCGCAGCCCCACAGGCCGGTGAGCAGGGAAGGGCTGCCCATTTTTATAGAATAACTGCATGGGAAACAGAGAAGTCCAGGTCAGCAAAAACATACAGTGCACAGAGGAAAAGAAAACAAGTTGCCTTAGGGAAGGGCAAGTACCTCAGCTCAGAAAAGAAAAAATAATTAATAGACAGCTCTGTCACACAGACTGTGTTCTCCAAAATGAACAGGGACAAGTGGGCATTGAACAGCCCCATTCTCTTTTGTGCTGGGGTTCAAATGCATGCCCAGAAAAGAACATGCCTCAAGGCATTTCCTGTCTGCACTTGTAGTGCAATATTAGAGCAGAAATCATGAGAACCCACTACAAAAAGGAAAAAAAGTAATGCCATATCCTTTCAGAGAAACAAGCAGATCTTGTTCATTTGCACAGCTAAGCTTTGAAAAAACTCTTTCCAATTTGTTACAGAAAACAGTGTGATGAAGATGCTGACCTCAGGAGCTGACCTAGCTCCTGAAGCTAAGAAGCATCATAATGAAAACAACATGCTAGATATAAAATCACAGGCAGCTCAATCACCGAAGTGATCTCCTGCACAATTTCAGAAGGTAACATACCTCTGAACCACTAGTTCTTTATAAGGAAACAATTACACCTTGAAACTCTATATGCACGGCTCTTCAAGAGCCAGCAGCTTGTTGGCCAGAGTCTGCCATTCTACCATCTGCAATAAGCCTGTACTCAGAAAAAGCTTACTATTATTCCCTGTTTCTAAGTAAAGAAGGGTGTGGGGCCTGAAGTAGTTTGCATCTTGACTGACATCAGAAGAAACTAGTGTATGCAAGCTACTGTTGATGAACAAACGGCTAAGCATATGGCACACAAGCATGAAGTGGAAAGGCACATTGCTGGAGCTCATGAGTGTCAGCAAGGTGAAGGAAATAAATTTAAATAATTGGAGCAGAACAAGTCTCTTTCCCCTCAGCTTCTTTTCACTGCCTACCCTGGAGTTAGAACTCTTCACTCACCATCAAGCAGAAGGGCTTTCTTCACCTTCCCAAGAGGGATGGGTATGGTAACCTAGCTGAACCTTTCTTCTTATTTTGATACCCTCTTGGATGGAAAGGTGGGATAGAAAGATAGGCACATAAGCCCAGCAAAACTTCCTCAAACTTTCTCCACATAGCTCCAAACTCTGTTCACTCATCTTAGTTCCCCTAGACTTGGCCTTTTGGGATTAGAGGGAAAGAGTCCTTGGCAGGCTTTTCTAGGTCTGACAGAATAACAATCCATTTTGCAGTCAATGGGGAGTGGCCATGAAGCTTGACAGCTCTTGAGTTGGTAAAAGGCCCATTCCCACACCCTCAACTTCAGCTGCACAATCAAAAGATAGCACCACATTTGCTGAACGCAAGGCTCAGCCTACTCATTTCCCAGTAAAGGAAAGTCAGGACAAGCCGGGTCTCCTCCGGCTCTTCAGAGGATTCTGAAGAGAGGGACATAAGACTTTAAGAAGCGCAAACCTCAAATATACACTGACAGAGTTTTGCAACATAGTAACAGAGCAGAAGGCATAAACAGACAGTTTGCCTACTCCTCAGTTACATCTGGCTTAGCCCCAACAAAAAAAACAGTTGAATAGCCCACCCCTAACTCAGACCAATGTTCCTGCCCACAAAGCTGCATGGAAACAAAAATATCGCCTTACATGCACTCGGAAGGCCATGCTATGGCCCACCTCATAGGGGTCCTTCCAATCCCAGGAGATTTTGCAGGACCGGGGATCCAGGTAGTTGCCTCGCACGTAGTCATAAATGGTTCGCTCCCCTCGGCGCTCCCGGTCCTCATGCTGAAGGAAGCTGACTATACGTGCGGCAAGCTCAAAGAGGAACTTAATGGTGAAGAAGAAAGCTACAACAGATACTGTGATCCCACCTGCAGCAGGGAGAGAACAAAGGGTTGCAGAAGCCAAGGTGGCTGAGTCAGGCTCTAAAATCCCCTCTGCATCAGCCAAAGATGCCTTTCTGTTAATGATATTCTACTCAAATGCAAGTTAGGTATTTAAGGCAGATGCTATTGTGTGAACATTTATGGTTTGTGTTATGATACAAGTAAGGTTAGAAAATATCAAGTCTCTTTAGATTCTGCAAGTGACAGCAAACAAAGGAAATAGTTAAAAGTGGTAGAGAGTCTCAGGTAAGGCTTGCAGACATCCCAACAGAGAAATGGAATTCCCTTCAAGTTGTAAGTTAGAACTACAGAGATTCCTTGAAGGGAAACAGGTAACTAGACAACTTCTGCACATCACATTATGGCTGGATTAAGAAGCATCACAGAAGCAACAACCCTCCACTAGTCCTCAAAAGAAAAAGTAAGGGGATGGCTTACGAATTAGGCCAATGAAAGGACTTTAGGATCAAGAAGAATGGTCGAGAGGCAAGTCTGCCAGGTGGAGGTCACAGTGTGGAGTGACAGTAACTTCATGTTTGTTAGGTAAACTCTGAACTAAAATGAAATCAAAAGCTTTCAAGAAACCCTTCTAAAGCCTTTGGAGAGGTCATTAAATAGAGTGGCAGCCTTCCCTTCACTTACCAATAATGTAAAACATCAGGTCCCTTCGATGAGACACACAGCCGAGGATCACAGCTGCATCTAGAATACAAAATAGGCCAAGTCCAGTCCAGTGACTTCCTCACACACACTGGCCTAAATTTAATCTACGGTTCCTCAGAAAAAAATGCCTATTGATGACTTGTCTTCCTCTCCAAGGACATCCCTAAAGCTTTATTCCACAAGATTGAAATATGTGAACAGCACAACATGCTACAATTAACAGTTCTCCCTCCACCACAGATTCCCATTCAGATTCAGGGATCTGTAAGAAGGACAATATATCATCCCTCTGAAAACAGTGAGAGCAGGCTCTGGGTACTACAGGAAGGAGACATTTTTTGCGGGATCACCAAGTTCAACAACAGTGGCCAAAGCCACTCATCAAAACTGTCACGCCTACTTGCAAGCCATGAAGTTATCTTCTACTCTGACATGAAAGCGCATTACAGAGCCACGACCAAAATGGACAGAAGCCGACCTTTAGCCAGCAACCTTGGAAGAAAAAGCTATGGAATAAAAGAGTTGTAGACAAGACCATCCCCATTTGTTCAGAACAAACAAAATCCCTCTAGGGCAGAAGTGAATCTTTTTTTGCCCTGCAAGTCTACTACAGAATATACGAATGCAACTGGAAAAGAGTCCATTTGTATTTTCTTTCTCGCTTCTGCAAAGTGGAGCCTCTCTGATCAACACAAAAGCTAAAACCTTCTGTTTGTACACCATTAAGTTTACAGCAATTTTAAGAGACGCCAATCTAGACTCAAGTTTTCACTGAGGGGACTGCTAAACAAACATGTAGTGAAAATACCACACCCAGAACAACATGCTGTTGGTTGATAAGACATAGCTGACAGATGGAACAAGAGCAGCAGCAAGGAACGCGTGTGACAATTAGACAAAGGATTTGGCATACAGTGATGCATACAATATAGCTCACCATGTCACCATTCAGTTAGTGAGAAGCTACATTGTGCATTCAAGCTGCCTTTTTTTTTAAAACACAAAAGGGGAGTTATTCATCAGTCATCTCAACAGCAGCAATAATGGACATCAGCATGCAGAAAGCTTAAAAGAGGTATTTCCCCCCAACAATAGCCATGACTTTCTAGCCCAGCAAATCCCCTTTGCTGGCCTTGGCACATAGTCCAGCCCTCCAACCAAAGAGCAACCACATACCTTTACACAAGTGCCCATGTTCTAAAAGCCAAAAAGAGGGCACCCATTCTTCAGCATCCTTCCGCTTTGTGCCCACATCTGTGACAAACATCAGCAAGAAGAGGCCATAGAGAAGATTATCATGGAAAGAGTAACTCTTGGAACTTGCATCACAGAATCACTGCTGCAAAATAAGGACTTGAGCACAACAGTTTCTTCCTCTTTGTGGAAAAAGGGTTGTCCTGCAGTGCTGTTTCCTTTAGCCTGCAGTTTGCCAGCTTTCCTGGAAAAGTAGAAAAAGGAGAGAGAAACATCATGTGTCTACATTGTGGATAAATCTAGCAAGCAGAAACACATGAGAGGTGCAAGATGCAAGAGCATCACTAGATATCAAATCCATGAGAGGTGCTATAAAAGTACCACTGTTGACGAGGTGCAAGGCTTCACCATATCCTCAACCTCTATCTGTCACAATCTCATCTCATCTCATTATATGACCCCCTGAAACTAGTACATTCAAGATGGAACAAAACACATCATTGCCTCCATAGGTTTCATGGAGCAGGGGAGAACCTGCATGCTGCTCACAAAGGAGTATTAAGAATGGAAGCAAGAACTAATAGCCTAGGAGGAATACAGAGAGATTGTCTCAACAGACAAGGATCAGGTTAGAAAAGCTAAAGCCCTGATAGAGCTAAACCTTGCCAGGGATATCAAGGGCACCATGAAAGCTTTCTACAGGCACATTGGTGATAAAGGAAGACTAGAGAAAACATGTACCTCCCTCCCCTCCCCCAGAAGGAAACTGGGGACCAGGTTACCTGGGATAATGAGAAGGCTGAGGTACTCATCAACTTTCTCCTTTTTCCCCTCAGTCTTCACCAGCGACTGTTCCAGCCACACCAACCAAGTCACAGAATACAAATGCAGGGACTGACAGAATGAAGAACNNNGCAGGGACTGAGAGAATGAAGAACTGCACACTGCATTAGAAGATCAGAGGGATTTTTTTACCAAGGGCATGTAGTGATAGGAGAAAGGGAAGGACTTAAAACTGAAATAGAGTAGGTTTAGATTAGATATAAGAAAGAAATTCTTCAATATGAGTAGTGAGGAACCAGATCAGGTTGCCCAGAGACATTGTGGCTGCCTCCTCCTTGGAAGTGTTCATAACCAAGTTGCATGGGGCTTTGAACAATCTGGTCTAATGGAAGGCATCCCTGCCCATGTCAGGGGAGTTCAAATTAAATGATCTTTAAGGTCCCTTCCAAGCCAAACCATTCTATAATCAGGTAGTCCTTCAAGTCTTCATACCCAACAAAATGCTATATATTATTCTCAAACCAATTTTGCCCAGATTTAAAGGGCTATCTGTAGTCAAGCCACAAAAGAAAAAAAAAATTCAGAATGCTTGAACCACAAAATAAACTAGATTTTGCGTTTGGTACTGCTGTTTTAGGTATTCAGGAAATTGAGATCCTCATAAGGGACTTCAGCTTCAGCAGCATTATCCACTAAATTACAGTTGACTGTCAGGATTGAGATAAAAAAAAATTAAAATTTAACAGCAAGGATTGACGCAGCCCACAAAAACCAGGACACATGCCAGAAGAAACACCACAGTTCCTACACAATCAGTATCTGCTCATTCAGAGCACAGATTACATAAAGGAGTGAGAACGTAAAGAACAGAGCCAAGCTCACCAAGGCAGCTGTCTGTTAAGATAGATACCTCTTCTGAGGATGTGATGTGCTCCTCCTGCCTGCCATGCCACCACCTCAGCTGTCACTTCTTCCTTAGTCCCCTCTCCTCTGCCTTCCTCTTCAGATGGCTCTTATTTCCCTCCATGCCAATAATCATACAGATCTGGCTGCCTTTATACACTTCTACGAACCTTACTAACACATGAAAATCAACCAGTAAACCTGTGCAGAGCTTTTTGGCTGCACTGCAGAAACAGCCAGACTTTCACTGTCTTTTCCTCACCCACACCTCAAGGAAAGTCCCACCCACTCATCTATTTTCCTCCTTCCTCTACTTTTCCTCACTGCAACCGTGTTGAAAGTCACCGGGGCATAAATTCTCACTCTCCTCCTAGATAAAGCATCAGCTTTCTAAACTCATAAATTTCTTTGTGTTAAGGACCACAGACCTAGCAATTTCCTTGGTATTTCAGTTATTTCACAGTACATATCCAAGATGTGCTACAAATGACTGGTTAAAACTCTGCTCCAGCTGGGCCTGGCTGTGGAAGGTGTGTGACTGCTCCCCACACAGCTGGGGAATTTCACAGAAACTTATCAATATTCGGAATCTACAAGATCCCTGTCCAGCATCTTCCAGAACCAGTCTCTTCATGTCACAAAAACCCCACAAAGCCATCCCTGTGGGTTCATGTACTCAAGCTATTTCAGCTTCACTCCACAGCTCTTTCCCTTCTGTGAGGCACACCACAGGTCACATAGCTTCTCTCTCAAACTTAGAAAGATCCATTTAAACTTCAGGGTTTTTAAGTCATTTGGAACCTGAATCTCTTGATCTGGTTTGCAGAATTTTTGAACTCACTGGACACAGGGAATCAGTTATATCCATTGTATTAATTTATCAGTACAGCAACTTGTCATTTTATTATCCCTGCATGATGTGGTACACAAGACACCAACTTGGGTGAGTTACCAGAGGTGAAGTGGCTATTATACAATCGACTTCCTTCTAGCTTACTCACTGCCAGCACCTTTAAGGGTGCTCTTGCAGCTGGAACACATTGAGGTGAAGAACCTAGTTGCAAGTAGGTGGTATTCAAGATACACTGCCACTCACTGAACAGAAGATGTGAATTAAAATGGTATCTATGCTAAGAACTGCTGGGTAACAATCTGGGAAACAAATTCTGAAAAGCAGGAGTATAAGGTGCCATTATAGCTAGGCTGGAAAAAAAAAAAGCTGAATTATCCAACAGGTCTTATTAATCCTGATCCAAGGACAGAGCAAGCAATGGTCTCCTGCCACCTGCAGGGAAAATGGGGATTTGAAAGCTTCACCTTTGCTTGACTCAAGGAGAGGAACTGGCATTATCAGGGTAGACAGCATGGAGTCATAAAATAAACTGCATTAGTGCCACTGTTTCCTCAAGTCAGCAATGAAAGGAAGTTCAGTGATAGGAATACCTTTAGTTTGTGTTACTGGCGCTGTTGAAGATCGAGGAACACAGTGCAGAGCTCCAGAAGGAAGCACAAGTGTAACACATACAAAAGGAACTGTAACATAGTAATGGCACATTCATGTGGCTACAGCTACAAAACCAGCTAGGGGCATGCTCTACGGAACAGATGTACTGAGCTCCTAGGAAATCTGCTGGGCCTCTTGATTTTATTTCATGCACTGATAAATTGCCATTCTTCTTTTAACAACAAACCTTTAATTTTGTTTTAAAGCCTTTTTGCGGGTTAATAGTAGCTCATCCAATCAACATGAGAGAAGCATTTATCTCTGTGCAGAATCTCTCAGTCCACGTGCACAAATGTCCACCACCAACAGCACGTCCGTCTCATGCCACGCACAGACGACGATTCTCTAGTAAAAGAGGCAGTGCTCTCTTACACTAAGTAAAGCAGGCACAAACCAACAAACAGGAATGCCCATGAGAACCCAACTTTAAAATACATTCACAGAGGACTGAAAAGTCAGCACAAAAAGCACTTAGCAGGATCCAGTATCAGCTGTCAAGGACAAAAGCTGCATCAATGGTCAATGTCTACACAAAACAGTCATTCTCTTATTAGGGATGGATTTTGTCAAATGCATTTACATACAAGCTATATAAAATAGTGGTAACAGGAAAACAAACAAAAATAGTTGCCAGATGGCAACTTTCAGGCCAGTCTCGACACCAAATCTGCTTCCTGAGCCAGGACAAAATTCAGCCACTTGCTCTGCTGCACATCAGTGAGGAAAGCAGATCACCCCCTTCTTCCTCAATTAGTTCTCTTCCCAAAGCACTGAAGGTCACTTGAACAGCATCATGTGAACTCTAACAACTGCATTTCCTCAATCAAGAGTTAAGCTAGGTTTGATCACTCGGGTGGAAAGCTCAGCTGTAGTCTTCCTAAAAAACACAGTTTTTCTTTCAGTCTAATTTTCTTCCTCGTTGTCAGAGCATCAGTCACAGTTCTACAGAGGTCACTACTTCAGGAAAAACCTCCTGAGTGGTTCCTCATTGGCTGCTTTTTCTGACCAGCACACCAGATAAAACCGGTTGTATTCGGAAGATACCAACAGCTACACGATCTCACTAATCCCAGAAGCCTTCGTGAGAAAGTCCTTTCTTTCTCCCTTCCCTGCACAGGACACGGCAAACCAAGTGCCCTGGACCAGTCCAAGAACTTGGAGAACATTTCCGTTCATGTGCAGAAAAGACATTTTGGGTCAGATTACACCATTATGGCTGCATAATGGACAGCCAAAATTATGCTCATTCGCTAAGATTTCTGATCGCAAATACAGGTAAGATCTAAAGACAATGACAACCCACTGCTTCTCATTAAGAAGATCAGGAGCTACAGCTCCTGTCAAAATCAGGGCTACTCTGACTCTTAAAAAACCCTAAACAATCCAGCAAGCGCGAGTGGGCTGAAGACCTCCGTAACGTCCCGGCTCTGTTGAACAGAGGAGAGGGGGAAGGAGGGCGATTAGTGCGCTGCGGTTCCCCCTCCAGCCCGCAGCGCCGGTGGGCTCGGCGGGGCCACCAATCCCCACGGCCCTTCCACTGGCGCCAGCTCGCCGCCACCTGCCCGCCGTGCCCCCGGGACCCCGCAGCGCCGCGCACACGGCGAGGCTAAGCCGAAGCGAAGAGCCGGAGGCCGCTGCCAGGCAGGCAGAGCCGGCCCTTCCCGCTCGCCGGGAGCCCCGGCCCCGCCCGGCCCTCCCAGAGCCATGCCCGCCGCCGACAGAGCGGAGACCCCGCCGCGGTTGTACCAGGCCCACCGCGGGTGCTTCGCACCGGCAGCGGGGCCGTCACCCCGGGGGACGCCCGTCACGGCGGGGCGGCGAGGCGGCCGGGCT
>VYXF01004872.1:1296904-1339208 GCA_013397295.1 Polioptila caerulea | reverse complement strand
CTCTTCTCTTCTCTTCTCTTCTCTTCTCTTCTCTTCTCTTCTCTTCTCTTCTCTTCTCTTCTCTTCTCTTCTCTTCTCTTCTTTTTCTTTTTCTTTTTCTTTTCTCCCTTCTCCCTTCTCCCTTCTCCCTTCTCTTCCCAACCCTAACCCTTCCCCACCCTTCCCTCTTGTTCTATGTTACTTATGCCTCAGAGCAGTGATGGGAACCAGCTCTTCTACGGTCAGGCAGGCTGATGTGAGGGAGGCACAAGGGAACACATCCTTGGCCACCTGTCCCTGCTGAGGAGATGCTGGGCTGGCACAAAGCTGTGCCAGGGGAGGCCGAGCACATTGTGGAAATTTGCACCTGTGGGACTGTGACCATCACCTGCGTGGGCCCTCGAGCAGCAAGGTGCTTGGACATGAGGTGCACACATAAAAATATTACCTGGTTGTTCCTTAGCACCATACAATTTTGTGTATTTTGGGCTGTGAGACACAATAACAAACTGGAGCATCTCAGCTTGGCACTTGCACTGTTTTCTTCACGGACCATAGATAATTTTTAATCTCTCCCTCAATATGCGCACAATCCTGTAACTACTACATCTCCTTTCCTTATTCCAAAGCTTAGTGAATCTCAAGATTTAGAAAAGGTGTGTAGAGTAAAAGAAGAGTGAATGCTCAAAACACAGTAATTATGCTCACTTGATCTCCTAACCTTAATCTTAAAAGAAGCCAATTTCAGTTTTGAGACCTATCGGTTTTCTTTTAAAACACAGACAATAAAAGAATTATAGGAAGTAATACTGCCAAGTATAAGTGCTTAATTCTCAACCAGATTTCAGTTCTAGTTCTCTCTGGTGAGCAGTGGATACATTTAATGAAAATTTCTTTAAACAAAAAAAGGAAAAAAAAGAACTTCAATTCTTATATTACTTTAAATTTCTCAGGGACATGTACATCACACAAAAATGGGAAGCATGATTTTTAATACGAGCCATTTGTTATTAATATATCTAAATTATTATTGTTGATATTAGACTTCAACTATGAGAGTTATAATACTTTAAGTGCACCGCAAGCTGATATAAATTTATCTCTGTCTATTTAAGAACTCGTAAATTAAAAACTGCTTTATTTGGGAAGCATAACTGCTACTAATACAGCAAGTTATCAGAAAAGCTAGCAATCACATGACAATCTTTTTGAGAGCAAATTAAAAAATTGTACCAGAGATACTGTTAAGATTTATGTGATTGTAGTCAGAGACGAGTAATAATTAATCAATAAGGAACCAAATTTTCCAAGAACAGATGCAGGATGATGGTCAGCAGTTTCATAACAGGTTTTGCCAAAATTATCAATTCATACAGCATCAGCCTGTATTATCAGCCTGAGTACTTCACACGTGTAAACCATAACTGCACCCTGTGTGTAAAAAAGGTAGCTAGCTAGGCAGAATTCCTGAATAAAAGTAAAAATTGTCCATTATTTGATCAAAGAGTAATGAAGATTTTATGGGTTACTTTGAAAACCACTGTTGGAGACTCTGGACTCGCATCCTCCTGACTTGGAGGGCTCTACAGATAAAGAACATGGATGCACAAGAGTGACTGAAGATCCACTAGTCAGCCTGACTGTGCCCAGACAGCAGCACTGCCTTTGCTGTAGGAGGCTCTGTGGGAACAAGCACCAGACAACACTGCCTTAGGCAGTCTGTGTGTGTGTCACTCCATGGGAGAGCCCCTTGAGTGAAGCACTGACCTGTGTGCTGCAGCCTCTCTGCAGGAGCAGGCTCCCAAACACAATACACCTCATTTCCACAAGACAGAAGCAGCCTCTGCAGCTCCAGAGCCATCTTGCACAAAACAAGCTGCAAACACAGGCCATTCTTGCCTTCCAGAGTCAATGAGCAGCATGGGAGAAATACTCTGCTCTGTGCAAATCCCCTACTCACCCCAGGCATGGCTGGGCTTTGTAGGCAGAGATCATGTTAGATTATTAGACCACCTGAAAGGGATAGAGATAACAGCATCCCTATTCTCCTTAGACAATCGTCTACAACTGACAAATTTGTGTTAGTTTTCTTCATTACTTTTCCATTGCTGCTTTCAAAGCAAAATTGCAGTGTTCTGCCACGTGTTGACTTTTTTCACTGATCCAACACAACACTACTTTGCCCAGCAGTGCAGATACAACTTCCAGCACGTTCAGTTTCATCCCTGGCACCAAATCCAAGGCTGTTTTGCATTGTGTATAACAAAAAGAAGTCATATTAAAAACTGAGCAAAACAGAAGCAGCATAAAATATATTATTTATATTATTTTTACAGTGCAGTGGATGTATTGCTTAGCTTTGCATTCAGTTCATATGATGCTCTGATTGCTTAAATTAAAAATGCTACCATCAATTTCTATTTATTTGCCTCATCTGCTCCATTCTGTCAACCAGTCTTCTTACAGATTCAAGACCCACTCAAAGCATTTCTCTTCTATTCAGATTAACTGCATATGTTCTTTTTGTTGAATAATAAAAGTAGCTTGCAGACATGCTCATGCAGGCACACACATGCAGCCAAAAGTCAGCCTGCCCCAGAGTGAGATCTTAATCACACTATTGTTAGGCACATGGTTGGAAGAGGAAACTCTGCTGTAAACACCTGCTTTGCAGAGACTGAAATTAACCTTACAAGAACACCTCCTGTAGAAACAGCTTGCAGGATTCAAATAACCTGAAAGACTAAGCCAAGACATATAAGCAAATGTCATCTCCTTTTTCTTTCTTAAATTGCCACATCATTTTGGGTTTTATGCATGTCTCCTCAACAGCCAGTTTAATAAATATTTTGCAGCCAGTTTTTTAACCTGTATCCTAGAATCAAGATCCTAAGTAGGAAATTATGCAAATTTCAGATTTCGTTATTACCCACATCTTTGAAGCTGTTTAGGTCCCAGGATATGCCACACTGAGGGAGAGGTGAGATTCCATACATATTATTCCAATTATGGCCAGCCACTTTTTGCCTCCCTCAAATACCTAAGACACCACCACCATGTATAATTACAAGAAACACACAAGGTGATAAAAAGCCTAGATAATGGGATGATTTCCTTTAAAATCGTATTTTGCTTGAATTCTGTCCCTCCAGTGCAATCCCTACCATGGATCTCAACACCACAAATATGCTTGGCTTGTAGACCCAGGAACAGTTCCTCCTTTGGGCGCCTCCAAAGGCTACATTAAAAATGTAACAGTCAAATGCTAGCAAGCAATGAAAACATTATCCTCCTCCACACTACAGTCCTACTGAAGAGCAGTGATGGGAAGACCTCACTCCGGCAGGGACTTCACACTGGAAAAGGGAAGCAAGCTTAACACCTATAGCTTATATTTTTCTAGCCTCTTCCTGAACAAACAGCCCAGGGAACGGTCCAGTTGAAACTCATGCTTTCTATACTGAAAAAATAAATCATATGATCCTAATTTACATGTTTTCTTCAACAGCAAAAGTTCTTGGTTACTGTTTGTATAAACAGTAAACTTACCTGTCATTTCTTAAAATAGTCATGGAGAGCCATATTTTGAATAAGGCATTTGGGTATTTAACTAGGGAACCCTCACTGGAGAAAGTTATTTATGAGGATCTATATTTACATTATGTTTATCTAACATTTCCACACTCAAAAGCACCTCTATTACTTTAAAGCCCATTTAAATGGTCAAACTAGTTTTAATCAAACTTGAAAGAGTTATTAGAATATAAATTACAGTATGCTAAAAGAAATAGCTGCATTAGCTCTAGAATCTAGGAACTACCGGTTTTTGCTTTGAAAATGGATTCTCTAAGCCATTGCTAAATTTTTCCTCATTTTTTTTTTTTTTCCATCTCATGGTGCTGCTCACTGAAAAAAACAATGTCTCTAAAAACACATTCTTAAACCCTGGCTGTAAGAAAGAATCCTATACCTAGGAACAGAACTTTAAACAGACAGCTCAGACCTAGGATAGGTCATGGCAATCCTTAGACTATGTAATTTCCTTTTTCTGTTTGCATGACACCTTCACCACAAGGAATGAAGCTTCATTTACAATTATAAACCAAATACAGTTCTCAGTTTTGTTTTTAATTCTTAAATCTGAGGCACATGGACACATTTCTGACTGCAGCACATAACTCCACAATTGCACCACTGAAAGGAGGAAAACAGAACCGCTGCCACTGAATTAATGCAGCGCCTGCTGCTGCTGTGCATATTGTGGTGTTCATGAGAGCACTGCAAGCTCTTCCTTCCAAATACACAATATTTAGTTTACCCAGCAAAACAAAAACATAGAAAATTAAATGAAGTATTTATTGTTGGCTCCCTTATTCCATAACATAACTATTTAAGTATTTTAAGATTTAGAATCTAGTTCACATATTCACTGTCTGGTTCTATCTGTTTTAGCTCTATATGAAGCTGCAGGAATAGCTTTTCTCTCTTTTTCCTCAAAAGGAAATGATTGCACATCCACTTGATGCTCCTGGATGTACCACATTTTTGTGTTTAGACATTAGAAGAGGTTGGCTGATTTTAAAACAACACTGACAGCTCTTTTCTCCCAAAGAACTGCATCTACTTCAGCCATTGATGATGTGCCCACCCTCCTGATAACCTCGGCCCTGAATACAGCAACAGCATTCCTTACAAATTAAAGCATATGCAAGAATCACAGGATAAAACCAATTTCATCCTCCAGTTAATACACAATTGCTAATGAGAGTTAAATTAGTAATTGAAACATTATTCCAAAAATACCTGTACGTCTAACATGGCATTAGAAAGCTGAGCATGCTTACGTCCTCCGGATAACGTTACACATCATGTCTCTGGTGGAATTTAACCTCCTGCAAGCAACTAGCACAAAGCCTACTCACCCCCTCAGCAGCACTTACAGGGTATTTTACACCAACTCCCTGAAGAGCTGCTGCATTTCCCCTTGGAATAAAGACTTCTGACTTTCAGTCCTGTGTACAAAGTTTCATTTTAAACAAAAAATGTTGTACTGAAGTCAACATATTCAAGTCAAGTCATGCCTTGTGTAACATCAAAACTACCTATAATTAAACCTGTGAGACTTTGAGCTGAATTACAAGTATTTCTCATGTTGCTAAGAAAAAGTCTTCCTCGTGATCGCAGTATCAATGTCAGCAGCTTATCAGCTCTCAGCTTCTCACAGTTCTGTTGTAATAACGTATTCTAGTAAAGACACGCTCAAAAGAAATCAGGAAAATGGAAGATTGAATGCTCAACATCTTGGAAATCTTTCTATATTTGTGTTCCTGTGCACTACTTTTTGCCATATACATTTTCTACTAGACTGTAGCTTGGTCTATTATATAAAGTTTTGCACTTCAGTCTCTCTCACTTCCTGGTTCTCACACTAGCATAATATGTGGGGTTTTTTTTTTTTTAAACCTGCATACACTAAGACAAAAGAAAATCTCATATTCCAGACTTTGTTTATGATCTTATTTAGAATGCATGTTTAATACTGCATTTTGACTTTTTTCTTTCCCCTCCTCCTTTTTTAAACAAAACATTACATTCAAGCTGGTTTACCAGTTTCACTTTAGTCTCTGGGGAAGGTTTATCAAAATAACATGCAACGGGTACTCAAAAATCACTGAAAGAAATGAGCATTAATTTGTGTCTCATCTCTCTCCATCTTTTCCACCCCTACTCATTTGTACTCTTCTAATGGCTGTTAAAAATACCGAGAAATCTTAGGTAATCTTTCATTAAGGCTTGTAATATTCTCCAAAACTTGAGAAATGAGAGTTGTATTTCCTGATGCAGATGAAGAACCACAGTTTTGCATCAACGAGCACTCTCAGTGGAGCCTTTTACACTCCTTCAGTGTCACATGATGGTAATAAGGTAACACGTATTCTCTGTGTGCCAGAGGGTTGAGAGGAAAGAACCACAGTTTGCTTTTTGATTTCAGTGGTGCAAGACAACAGTGGGCGCTGCAGAACAAAACCAACATCTGTTAGAGAGTTTCATCTCCTGATCCAACAGGATAGCGGTCAGCTTTAAAAAATTCACTTTAAAAATATAAAGTGTTTCTAATCATCCCAAAGTAAGAGCCATGGCAGCAGTAAGCTGTACCATGTCACATTTCAAGCTAGTAGACATTACCTTGGATTCAAAACTCCCAGGTCTAGACTGATTGCCTAAATTTCTTCCTGAAATCTTCACTGACTGTACTTTCTCTTTTCCTTTTGCTTGTTTTGGTTTGGGTTATATTGGGATGTCTGATCATCTCTGCTAGAGGGAAGGTTATGTAAGACCAGAGGCTAACAAGTCCATTTGGCAAGATATGAAGTGAGCAACTAGTGCAATCCATGAATTGCACTAAGAGATTTATGTTCAAACCAGGAAAGGCAGAAATCCAATTTAATAATTACTCAGCCAGAACCATTCCAAGCTAGCAACTACCCAAAAGAAGAACAAACATAGCTGCAGCAATGAAAACTAGAAATCAGGAAAGATGATCAGATGCATATCTCCTCTCAACAGAATAGCTTGGTTTACATTTCCATTTAAGTATCAGTAGGAAATCTGTCCATAAGAGCTATAAAATTTAAGCTCACTAAATGAAAGTAAAAATAACTTTGCAGGGATGGCTGTAGAGTTGGATGTAGTCCCTTTTCCACCCCCTCACCTGAGCACTAACTTGCATTTTATGTCAATGAATTTAGTTAATACCTAATATGGCCATAATTCAATTTTAGCAATTCAGAATCCATACCAATTGTCTTTGATGATATAGCTCTTGGATAGACCTCCATCAAGGC
The DNA here is from genome assembly GCA_013397295.1 of Polioptila caerulea. Lineage (NCBI taxonomy): Eukaryota > Metazoa > Chordata > Aves > Passeriformes > Certhiidae > Polioptila > Polioptila caerulea. The sequence goes on along the minus strand of VYXF01004872.1, from coordinate 1,332,384 downwards.
TGTATGTAGGTCAATTGCAGTTTTGGTCACCTCATACCATATAACAGAACAAAATTTACTTTCCAATGCCCATGTGCTATTTATAGAGAATACAGTCTTACAGTAATTCGTTCAGTTTAAGGAGATTTCAGCCCATGGCTATGTGAAAAATTATTTATTCTAACCAAAGAAGGTAAGCAGACACCAACATAAAGTATAACAGAGCTATTTCAGGGTTTAAATCAGAGAAGTCTATCAAAGCAATGGAGACTTCAGAAATATGGAAAATTGGTTTTCATTTCTCAAGACAGAGCCATAAATAAAAAGAAAAATACCATTAGAAAGGTTCTGATAGCTGTTTCACCACTAATGTATTTTAGTAGTAGCCCACGTTTCAAACCAGCTTATTTCACTGTCCCCTGTACTAGCAGATACATGGAACTCATCTGTGCCCCAGGAAGCCCATGTTGTAGGAGTAAGAGGATATAAATGCACTTTAATTCCATTAACAGAACCCAGCTGCTACAGCTCCCAACAGTAACTGGCTTTTCCAGAGGCTTTATAATTAGTTCTCCTGACTGGTGAGGTAGCAGTGGTCAGACTGGCCAAATCCCCCTTCAGTTTGGGGATTTTTCCCTTTCTGCTCTAGCAGGTCAGCTGGTGGCACAGGGCCTCTGCATTTCCCTGTGAGATCTCATCAAGAAACATGGGCTGAGTTAATGCCTCTGCCCTGCTGCCTCAGCTCTTGCTCCCAGAGTTTGGCAATTCATTTTCTTGGGCGCTGGGGAGAGAGAGCTGCACTTCATAAACTTTAAGATGTTGGCTGTCAGGAGCCAAGGAGCATTTAGCTGTGCAGAAATTCTGTTCACAGTTCTGCTCACTGCAGTTTTCTGGGTATTCCCCCCATACGCACAAGTTGAGCACTAATTTCACACATGCCAAACAAGGGGGCTGGGCTGAAATATGATTCAAGTGCATAAAAGTTTCTTATCCATATTTGGAAATATTACTTTCAAAGGACTCATACTATCCCCAAAAATGCTAAGTGAGCCAGTTTTAAGAAACATGTCATAAGAAACACCTATTTTAAGAATATTTGCAACCCCAAATATATTCATTTAAGTCTCTTACATACCACAATCTCTTACTTTCTGCATTTCTTTTATTTTAAACCACAAGTAACTGGTGAGCAACACCACAGGTAAGGTTATTCTATGATTTACACATAAACCAAAATAAAATCCTTTTTTTCCAGAAATGGCCATTTTCCCTGTCAACTTTCAGCTCAGCAATTCTTCACTATAAGTGGACAAATCCTCTATTCAAGTATTTATTAGCTTTTACAACAAGGTGATTTAAAACAATTTTTCTTTTCAAATTCTACTCTGTGTGAATATAAGCCTAAAAAGTGGGATCCTTTATGTTGTTTGCCAATGACTGCAAACTTTGCTGAAGTCACAAATTTGTACTCACAGAATCTGACATGAGCTACTTCATCTCAAAACAGAAATCAGATACAGAAGGAATTACTCTCCTTACTTAAGACAGCTTAGATGAATAATGCAAAATGGCATCCATCCCATCACATTTTCCCTTAAATCACAACGTGATCATCTACAGTAGGAGGCATCTGATTCTCAAGGTGAAATAGCCATCGTAGAGCAGTGGAACCATACTCTTTGGTTTAAGCCTCTGGGACCTGTCACAGCACAAAAGTGTACCATGGTAAAAATGACAGATGAGATCTTCCCTTTCAAAGCAGACACATATCACTGCACTAAAACACATCACAAAGCCGTAAGACTACCTTTCTCCCTTTCTATTTTCAGGGATCCACAGCAGCCCAGGTTCAGAGGAGGCGAGAGCCCTAAACCTACTCAATCTTTTCCCAGTTGCTGATGTGTGGAAGGTCATCTAATTTGCAGCCCAACCTCCTTATCTGCAAAATGGGATAATCGTCCTTTTCATCTTCAGTAAGGCTCTGCCTGATGCCAGCAGGTGTTATAAGGGCTTGAAGATATTTCTCCTTGTTCTAAAAAGCAAGCCCATCCCATATGACTCCTTCTCCCCAGTTCTCTGTCAGAGAAGGTTGTTTTTCTGCATATTGACACAGTACTGAATTACTCCCTCTGAAGCTTCCCACTGTACCCCACATATGAGAATAACATAATAAGCAAGTCCCTCATGGTGATTTTACAGTACTATGTCAATACTGCAATAGGCAGTTGTAAAGCATCTCTGACCAATTCCAGGTATTGCTGAAAAATCCTTTGGAACCAAGCTCCTTCACATTAATGCCTCTAGGCTGAGAACATCTGTATGTGAACATTTTGATTTATAGTTCCAAACATGCACATTTCACTCGGTTTCGGCTGATTTGCTGAGAGGATTTTTCTCAAGCTAAGAAAGCTCAGGTGTACCCAGCTGGATGAAAAAGCAGCTACTCTTTGGCAGCCATTTTAGCACTTTATTGAGGACAGATGTAAGAAAATAAAGTAATTTTTTCTTAAACAGAAAACTTTGAATGTTTGAAAAACAATCATTAGCCCTTTCTAATCTGCTTTCATTAGGTTCCTGGGAATTGGACACATTCTGATGTCTGTTATATTTATTTTATGTTTATCAGTTAGATACATGTCTCTGTTAAAATGACATCCCTTTTGGGTGTGATTATTCAAGTTTGAACAGATACAAGAGGAAGTTCTAAATTGGTTCACTAATTTTCCACGACCTTTTTAAAGATTACACAAGTTTGAAAATTCTGAGTTATATTTGTCACATTCTGCAGAAGCTTCCTTTCCTACCCACAGATCTGAGCTGTAGCAATTACATTATTACAGTCATAGAAAGTAATGAAAATCGGAAGTGTCTTCCTTTAAAGTGTGATTAAGCATCAAATAGACACAGCAACACGGCACTGCTGGAGATGATATTCAACAGAGCAGGATGTGAAAGGATCATCTGAAAGAAATGGCAGAAATAGGGATTTGAAGGGTGACAAATTCAGGTACATTCCCCTCTATCATGGCACTCAAACTAGTTTCCATTCTGGAATTTCAGAAGTCTTGGTAAGTAAATCAAGATCAGCAGCACAAATTTGACCAGGTCAATATCAAGGGAATGAAGAGCAGCTCCACAGCTCTCAGTTCTCAGTACCCGCATGGAGGGACAGACAGCTGCGAAGAACTGCAGGCCAGGCTTAGAGTCACAGGCTGAATTTGTGAACAGCTAACTTTGTACATTTTGATTTGTTTTGTTTTCATTATGAGTAGATAATGTGGCACTATGAGGGACGTGGTTTAGTGCTGAAATTTGCAGTGCTGGGTTCAGGATTGGACTCAGTGATCTTAGAGGGCTTGTGCAGCCTAAGTGTTTCTATGACTCTATGTTTCTACAGGTTATGTCAGAACATTTACATTACATAAACACAAGCCTTTTGAAAACATAATTTCCATGTAAAAAGTTCAAAGGTTACAAAGGAAGAAAGAAAAAACTAAAAAAAGGCTAAAAGAAGAGGCTTTCTTTTCCTTTAAAACTAAAAGAAAATTACTTTCATTATCGTATTTGTCAGAGACCAGTCAGGAAAATATTCACGTGAGCCAAAAAACATTAGAGATTCTAACCTGAGAAAGGAGAGTGCTTAAAATAAATAAATAATATGGGATCATAACCAAATGACACTCAGCTTCAAATTTACTCAGCTTCTATGAACTCTTGTACTTGTAAGTTGCCAGCTCATAATTTTATCATAAACTCAAAGCATTTGGATTTTTTTTAAGCATCAGCTCCATTTTTGATTGCAAAAATAATCTAGATTTCACTTCTAATCTTGGATTAAGCAAGAAAAGTCTTGAAAGAATCCGAAACCATAAGGCAATTTTTGTCTCATGATTTCTTGCAACATTATTCATTTTAAATGTTTATGCCTGGCAATACTGCATGCTTGCAAGGAAGGTATGTGAAACATGCATTTTAAAAATGGATGTCAACTTGTTTCCATCATTCATACCTGTTAGGCTGGTATTCAGATAAGTTCAAGAAACACAAGAGTCCTTCAAATTTATTTTTAAATTTGTGTGAGTGTTCTTAACATGCTTTGTTCTGGCAAGTTAGCCATAAGTACTCAGAAGCCAAGAGATGCAGCACCATTGGAAATAAAGCTAATAAAGCACTGTATAACAAGGCCATAGAGAAGACAGAAGAATTGTAGATTGAAAGCAGAGACAGGAGTCTCTGGTAACTAGTATGTCAGGAGTACAGAGATAAGAGTCTGTCAAAGTCAGCACAGGTGGAGAAAGAAGGTATATCTGGCCTTTTTCCATTTCAAACCTACACATAAAATTAAAAATTGCACTAAAAATATTAAATTAACTTTATAAAGTCAAGAATGATTTTGTCATCTACAAATGAGATATCGTGAACCACAGTATCTATGCCATTAACTCTCCAGCTACTGAGTGTTCTGATATCAATTCCTTTGCTCATTTGCACAAAACTGGTATTTATTCTTTTGTGCTCTTGAGTGGTTTTCCAGCTGGAACACTATAACAATCATTGCTTTAATTTATTTTATTTATGGAATTCAATTATTATTCATTATTCAAATGAAAACATGGGAATTTTACCTGGCTTCCTATTAGGCCATTTCAACTGGATGTTTTTCCTGGATATTTTTAAACATCTTTTTTTGTATCTCATTCTTATTTTTAGCAACTGGCAAATAACTACTTATTTGCAATCAGAAAAGATTAAAAGAGCAATTCTAAAACTTGTTCAGGGTAATGTGGTAATTCAGATATGAATCAGTGCACAGTTTCAATATTGCTGAAGAGATGGGGGCTTCCTCACATCTTTGTAAGTTCCAGATTTTATTTGCATGAGTCACATTTTCAAAATTCAGTTGAGTGATCTTGAGGGTTTTCCTCATGATCTTTTCCTCAAAGACAACTATAGCTAACAGTGAAAAGCAATAAACTCAGTCTTTACAAAAAGCCATCCTCATTAAGAATAGTTTTACAGTTTGACTCAACTACAAAATAATTATTAGAAATGCTAAAAAAAGTAATCTGCAATGAATATCTATAATTCAGTACTCAAATAAGTATTAAAAAACTAAGTTTTATATTTAGGAAGGTGGAATTTGACTGGGCTCTTTGATCACATCTCCAGTATTTGCTAGAACAATTCTCTTTCAGTAAAACAAACAATAAGAGATAGAAAGACTCCAGCACTGTTTGCTTGTTCTATGAATGAAGTTAGAAGCTGGAGCAAAGAATACTTAACCACAGGCTCTGAAGCCAGTTGGCTTTGTTGAACCTAGAATTCAATATTTTTTTTTCAAAAATCAAGTGTTTCATATGCAGCCTAACTGTATGACATCTACAGTTACTCAAACACAGTGCTCAGTTGCCAGAAATATGCTCATGCTAGCAAGCAGCAGCTGGAAAACATTAGTCTCAATGGTAAACCTGGGTGAATATCAGTATCTGCAAGCTAATAGCCAGGGAAAAGAAATATTGCAGCTATACATGACCACCTGCCTATACAGATTGAAAGCAAGTCAGTCTCTTCTCAGCTGAGCATCACTCTCCTCAGATCACTGTAATGACTTTCAAACAGTGTTTAGAAAGTTAGTGGAAGCAAATTTTTACATTTGCAACATACACAACCACTTCTCCACTGTAAATTGCTGAGATTTTCAGCCTCCCCTTGACTAGCGCCTCAGCACGATGCTGTGAAGTAGAATGCACCATGGAGGCTGTGAAAGCTCAGCAAGTGGAATCAAGCATGTGGAACAAAAGACTCGATGCTCAGCTGTAAAAACATTCAGCAATTAATTAAATATTTAACTACAGAAGGATGAAATTAAAAGCCTGAGTTTCCATTAGCCCTCTGTAACTCTACCTTGGACTTATGTCTAAGAAAAATATAAAGGCCTGTCATCCCTCATGTGACATTATCAACCACTTTACAGCTCTGTTTATTAGTAGACAGAAGAGGCAGCAGGAACAACTTTGTGCATGTACCCATTTTTTGTATTAAAAAAGAGAGACATTAGAGCATTGTTGCAATGAAGTTTGCCAGGAAACAAAGTCTGGAGTTTATAAAGAGGTAATAAGAAGTAAGAAAGGAGTGTTTTTACTGGAATGGCTAAAGTAAAATAAATAAATAAATAAATAAATAAATAAATGCTACCCCTCTTCATTCCCAGTCAGGTGTGGGGACTTCACTGAGACTGTCAGTCTGCGCTTATCTTGAATCAATGGTTACCCACATAAAATAGGAATGCATCTGCATCACTCAAATGTTTATTTTCCCTTTAACACCTCATATGGAAATCTTGCAGCTCTGAAAGGATCCATGCTCCACTACTGATCTTGCTAAGGTTTGAGAGACCACCAGCACTCCATGGCTCTGTGCAGATTTATGTGCACTATGGGATGAATAAACAATCACAGCCTGAAACAATGATGTCTACATGAAGACACTTCCATAAAATTATTGGATGAACACCTCCAAGCCATACTTTTGTTCTTTGAGCATTATATTCATGGGAGGTTTCTGTAGCATTAGGGAGACATATTTCTTTTAGATATTAGCATAAATTGGGTAGTATAGGTTCATGGAAGTTAATATTCTTGTTCACGTAAATCCTCCTCAATTTTCAACTCTACTTTAAATGCGAAAAGGAAATAAAATGTACACTATCCTACCACTTTTTTTCCCTGTGAGAAGGCACAGGACTTTGCATCCTGTGAGAAGGGACTTTGCATCCCTTCTGGATTTGATATCATGAGGTCACTCTGCATAGGAGACCTAGAAGCCTGAACAAACTATACTTGACTAATGCATTCCATGGAAATGGAATACAACATTTGTTATATAGTTCTTTCATTCCAGGCTATGTTTTGACTCATTTCTGATGCAGTGTTTTAGATTGCAAAATTATTAGGCATTAGGGCACTAATCAGGATATTACAAGCATAGTAGCCAAGAAAATCTCTTATGTAGAATCTGCAAGTTAGAGATACACAGGAAAATTAAACCACAGATTTAAACTAAGACTACTAGCCAGAATATAAGGTACTGAAGCATGAATTATGATTGTAATTCAAAAAAACTAAGTTACTCGATTATATTGTCCAAACTGAGCATGGTCTAATAAGAAATGTTTAGTAAATAATGCCAGGAAAAGGTTACTAAATTGGTCTTTATGTTTTTCTGATAATTCAAATGCTGTGTAAGTATTTGACAAATGGCAGACATCTCTGCAGCCCCCAGGATTAACTGTCATGTTGGGATGCCACTGATTATTTTTGAGGTCAGTTTATGTAAATGTTAAAGAGTCAAACTGCTTTTACATCCAATAGTTTGCAAAAGAAGATGAAAGGATAAAAGGGTGACCCTTTCCCCTCAGAATATGTCTGAAGAAAGGATGTCTTTTATCAGCTTTTAAGTGGATATTGGAAAATGGTAGGTCACCTCCCTCTCACTGTCTTTCCTCTGTTTTTTTACCATGTTCCTCACTGCAGAATTATCCAGCAAATTATTCTAGCTTGCAAGGTAGTGTGGATCGTCACACAGAGAAGGCAAGATATTTTCTTTTCTAATCAAAAACCCAAATCAGCTTGTATACAGGGTCAGTATGGTTCATATCATTCTCTATTACCATGACAGAGCACCTCAGCTTCAAGCTGTCCTGTGCATGTTCAACACAGGATGTGCTCCCATTTTCCTTTCCATTTAACATCATCTTCCTGCTTCCCCTGCATTGGCATGTAGCAAAAGATCCCACGAAAAGCTGGAATTGCCAGAAGTAAATACACACTTATACTCTGGGAGGGAGGGGAGGAGATGGAGAAAAGAGAGCATAAAAAACTGGACAAAAGGACATATAAGAAATTTATCCTTCACATGTTCAAAAAGAGCAAGAAGACACAAGATGAGCCTTCAGCTGTTTTTCCATGGGATCTTTGCAAACAAAAAGTTCTCCCCACCCATAGGTGGAAGTTAGATACACTAGCTGTTGTGCACAGGGGTAAGATGTTGTCCTGGACTAAATAAGAAAGGTACAGCATTAGTAAAACACCAAAACAAAACAGCAAACCAGCAAAGAACAAATGTTCTCTCAGACCAGTAGTAACGACTCCAGCAATGGAGCTCAGCATCTGTTTGGACACAAGGCTGGCTTGCCCAAGTGCCTGGTGTCATTGGGGAAGTGGCACAGTTTGAATGCACAAGGCCAGGCCCAGCAAGGCATCAAGTGAAATCTAGGCAAGGTGTACAGAGAAAAGGGCTCTGCATAACCCATTCTAGGTAAACAGCTGTTCAGTGCACCCAGGCTGAGATGTAGAGCTGACCCAGGAACCCGAGGAACCTACATTTGCCATTGCATTGAACAGAAAAGGGGCATGAAATTGTTAAATGGTTTGACAAAATCCTCACTTCCAGTTTAATCTAGAGCAGATAGAAAATAGTAGAGTTACTTAGCAACGTAATTTTTAATTTTTTTATTTTAATAGATAGACTAAATTAGAGGCAATAATCTACATCCCTAAAACTACTTTATAATTTTTCATATTGCTATAGTTGCATAAACTTCATTTATATGCTGGAAGAGATTTCTGTGCATGTTTTCTGTGACAAGCAGGGATAATAAACAACCATCTTCTGTTCTTCACTGTCACCTTATGCCGTATGTCACGTTTTGGTCTCTACAGTATCTTTCATAATTTACCTTTCCCTTTTATTTACAGTGCCCCTTCACTTTTATAAAACAGAGCTGTCAAGATGTTCAGTAGCAAAGAAATTCCCAAATTCTCTCACTCTTGAGCATCTTCCTGTCTCTTACACTGCTTACAATGTGATATTCTGTGGAACAAGTGGTATTCTGTGGAACAAGGCTGCCTTAAGAGTATCGCTGCCACTATCTATTGACACAGGACACTTTGAAATGAGAACGTAGTAAGAGACAGAGTTCAAGAATTGTGCACCCAGTCCAGCTGGAGAACATACAAACATCTTACAACTGTCTCATTAAATGAGTTCAGGGAAAGGGCATTGCTAAAAATGAAGAACAAATGTCTTGATTTACAGATCTACAGAGCATTTGCTGCAGTACATTAAACAGCAACAGAAGTTGTTTTTAATTCAGCCTCTTTCTCTGAGAAGCACATAATGACACCACATCACTGCTGCTAAGGAAGAGCCCAGAAAAAATATGCACAGTGTAAGTCATTTGTGCTCTCTTTTACTTAAAATCCATACCAGTAGGTGATCACAGCAGAATGGTTATGTACAAAATATTGCTACAATTACTAAAATCAGGACCTTCAATCTTGACTGACCTCCCTTTCTGACCCATGGCTGTCCAGCAGCCAGGAGATGCTGTCAATGACCACCAAGTTGCTCAATGCACCAAGTTTAAGGGACTCAAATTCATGCATATAAGCAGTAGGATGGAAGATCAGAGATTGCAGATTCACATTTTGATAGTAGGGACATACAAGTCAGAATATTGATTTACCACTTACCAGCAATAACCATAGCAATTGTACTGGTTGTCGAATAAAGGCAGTTTGTTGTCTGCAGTGTGCACATACTTCTGTGAAAGAGCTCTGTGTCAGGGCAATTGCTTCTGAACTGCTACTCCACTCTCCCCAAAGATGCCTAAGCAACTTCCCACACATGTTTTATTTCTCTGTTACTGCAAAAGGCCATGCAGCACTGGGCACATAGCCCAGATACCACTTGGATGGATGTGGAGCATTGTCAAATGCATCTGCCATGGTGAAACCAGGTCGATATGTTCATGGCTTATTTAAAAGTGAGCTGCTTGGATTTAGGATTCTGGGAGAGGGGCAGCAGCTCATTTCTTCTAGGCACAGCATTAGTTAACTTCCTGCAGCTAAGCAGACAATCAGAAAAAGGCTCACAGGATTATAAGGATCATGTATCCATGGTGATTTTAATAAGAAATCTTACTTGCAGTAGAATAGATAGAAGCAAGAAACAGAATCAGGCTTCACGGATGATTTATTTTAGTTCATCTCCTAGGAAGTAGAATGTTACTGGTTTGATTTGAAGCCAGAAATTGTAAGTCTGGATCAAGTTCCTGAGGTTCAAACTCAACTATATTCTGTTCTCAAAAACCAGGACACTATGGCTGTCTTTATCTTGAATATACCAGCTCTCTTTGGTAAATTGCTTATGATGTACTAAGCCAAGTTTTGACAGAGTCATGCTGTGAACATTAATTTAATCAACATAAGTATCTTACTTTAACTGCCCTGTTTCTTTTCCTGTAGCTTTCTGACAGAGCAATATTTATGGTACTTCTGTTCCTTCACAAGGCCACCAACATTTAAGAGCGCTCAGGTAAAGTAGCCTAATATAGATATACCTAAATTTGTGAATTCTTCTACCAGGAAAGAACAGGAGGTTTGCTGGACATGTCAGGATGCTGTGTAGAGGGAAAAAAAAAAAAAAAAAAAAAAAAAAAAAAAAAAAAAAAAAAAAAAAGCACTAAACAGTCATTTGTATATATATTTAAATTACAGTATTATAACTCCCTATACCTGATTGCAATATTTTCTGAAACAAGTTCATTGTTACCATTTATTTTGACAAGCTTGTCTATCAAACATTTTTAAAATGCTCACTGCCACCACATTCCCCGAGATCCAGCAATACCAGAATATTTGGACTTGCAATATCCATGGGATTCTGTTACTGAACTGTCCAACTGCAGGTGTGTCCTGAGCAGTGAAGATATTTGTGATGTTATTCTGTGCCCATTTGGTCTCCCCTGTTGTCTACAGTTATATTTTACTTAGTATCCTTGATCAGTCAAAAAAGTAGAATTTGATAGAAAGACTTGTAAGAATACAGAGAAAAGAGACCTGTTTGCATTGACATTGACTCCTCAGGAGGGAGATGCCATGGTTAGAATTTTAGGCTTGAATGGGCTAAGACTGGAATAGAAATTATGTTAAGACTTCTGAGAAAAGGACTCTGACAAATGGCAAACCAGCAATGAAATGTTTGCATTCCTTTTGCAAGGTCCAATAGCTCTGTTCCCATAGCTACTGTATGTTGAGATGGATGATGTAGCTACAGCAACAGAGCCAACATCCATGTAAAATTCCTAAGTCATTACTTAATCCTTCCTTTACCTCCCTGCAAACTTCTAAAAGAGGAAAGAAAATAGGATTATCTTGTTCTTTGAATGAATTAAAACTTTGCTAAAAATATTAGAATTAAAAGCTCCACTGCAGATAACTTGTGCTAGAACATGCCTCTCTGACACAAATTGCCTCATCCCATGATTCCCCTCTCCACACTGACTGAAGACCACTGCTTTCTTTGCTAAAAGAGAGCTGTCTCTGCCTTCCTCAATGGGTGATGTTTGGCAGTCTGCAGCTCCTCCAAGTCCCACTATATTCAAATGCAGCACACAGTCACTAATAAGCTAATCCTTCCATTGGGTGTATTTGGTTGTTTCTTGTCTCTCACCACCCACTATGATTTTGAAGATAAACTTCTACCCAGAAATTCCGCACCTTTTCATAGCAATTTTTTGCTTCTGCTTAACAGTGCTAGTTCCCAACACAAAAAGGGAAATATTACATTAAGCACAGAAAATGTTGTTTAAAGCACAGTCTTTTAATCTTCAGCATGTTGTTTGCCATGTGATTGCCAACTGGATAACGTTTGGCAAGCCAAGGGCGTATTTTGCTATGTGTATGTACAACTAAACAGAAAATAGTTTAAATTTTAACCCAGTATAATGATTTCTGCTTTTACACTCCAATCCAAGCCTCACGAAAAACAAGAAGTCTCATATAGGGGGATTTATATGGGGTCCTTGAGAGGAATAGAGAGCAAAAGACTTGATTTCCTAGGGATCCTGTACAAAAATATGCCTTGTCATTGAAAAATGACAATGTGAAAATACCAACAAAAGCCAGCACCTTGAAATCCACCTATTTTTCTTTAATGTCCTATTTAAAACTGGGGTTTTTTCTAAACTACATAATCTTAGTCAAGTGGTCAGTCTTTGCTAGAACTCTAAAAGGATTAGGCAACACTTAAGCTCTGATTTAGCATAAATTAATCTGGAGCTGTTGATTAGAAGTGCACTAAAGCAGTTTTGTGTTAAAGTCAACTTTAGAATATTCTCAATTAGAAAAAAAAGTCCTCAGTGTTTAGAAATAATCTCACAAGAGTCCATAAGGCAGCAGATTGTCAGTGTAAATATTTAAACTTTTAATAACAAGATGTTTAGGCAAGCTCATAAATTCATGTGTGGCATAACTACCCAACATCTACACTGACATTGCTAATTTTGGTTTGTGTGGACAGAAGGAAGGCTCAAGTAAATACTGCAGAGCATTTTTTTCCATACCCTGTCTTTCTGTCAGATCAGAATTGTTAAGCCTTTCAGAGAAATTCAGTTTATGTAAGAATAAGTTTCTTCTGTCTGAAAAGGTACAGCACAGGTAGCACGTATGCAAAGTTGTCCCTTCAGCAAGTGTTATGGGTCAACAGTTTTCCATTAAAAAAAAAAGTGAAAAAATAATGCAAACACAACCCAAGTTTCAGCATTTTCAGGGGAGAAGATGACCACGCAGGTTCTGAGAAATGACCATTTTGTAGCTGAGGCTGGTGAGCTTTTTCCCTCCTCCCCAGCATTGCAACATATCTTTCCCACACCCTGGGGCACAGCTTCTGAAAGAGAAATGTTTCACAACAGGCGCCGGCATGCCACACACCAGCCTGGGACGGCAGAAATGGTGCAGGAAGTGAAACTAGCATAAGTTCACAAGTTTTCTAATATACAGCTGAATATAGACACCTCTAGCTGGAAGGAAAGAAAAGAAGTAGAATTGATTGGGTTCATGCAACGCGATGAGAGACAGAAAAACTCAGAGCAAAGAATTTATGGGATTTTAAATCACTTCACAGGTAATCAAAGTGGTTGATATTCTGCATCCATTATGTTTTGTAAAAAGAATTAACAAATAATATCTCTCTTNTTTTTTTTTTTTTTTTTTTTTCTTGACGAACTGTATGACCTTTGGGCAATCTAACAAAATGAGAACCTTGTAGGTCACCAGGTCATCACTAACCCTGGTGGTGTAATACCTTTGAAGTACTGCAGCAAAACTCATTTAAACATCTAAGGCCAGCTATCAGGTTGCACTGGCAGAGTTCTCAATATCTACAAATTTAGGATGATTGTAGGCTCTGAACTAATAGACAGCAGAACTTGAGACAGGCTGCTCCATACAAGATCTGCATGCAAGCAGGCATTCGGGCATGACTGGAATTTCAATCAGAACCAGGAAAGGCTTCCTAAGGCGCAGAAGTATTTGCCACCACCCAGAAAGTAACAGTTCTGAGGCTAAAAGGAAAGAGTAGGAGATCATCAACATTTTCTTTCAACATTTGAGATTCTACCTGCATACCACAGTAGTGTGAAACATGTCTGGTACAAGCCTAGGCAAGCAGAAAAGAGCTTTCAGAGGGCATTCTTCTGCTTCCAGACGCAAACACAAATAGGTTCTCACCTCAATTTTAACATCAGATTCTCTAAGAATCAACAATCTAGATGACCAGGACTTCTTCAAGCTGCGTCTATTCTATGAAACTAACAACTACACATTATAAGGAACTGGGTCTACCTCATCTGGATTTGGCTTCCTTTATTGCCTTAAAAAGAATTTGATGCAAAGAATCCCCATAGGACAGAAAGCAAACCACAGCTCCAGAGAAAGACAAGGTTCCTTCCTGCACACCGGCCACTGCAAGGGGATAGACAGGAACTCCAAATGAATATAACCTTTTCAATATAGTGTCAGACCCTGCAAAAGTCAAGTGCAAAACTGCAAAATAATTTGCTGTTGGATTGCCCTGGACATGCGAAAAGAAAGGACTATCACTTCTTTCTGAAGGAGAGACGGAAATAACTGCAATAAATTGGATTTCAATGCCAGAATATCAGTATGGAGACTAGCAATAAGGAATAAATTGTAAGCTCTCAGTATCCTCAAAACTCAACACTACCAAGATATTAGTTTTGTGCAATATATAATAAATTTAGAAAAAAAAAATTTCTACATTCAAGAGAACTTAAAGTGTTACTCTGTCATAGAGGCACCATTCTTATTATTAAAGCAGTCGTGGTGTTTACACCACTGTACAGAGTAAAAATATGAGATCAAGGATAATATTTCTTCTTCATTAAATTTATTCCTTAAAATTTACACACTGATTCCTGGCATGATTTGAAGGTGTCCTGCCTATCTGAATAACACATTCTGCTGTGTTCAGCATCAAGCAGGGCTTTCTCACAGGAGTGCAGTGGACTTTTATGGCAGCAACAGAGACTCAGCACAATGATCTGAATGAAAATGAAAGTAAAGCCTAACAGACACAGGCAACCCTATGACTTCCATTCTGCATTTATTTTAAGAAATGCAGTAGTTTACTCTAGTCCATCTGTGGTAGGAGAAAGGTGTTTTACACACAAGAACATCAGAGTCACAGCATTATTTCTTAAATATTTTCACAGCTTCTCAAGCAAGCAACTGTCATCCTCTGATCAGTGTGTCAAAAATGAAGCTTACATAATGGAAATGAAAATAAAAGTACAAACAGCAGGTGATCTGCACCCATCTTGCTTGTAAAACTAGCAAGAGAATTAATCAGTATTCAGGTAAGGAATCTGCAAGTGAGAGAGGCAGGATGGAAGATCATCCCGGAGGTCAGCCCATTAGTTGTGACATAGTTCTAAAAAAAAGTTTGCAATTTTAAGTGATTCAGCCTTCTTGTGTTTTCAATAAAGAAAAGTAAAACTTTAAAATTACAACAGTGATGTGGACAATATTTAATCAGCATTATTTTAAAGGAATCAGCCATTTTGTCATGACAAAAAGAGAACTTTATTCAAATATCTCCATTTTATATATTCTTTTTGTGTGCACCAACAGATTAGAATAGAAAGTCTTTAAAGAGTCAAATGGATGCAAGCAGAAGCTGTTTACATTGAACAGTCTGAAGTGACTGCAGGAAAACTCATTATACTCAGTGTTGACAGTGGTAGCCATGAGGTGTTCCAGGAATGGAAAGGAAAAGAATTAGGAGATGCTGATATGGGTGAATTCAGACATGTATAAGAACATATTCCAAAAGGCAAGATGCAAAAGTGATAGCTGAAATTGTTCATTAGAGAGTGAAAAACATTCTAAGAAAGAACAGCGGGAAAAGATCATAACAGATTTAGAAGCTATCAAGCTGGTTTGATACACTTTCTATGCTTAATCAGTATTTGCAAGGTAAAAACTAGAGAGCTTCATGCAGCACAGCAGGGCTGAGCAAATTCAGGTCTCCTCATAGGTCTGTGAAACTGTGTTATGTAAGTTCTTTCCATTCTACATACCTCAATTATTCCCTACTTCCAACATACCAAGCACACAGGAAATTTTCTCTCTATCCAAATCAATGTAGTTGCCAGCTAAAAGTAATTATTTTCTCCAGCAAAGGAAGTAATCCAGAGATAGAGACTTCTGCTTTGAGGTGCTCATTTGCACTTCCCACTTGTTGGGGGAGGTTGTGGGGGTGTAAACTATCAGAGAATTTCTTAACCCATTAGAGTATTTCAACTCAGTACAGCTGAAGATGTGGCTGATGGTCAAGGGACAGAAGGAGCTCCTTGCTCACAGATGTGCTGCACTGGTGCACTTAGTGTGTGCTTCCTGGGCTCCACCCATTCCTATAGCTCACAATGGAAAAGTCGATTCCATAAAATTTAAGACATGTAAGAGAGGATTTAAAATAAACCAAAAGAAAGGAAGGATCAGTATTTTTTGAGGTTCTGCAAATACACAAAAAAATCACTGCCAGCTGGCATGCTGATGACCCTACAGGCTGCCAGAATAAACTATCCTGTGCCCTGGCGCAAGGTTTTGGCAAGCTTTGCCATGTCTATTGGAAGTATATTTCCCGTGAGCCTTGGCAGCACCGGGCAGTCTCTCACCTAATCTGCATCCAGGCAGGAGTGAACACAGGGAGAGGGGATGAAGGAGACCAGATGAGCACAAAGGGAAGCCCATGGTCAATCAGGGGTCTGGGACTTCCTTGCAGCATGTGGGAGGAAAAGAAGTAGAACTTGGATGGGAACTGATTGCAAGAAAAGCCCTGAGATCCAAAGACATGCGGGATTTAGGAAATGGCACAAGAGGGATTCTTAATGACAGAGATGCCTGTGCCAATAGTTCCCTAGAAAGGGTTCAGCACAATAAAGCAACGTATTCGAAAGAAGCTGTAGCTGTGATAAAGAACAGGACAACTGTGACAAATTGTAAGGGCAGTGTCCACAGAGCAGAAACATAGAATCCCCAGACAGGGAAAAATCACCCTGTTAAGAGACAAGAAGAGATGAAGTTCTAGCCTGAGAGCCCCTGGGTGAGTACAATCTTACCTACCTTCTTTTGGTTTGGAAATTGGGAGGTGGAGGGGCTTAAGGGGAAAGAAGATAAAAGAGGAAGCAAACTGTTCAAGGTAGCAAAGCAATCCTTGATTCACACAAACAAATTTTGGTCTGTGTTCCAAACTCCATCAAGAACAAGCATAAGTGCTTGTGCCTGCTTGCTGCCTTGCAAAAATTCAGGAGGTCCTGGAAACAGCTAGATTGGGTCTGGTACTGAACAGGAGTTAAAAATGTGGAGTTTTGTACAATCAGCCTTCTCTCTACCAGCCCTTTCTCATCTGTGTTTTTTTCCTTTCCCATTATCCGAGCTAATGAAGAATTGTCCATTATGCTGGTCCAATCCCAAAGCAGTTTCCCAACAGGAACAGAGGTGAAACAATCTCCAGTACTGCAAAAAACCACACATACTGGCAGACAGCAATGGATTAAATACAAGCACAGGGTTCATCTGTTTTTCCATTCACTCTAGTATTTAATTCTATTAAGGTTATTTTAAATAAGGAGCTCTCACTCATTACTGTAGGGGGATATTTTTTGAAGTAATTCCAGGATATTTTCACTGTGCTGGTTTTTTTTTCACTCTAATGGGAAATCCTTACACACACACACACATACACACCTCAATTTTAAGAAAATGTCAATTCTTTTATGTCCCCAAGGACTTGGTAAACAGGAAGATTTTTCAAGCAGAGGAACGGCCAGGCAGCAGCTTTTAGGTTTATGGACACAAAGGTCAGTGACATAAGGCACATACACTCTCTATCACAACTGTCTGCTACTGAATTTTCACAGTGGGTCAGTGACTTGATTACATAAATACTGGAAATAAGACATCAAACAATTCCCAAAACATAGACAATCTTTTAATAAAATAAAATCTTGTTGTGTATGAAAAATCAGGAATTGGTAAAAGATAATCTTGGAAAGTTCTGGGCTTAGAAGACAGCACAACCCCAAATTTAAAGTTACTGGCTCCAGTAAAGTTGGCTTAAATGAATTTTCATTATCTACAACTTTCTGAAATATGCTCAGCATCAGTGAACACTTGGTATTTAGGATTCTGGCTACATAAACAGGGAAGCCAATAACTTAGAGAACTTGTTTCTAACCCGCACTTCTCATCTTTACTTTGCTTCAAAGAAATCCTCAGATCATTTTCATTGCTGAGTTATGATAAACACGTCCAAAAATGGTCAACTATTTATCTTCAGTGGGTAATTAGGAGTACTGACAAACGTGACTTTCTCCACCAAAGGTAGAAGTCAAGGCTTCTCATTTAGGCATTTAAGTTTGCTTCTTAAGATACTTGTCAAGAATTGCAACACTATACTTTCAATTTTTGTAAAACCTACAGAACAGAGCAAAATCTTATGTAACAATGATGTGTTTCAGAGCACTAGGCCTTTGGTACAAGGACCTTCAGAGATGATGAATCAAGGCTTCAGGATACCATCTGACCCAGGCATGTCACTGTAACTGAATCCAAATATCTGCTATCCACAGCTAAGTTACAGTCCCCTACTGAGAGCCAGGTCACAGTGAAGGGATAAAAAGAAGCAACAAAAAGGTAGGAGTTAAAGCATCTTCTGTAACAATTAGTTGAATATCTTAACCAGATGGTTTGTAGCAATTTATTGCTCAGCCTAGGCAATTAAAAAAAAAAGTCAGGGTTTCATTTGCAGACTAGGAAATTGAATTTCAGGTGTCAATATATAGCTATCTTCAGATGTAATAGCATGATACACTCTTCCTAGAAGCATGGTAAGGGAATTGCAAATTGCCACCACACTTTGTCAGAGGGAATCCTGCAAGATACTCTGTGCAGTCTTGAACAGCTCCACAATTGTTAAGGTAGCAGCCAGTTGAAAAGCAAAACATACTCTCATCTTTGCTTTATTCTTGACATGCATGATATCCTTCTTTAGGCAACTTCATGTGTTGTTCTGTGCAAAAAATTGGGCTATTTGTCTGGAATAGAAATTCTCTGTAAAGTGAAAAAATGTTTTCAATTTTAATTTTCTTTTAAGATGAAGTGGGGAAATTATTTCTGAAGCAGTACAAGTTACATGTACAGTTGAAATGGAAAATAGAAAAATTGTTCCAAGAGAAAGAGGAAACAGCCTCAGAATACTTAATGAATTTTCCATACATTGCTTCATCTGACCAGTTGCATTACTCACACTATACAACATGCACTGCACCTTCTCACCTCTCAAAACTGTGCATATTTTAGACAAAAAGAAAATTAAACCCATGTAAATTTAAGAAATTGCAAGCCCCTGAAGACAGGTGATTAATGAGTCTTATCAATCATACACATAGCAGAGCTAAATTTGGAGATCTCGCACTTAGCTTAAACAGATATTAGTGAGGGATTTGTCTTTGACATTCAGTGTTATGTTTTTATTCTCTGCTGGAGTACTTCATAGGAGAAATATCTGTACAAAAATTTTACTTGTTAGCTAGGACAACCCACACAAGCCAGTTGTTGAGGCCAACAATACCCCTGAAGCAATGCTTCAGCGCTAGACTGTGGAAATGGCAGAGCAACCCAAATGAACCCAGAATTTCAAGGGAGAGCTCTTTATATCCCTCTAATTGGGTGGACACATCAATCCTTGTTAGAGCACCTCAGTGATTCATTTGTTGTTTACTGAGGCATGTTCTGGAAGAGTCCACTGGCATGCCTTTAAGGGTCACAGAGAAGCCTCTTCCATTGAAATTAAAAATCTAGTTGTCTTTAGCAGCTTTTTAATAAACAGGATTTTCATTTGACCCATATTAAAAGCTTGCTTTGTTGAGAATTAGAAAGAAATGTTTGTCCTCACAAAAGAGCAGAGGGAGCTGTTAATATTAGATTAGATTTTTGCAGTGATTATGTATTATTAGCACTTGAGTTTCTGATCAAAATTCATATAGCTTCTTCCTTGTCTCAAGAAGTTCTTCTCAAAAAGTCACCTTTCTTCCTCTCAGAGGCAGCAGCTTATATGTCTACTGGAGTCTTTTTCACAAACAGCTTTTCAATCAGACATGCTAATGCAGGTAAGGAGCTGGAGTGCTCCAAGGCCTCATCAGGCACAGGCTCGCCCAAGACCGCCCGCAGAGCCAAGGCACGCTGCCTGGCTTTAACACCAGCTACACCAGGTGGTGATGGTCATGTGGCTACCCAAAGCACAGCGTGGGCTTTCTGGGCATTTGTGGTGCTGCTCGCATGGTTTGTGCAGATTACTGCGACCTGTGCTGCCATGCAGCTCCAGCATGTACTTTGAGTTAACTCAAAACCTCTGGTGCAGCACAGAGCCATCCCAGCAGCACCAGCAGCATAGATGTGCAAAAGAATTTACAGGCAGAAGGAGAAGGAAGCAGGTTTTGATGCAACAGCACAGCTGTGCAACTTGCCCAGCAGGACCTTTGGGTAAGCTCTCAGGCACTGCTCGTCACACTCCCAGTGCTGGGAAGCTTCCCCACCAAGAAGCCACACGGCCTTGCCCAGCGATGGTCAGGTCAGAAAGCTTTGTGAGAACACAACTTCACTCCAAGTCAAAAACTGCGCTTTTTTCAGTCTGCTCTCCTTGACTGCTTTTACACCAGTGATGACATGCTATGCTTATACTTGTTAACTGAGTATAAGTTACATCACAGTTTATAGACTCTTCATTCTTTCACTCAATGTGAGTTTGCTTTAAAAAGCAAAACTGCTAGAAAACTTGTGTCAGTGTCCTGCTCCCTTTAATAGCAGGAACACTGGTGTGCTTTAACCTGCCTTCATGCTGCCTATCTGTGCTGAAGGAATTATTCTGGACCCATTAATACTTGTAGGATGGATTCAGTCTCTTTAGTGTCATTCATATGAAGAAGTGTGCAAATGTAAGGCAGCGACATCTCCATCATTATTGCCTTCTCTCATATTGCCATTTCACTGGTGTGCTTTATTTTAAGACTGGTGGTCCATTAGATTTTACAGAGGGTCCATTAGATTTTACAAGCATTTCTGAAAAGCTGCATGTGCAAAAAAGAAGTTTTATAATGAAAGATAGAACTGGTATGATTACCACTGATTTTTTATATGTTACTTTTATTCAATTTAATTCAATTGAAAAGACTAAAACAAGGACACTTACTCCAAGCAAAGCAATACTGAAACTGGTACTGAAGCATGCAGTTGGAAGGCAGAACTACAGGGATCAGAGAAGTATAAGATACTGGTGTCCATGCTGGTGGAAGCAGTTGGGCAAAATGCATGTGAAATTCTACAGGAGGTAGTTAAAATTCTCAGAAGGATAAAATTAGCTCCTACAGAGCTTCCTCATGAATGTGGCTATGCTGCTGCTGTGAACAGAGCCAGCTCCTGCACTTCTAAAGCTACCAAATGCATGATGGACAGACTCCCACTTTTATGGCTGCAATATAAACAAGCAGAAAGCTGTAGCTCTGATGGATGAGGCTGGTCCAACCATTCTCCACTTCCAGATAAAATCAGAAAATGCATTTACTTGCAGTTGGTTTCTCAAAAATCCCATCAATAGGCCTTTCTTTTTACTGCATTGCCTCAGGACATGGTAGAAAAGACTTCTCCAGGACTTTCAGTAGGCAGGAAGTGTCCAATGAGTTACTGCATGAAAAGACAATATGATTGCTGGGCTCACCTCATAAAACACAGCTTTAAACAAGAATAGCACACTTACCTTGCTGTCCTGACAAACTGTCTCATTTTTGGCTAACAGTGCTAACTTCCCCTCCCTTGGGCAAGTGGTACTGTTTTCCTGCAGCCAAATAGCTGACACAGTAGACATAAATACAAAACCCCTGTACAAAATGAAGTGCAGATTTACAGCTGTTTCATAAATACGCTAAGTGAGAAATCATAAATTATGCTGAGCAGCTTTCCACAGGATAAGACATTTCAGAAAAAGTACCAAGTTCCTGTTTACGGTAAAAAGGATTTCTTAAACCAGCACTGGTGTAGCAATTTGTTATGTGCAACATGTTTTGTTTGCTGCTTTACTGAACTAATTCTCTCAAGGAGTACAGCCTGTAGTCTGAACAACCAGTTTTGTACTGGGAACCAAGAATTACAGATGAAACCATCAAGCTAAAATACCCTTTATCTTTTGAAGCAAACTATAAGTGACTCTTACATTAAACAAAAAACCAAAATAAAAACCCCGTAACTTCTTTGAAGAGATCATAAATACATATCAGTAATAAAAATATAGGCCCCTTGACTAAAACTGATGGAAATCGCCCCAAACTCCCTCCAACCAGCATCAAGCAAACACTAAGAAACTTGACAGTATGAACCTAAGTTCCCAGTTCAACATAACAATTTTATAACAACAACCTACACACTATTTTAATTATTCAAATCAAAAGGCAATATAAAATAAGAATTTAGTGAGCCTTCTGCAACTCTATGGCAATGCCAGGATCCCAATATCCCTTGAACCATCTGGCTCCCGGCCAAGACACCAAAGTGTCAATGGTCAGAAGCATCCCTTTACTCACCATACCAGTTTACTCACACCTGAGTTTTACACATCAGTCTTCACTCAGGTGTAAACAAAAGCATTGCATGATAAACCACAAGGGTTATTGCTTACTTTAACAGGAAGCTACTTTAAAAGAAAAAAAAAATCAAAAAGTAAAAAAGCAAGCTTAAGAGTTGAGTCACTCTACATTTACACAAAATAATGGATGTAAGAGAGGCAGATGGTCATCAAAGGTCACAGTGTGAGTTAACTCAGTTCTGATTTCCCACACTGGAACTCCCTTGTAAGACATATGTCTTTGGGCATATTTAGCCCTTTGTGACTGAAGTAATTCATTTACTATATTTTAAAACAAATGCATTTTATTGGAAGATTTCACAATTGGGTTTATAGCACAATTATTTTTTTAAATTTCATAATGTGATGTTTCCATGTTCTAGTCATAAGATGAATTATCTTACAAATATGTGTTTAGATGAAAAGCATGCTCAAATGAATTACATTAAAAATCTTAAAATGAAGGCGTATTTAGGTGATGCAGCTAAGCCAAATGAAATAGTTTGCTGTCAAGAGGGGCAGCCACTTCCAGCTCCTATTCCCTTGCAGCTGGCCTGGCTCTTAGAGGCTGAGCCTTGTGTGAGGTGATTCAGTTCACTGAGCTGTGAAGAAAGGAGCCCAGCCAGAAGAAAAACAAAACAATCAGGGGAGAGCACAAAGCCAGCCCACCCCATGGAGCTGCTGGTTCAGGTCAGCTGTCATATCTGCACCCCTAGGGTGGAAGTATCTAACACCATAGATGGGATTAGTTCCCAAATAAGGACAAAATCACAGACATAATGTAATTTTTAAATTTTCACACTATGTTTTTCATCTTTAATATAAAGTAATGGGTTAAGATTCATGCCAGGCATTTAACTGGCAGTTGGGGACTTGAACATCTTCCCAGTTACTCCTACAAACAAAATACTGCAAAACAGCATAAGGAGTACATATTTAATCATGAATTCAAACAAAGACATTTTCTTTATACTAGAACTACATGGTAAAAAACCTTTTACAGTCCTCCAAAAGGTTGGTATTTATGGCATTTTTATATAAGCTTTCACAGTCAAACTGGTGAAAATTTAGCTGCCCTTTGCCTAAAGAGGGTCACTTTTTCTGTAAAGGAGCATGTTTCAATTCTCCCCTGCTGATTTTAGACTTGAACCCGAGCTTTCAACACCTTGGTGAGGGATCAGACCAGAGACATTCTCTTGCCAGTTGGTACTTTGTGTAGCACAGGATAGACAGCTCTATCAGTAGAGGCTGAGCCTGACCCAATCAAAACAAGATAATAGTCTGCTGAAGATGTTTCATAGGAGACAAGACTAATACCCCAGCTGAAGTCAGCCAGAGCAAGGGTTTGCATCCTGACTGTCCATGTCAGGATTCATTAATATGTCCATGAATAAGTCTTCCTCTAGTTAGTCCATAGGTTTTGTGTCATATTGCATGGTTTAGTTCTTAAACCTATAAACTCTTATGAATTGTACTCTTTATTAAGTGGCTAGTTACCTTGCAGTAGAAAATGGAATTTTTCCTAGCACAGAATGGTTTGAGTTAGAAGAGGCCTTAAAGATGACCTAGTTCCAAACCCCCTGTCATGGGCAAAGACACCTTCTACTAGACCAAGGGCCGGGGTATCCATAGCTTCTCTGGGCAACAAAGAGATTCTAGAGCAAAGAATTTCTAATATCTAATCTAAATCTACCCTTTTAGTTTAAAGCCATTCCCCCTTGTCCTATCCCTACATGTCCTTGTAAAAAGCCCCTCTCCTGCTTTTTTATAGGCCACTTCAGGTACAGAAAGGCTGCTCTAAGTTCTCCCCGTAGCCTTCTCTTTTCCAGCCTGAACAACCCCAACTTTCTCAGCTTGTCCTCATTGAAGAGGATGTTGCAGATAGTAGTCTCAAAAACACACTAGAGTATGTCCTGAAATACAAACTTGAGTGCTGTTTTTTAAAATTCACGTTTATTTTTCTTGGCCTGTCTGTTTGGTAGAAAAGGTTTCTGTAAGAGTGACTAATTTTGCCAACCATATCTGACTGATAACTGAGATATTTCTCTATGACAAATCAGACCAGCTCTGAGTTTAAGCATTGGCATGCACATAATACTTAAAGACAAAAACAGTTTTCTAGGATTTATCAGCCTGTAAATGAAGTTCCAAAATGTCATTTTTCAGTCCTTCATCTTGCTTACCTGTTGCTTGCCCTGCAGAGCTCCATAAGGCAGCTGATGAAACAGGCATGGTTGGATTACTTGTGAACAGTTTTAATAAAACCAGATTAATCCCCAAAACACAGCTGAAGGCAGCTCTGATGAAGGATGCTGATTCAAACTCAGGACAAGCAGTGAAATCCCCCACTCTAACCCATAACCTTCATTCAACAGCCCCCACGCAGAGATCTGCAGAGAAGAGGGCACTGCCTGTGTACACCCTACTAAATGCTCCCTCCCTACCGTAGTACATCATACTGCATAGTAGGACACACTTGCAGAACCCGGTTTATCTCGGGCACACTCCTTTTCCTCACTGCCATAATTACTTGGTGTGCTCTTCCTCATGTACAGACCCATGAACTGGAAAAAACCCATTCTGTTTTGCAGTACTTTGTGTCAGTTTATATGAGCTCATTAATATTAATAAGACCTAATGCCAGGGATTTTGTTTCCAAACAAAATAATTCTAACCTAAGGCATGTTGTCTTCTGACCTATCTTCTCAACATGAAAACTGCACTGCTGCACACACTTACCTTCCATAGATTAAAAAGATAATGCTTCTTCCTCTTCAGGCAAGAGAAAACTCGCCTTCAACATCGATACTATTCAAAGTAACCTATCACTGGTTTCTCAAAGGAAGCAAGGAGAAAGACAGGCAGAAAACCAGACAGGTAGGTGACAGAACACTGGGATTTAATGTTCTGGTAAATGCTTTTCTATTATGATTGCAAACACAAGCAAGTGTTTTATATTTTTATATATATGTATGAACATCAATCACAATCATTGCTGCCCACTCAACCATCCAAATTACAGTGAAATTATAGTGGCTCACAGCTCTGACTTTATTAGTGCAACTCAATTAGATTCAAATCAGATACTGACTGATCAACATGAATAAAACCAGAATCAAGCCCACCACTCTAGTTCGGCTCCGAAACATGCCTCCCTCTTGGAAAGGTTCGCTTTAAAAAGTGCCAACACACTGCTGGGCACAACTTGACATCCATACGTTGCTGAATAATCTAACAATTAGCAGCTAAATGAAGGTGAGCATTCCCTTGTCTCTAATAATACCGAGACATTGGCAACTAGCCAAGAATCTGATACATTAAACAGAAAAACACAGGCAAAATCTGCAAGTGCTTCTTGTGCACACTATTTCCAGTCAGCACATATGGAAATTTATGTCTCTTAGGTTGCCCCCACGTAGGAAAAGTTTGATTGATTGATTGATTGATTGATTGATTAATTTCAAACACACAATGCAAAGCAGCATGAATAGCCCCTGGGATTAAAACAGGAACATCAACGACAGCTGCCCATCTGCACATAAAAGATAAATTGCACAGAGATATTTGTTCAGATAATTATTACGTTTATTTTAAAGCATTTACGAATACACCAAGGATTTCTTTAGAAATTATATCACTCTCCAAGCTATTGTTCTTATACCATTAAATTCCAGTCACCATATGTTGAAAACATGTGAATAGCCTTCCACTCATCTGTGGAAAAACCCAGCAAACACTTCTGCAGCCTATAGATTAAGTAACAAAAGACATTCTAGTGTCATATCAATCAGAAGTACACAACTGTCCTCAGATGCAGTCACAATATTTCATTCTGGGCTTAAAAAGTAAAATTTTCAAACATACACACATGAGTACTTATCACTGTCTTGAAATAAAGCTTAGGAACTGAAAAGCCTTAATCATTTTTGTAAGTTTCACCCCCTTCTTGCACATCAGTCCCATTTTGAAGAACAGCCTCAAACTTACAGCCCATTTGAAGAATTCTGCCAAAATTACTATGAGAAATCTCCATTTAACAACCTATGCTGTTCAGCATCATTAAACTAAATACCCTCTTGCCAGCTCTAGAAAAGCCTCATTTGTTTATTTATTTCCAGCATATACCATGTCAATAAAGCATCTTAGCAGAGGACTCATCTTTGGATCTCAATATTAACAGAGCTCAAACACACTATCCATAAATCAGTACACCTAGGAAGGATTTTATTTCAACTGAACTAATTTCTCGGCACTCACAAACTAGCTCACTCCAAAAGTTACCCATGTCCCTGATAACACAAACCACAAGACAGAAAGATACCTCAAGATATTTCCTCCCCTTGTCCCAAGGCAGAATGAGTGATATTTAAGTAATCTCTCAATGGTTATTTCTTACCTAGTCTTAAAATAATAATTCACTTCTTTACATTGTGCAAATCTTTCATTGGTCTTGTTTGATCACTCTTACTGTTTACGTGTGCATCCACTTCAACAGTAGCTCTCTTTTATGTGGCATGTGACCCATGTAAGTAATATCTTTAAATGTTCAAAGCATGATTTAAAAAGGAAACTCTTCGATGTCCTTTTTAGGATAGTTAAAAGGCAATTTATTCTATTCTGGTTCTAAACACCTAACACAACTAAGGAATGGACCTCTGTTATCCTTGTTTTCCCTTTCTTGTCAACAAAATCTTCTTTATGGTAATTCTGACCACATATCCCCAATAACTACTTCATATTGTGTTTATTAGAAACGATTCCACAGACAAGGAAGTTTTACTATGATTTATTCATTAAAAATTATTTGAATAATTTTAAATCAGCTAACTGATCATCTGTCATCTGTTATAGAGCAAAGAGCATCTATTTTCCTAATGCAGTCTGAAGTTATCTCTATGAACAGTGTATATATCCCATTTCTTGTGTACTACTCAGTTACTTTCTAGTCCTAGGTGAAAGAACATAGAAAGATGACTCCTTGTTTCCATGAAAGGCTTTAATGTGATTATAAGCTGTAAATTGTATTGCTAAGATTAAAAAATATTCCACTGTGTTAGTTAAGATGAACTCTCTGTATTTTTTATTTCATATGAAGGTATTCCTAGCTGTGACTCTGTAACTTTGAAATACAGTCTCTTAGGAACCGTGAGCAGATTTAACCACAAATAGCTAAATGTGCCTAGATACATGAGGTTATATTTAACTATCTTCTTAGCTAATTAGATCAAGGGACCAGGATCATATGGCTAGATTAATTAAGATAAAACAGGGCATTTGTAATAATTCAGTCACCTCTTTGGTCTTTACAGAGGAGGGAGTCAATGAACATCACTACTGCAGCAGCCGATGACTGGCACTTCCAACCATGGACGCAGCCTCACCAAAGCCACTATTTTTGCAAGACAGCCCAGAAGGCTCCCTTGGACAGTCTGATTTTATTTGTTTGCTTTAAGAAGACCAGAGGAGCTCCTTCCCAGGTGGAATCCCTAAGGCTGCTCAGAGGTGAGGTTTCCAAAGACAGCAGGGTGAGACAGGCAAC
Organism: Polioptila caerulea; assembly: GCA_013397295.1. Taxonomy (NCBI): domain Eukaryota; kingdom Metazoa; phylum Chordata; class Aves; order Passeriformes; family Certhiidae; genus Polioptila; species Polioptila caerulea. The sequence continues at coordinate 1,304,828 of VYXF01004872.1, read as the reverse complement.
AGATTCAAGCCAGGAAGAAGCTTAGAAAAAACCCCTTAAAATTATGAGGACCAGGTAGTAGACCCACAGTCAAATTCCAAGGGTGTTGAAAATGAAGATCAGGACTAGGGAGGACTCTGGTTTTTCATTCCAATGCACAAAACTTCTACGTATTTGAAACAAGTATTAGTATTCAAAACTTGAAAGGGCTTGTGGGCGAAGATAAGGCTATGAATAAACCTTATATTATTTATCTATTATTTTGGCTCTTATCAACACTGTACGTTTTCTCTGTCTACAGAGTCAATTAACTGAGACAACTAGGTGTAATTCTAATGAAAATAATGTCCTTTAAGGGTTTTTTGGGGAGCACGATGTACAACAGATGATCTAAATCAATACCCTTCAATTCCCTGGCCCCCTACTTGGGGACCTTCCACAGAGACCAAAGGCTATTTTGTATCTCCAGCCTGTAGCTACAAACTTGTCCTTCAAAGTATGAAAGACGTGTGCGTCTATCAAGGTGAACTCACTTGGCCTGAACACAGCCCTCACCTTGATGGCACCATACTCAATGTCCACAGTAATCACATTGTGATCTCCATCATTCATAGGAATTATGCTTTATTTAGACACAATTAAAATCTAGAGCAATTAGAAGTGGATCCAAAGAATGGTTTTCTATAAAAGAAGCCCAGGCCAGTATGACTGTGACAGCTACTGGCCTTTATGTAATATGCAACCCAGCACAGACACAGCTTGACAGACAAGCTTTGTCTTTTATAATAGCAAATATTTTACCTAAAACTGTGTTCTGGAAGGTTTTTCAACTCCGTAATGCAGTCTAATTAGGAGATTGCAGCAATTTAATCTTCTACAGGAATCAAATTTAGTTCTTCTTGAAAATAAGACTGACAACTCAAGCAATCACAGAAGGGTTTGCTGGTGGATTTTTTTCATTTAGTCAAGAGCTGTTTAAAACTAAAACAATGTGTAAAAAGGAAAAATTCTCTCCCCTTTCAGTCAGCAGAGGAAATCACATTAATATTTCTTCAGCTGGTAAGAAGTTTAAAATTGTGGAATGCTTTCAGCTGGCAGAGCTCCAAGTTTTCCATATTGTTACAGGATTTGCATGAAACTTTGTTTAAGACCAAGTTCTCATGTTGATATGATCTCACTTGAGTGAACATCTCGATTTGGGAGCCATATGCATGCAAACTGTTGGGATCTAGTAGCATGAGTTTAAAATTAAAGTTTTACAAGAAGTGGTTCTGGACTTGTACCTCCACTCATTATATATGGATGCCAGCACGCAATTAAGCTGATGACACAGATCTTCCTGTGTTCTGCATATCTGCTAATGCACACACTGCATGTTACTGGTGATTATCAAGGTGTTCCCTGAAACAGGCTAAGTTAGTTCATGGCTGAAAATACAGACCTCTAGAAAGGATAAGCAATGGAAATGGCTACATGGTCAACATGCTAATTTAATTTAAATACAAATAAGTGAGCTACAGTAACATGGCAAGGAAGGGCCCAGAGCCAAAGTCAGATGAAAAATTATTTTGAAGACAACAAAACTTTTTTAATGGGATACATTTACAAATATGGACAATATATCCCAACAGGTTATATAGTTAACACTAGAACTATATATATATAGCTATATATATATATATAACTATATATATATAACACAGTTATAGTTACAGTTATAACAGGAATACAGTTTCTAACAAGAAGCTTTTAAAATAGCTTCTTCAGTCGGGAGAAAATGTGCCAAAGAACTTGGTTTTTAAGTATGAAGGAAACAAAACCTGCTGAGAAATATTTTTATACTCAGCCTGTGAATTTACCATCATTGTTCCACAGAAAACTCCTAGACAGACATTTTTTCTGAACTACAAATCTGTCAGTGCAGAATTTCCTTTGTTCTCTATCACCTCTGTGTTTCAGATGGTGAGGCACTTGGATGTTCCTCACAGGGTCAATGGCTGCAGGAGAGCATGCAATGCCAGCTCATTCCCCTCAACACCATACTCCATATATCAACTGCAACTCAGAACACACATGGCAAGTACTTAAAGACACAATATTTATCCTGCTTCAAGCATTTGTCATCTCTTAACTGATATGTTTGCTCTTCTCCATAATGTCTCGGTAACAGTGACGTTCCAAGAGACCTTTGCAACAACCCCTGTAGGTGATTTGCAGTCCAGTTTGAACCCTTGGTAACAGAAGGTACCTCAGCACTGAAGGCCACTTTCAATACACTGTGGTCCAGTGGATTGTCAATACAATGTGCTGTTCAGTCAGGAAATGAGACACCATAAGGAGTGCCACATTCCTATTGCCAGCAGCACCAATAATTTCTTCATGAATCTGTCAGCCACTGAGCCATCCACAGAAGAGGATGACAGCTAAACTTTCAGTGACCTAATAATCATTCTAGTGCCTATAAAGAAATACTGTAATATTAGTTTTCTTGAGCTCTGTTGAGGCTTCTACTCACTATTACATGAACAGGAAAAGAGTGCACTCCAGTGCACTATCATATTTCAGTGCACATGGCAGCTCTTGCTTTGCTTGGCTCTAAAAGTATTATTAATTAAGGTAATGTCTCCATTCAAGGCAACTGGATGGAAAGGATGGGCCACTATGCAGAAAGCTGAATGTTCCTCTAGATATCACTAGGGAAACCAGCACTGAATAAATCATTAAAATGTACAGTACTGGGGGAACATCAGATGGCTACAAGTAGCTTAAAAGGTTTCTGCTGGTACCTCTTCACCGGAGGATGTTTTTTTTCCAGATGAAGATCTCTGAGGGTAGGAAATGAGAAAAGGGAACAGCATACAGTAGCAGAGAATGGATAAATTCCTCTTACTAAAATTTTCTTGTGTGATTAATACCAGATCCTTCAAAAAAAGGTATCTTCAAGGACAACTTGTCACTCTCCTTGAACTCTCACATCCTACATGCAGCACTCTAGAGCTATCAGAAGGCTCTTAGCTATGATTACTGGAGTTATGTAGAGCATGTGTGGACTGCAAACAAGGAAAGGGTTTCCACATTTGCTTCATTCTGCTAATTTAAGCATTTGAATTACAGGCTCAGGGGCTATCCTGAGCACTCAGGTACATTACACAAGTGTCACATACTCCTAGAGAAAGCTCCAAGTGAAATAAAATTACAATTCAACAGTACTGCCCTACATCCCAAGCAAGACAGCCTGGAAGAACCCGGAAAATCTGGCCTGATTTTGAATTTTATCCTCTGGAGAACTTCTGGCTCCCTTGCTCTGCAAGGCCTGTAGATCTGAAAAGAAAAGCAATGGCCAACACACATCTTTCACCCTCTCTTCAGTGACACCAGCTAGTCCCAGTGCAGACTATACATTCAATGGTGCAGGGTTTACATGCAGGGGCTGAGTGATGCTGCTGGAGGAAAACGAGCCCCGTTCTCTCAGCACGTCTAGTTAGGAGACGTTGGTTAGAGCAGCTAGCACATCTTCCCCATTTGCTTCAGTTTTTCTGGTGACAGCAAGAAACCAATAAGAACAGTTTTCAGCACCTCAGATCTCACTGAATTTGCCTCCTCCCACCAGATCTGCATAATTAGCATCAAAAGTCAATCATGCACTTACCAGCACTGGCCAAAATACAGGAACTTTGCCTTACTGGAAACTTTGTGTATGAAAGGGAAATGTAGAAGTAATCTGAACACCTCATCCAGTGGTGACAGGTTTCACCCTGTCCTTTTCCAGACTCTTAATTTTATATCACCTCTACCCTATTTTTGTTTTTGTTTTCATTCTCCACTAATGACGTGCTTCACTGCCTTGAGGAAGGATGATTACAGGAAGCTGATGTAGCAATTCTCTGGCTCCAGTCTATCTCTGACATACCAAAGCATTTTTCGTGGTGTAATTCTTCCATGTTGGCAATGTTTACAATAGGGTTTTCACTGTTTTCTACCCCCTGATTTGTGCATGTTTGGCATGTGTTTTTCTAAGATAGGAAGATGAGAAAAACTTGCATCAGTTCTATCATCATTGATCCATTCTTTGTTTTGTCTAACTTTGCTTCATTTCTTCTCCATAGTTCAGCCATCATCTTAAATTTGTCTAGCAGATGCACATCTACAGGATCCTATGTAACCATCTACTTCGTCCTAAAATAGTTAATCACATCAAGATGTAATTTTGAATATGAGCCCCTCCATCACCAAACAATCACACAAGGAAAACAGTAATAGAAGTTCAAAAACTGTAAACAGACTCTGTCCTTCTGTAGGGGTTATGTTCTGCATCCCACTGAGTGTTTAAAGCCTATTGAAACAGGAGCTTCCATTTGTCACATAAAGTCATGATGGCATAGATTTCTGTCATTAAAATTAATCCTTGGGAAACTTTGTTATTATAGCTACTAGGCTTTTGCCTGAAGGAAAAGGTCCTGCTTCAACAGTGTATTCATATCCTTTTCATGCCAAGGCATCAGTAGTATTAAAATCACCATCATGACATCATCCATCAAGGTTGGTAGCTAAGGCCCAGTCTTATTATACATTCAGTGTTGTATCCTTTGTAAGGACAGTAAGTCTCTAACCAAAATGAAGATCCTGCCATCAGTCCTATAGTTTACATGAAGTACCAGGTCATGCTGCTCTGAACAACTGCTAAGGCAGTGTACACAAAATAAAATCTTTTGAAAAGACATTCAAAAGGTTAAAAAAAAAATAAAATCCCTGGATCAGCAGATCATAATCATATGTGGCACCACTTACCAGGTTAAAATCTAAACTATGCAACATGTGACTAAAAAGCATGTGGCTTTCCCAAGGCTATCGCCCTGGTGGGGTACTTGGCAGTATATACCCAACAAGTCAGGCAACTATACAGACTACTTCATTCCTATTCTGTAGAAGACAATACCAAACACATCAAAAGAGAGCAGTCTATGATTTATATCCTAAGACAGAAGGTTTTTATTAATAAAACTGTTTCCTCAGAATTAAATTCCATTAACCGTACTTAAGACAGAATTACTACACATCTTGCTCCCAGGCAAAACCTGACCATTCCACATGTGTTACAAATCAGTATCTCTTTACATTTATTGGTGTGCAGAAGAAAGTCAAAGGATTTATTTTCAGATCCTGGCAAGCCGGGAATCTTTCATGTTTGAGGAATCACATTGCTATCAATCTATTTCTATTTTAAACTTTTGAATTTTTTATACCAAATAACCAATAGATACATTTTTGTATTAATCACATTTCTCCATCTTGAAGTAAGAAGCTTAGGTGGCATCGCTTTTAGGGAAGAGAACTGTGAGATACAAGATATTGTAAGGAAGACTTTAAAGTCCTTTCCATTCTGCACAAGCTTTCCCCCCTTCTTCCCCCTGCATATTTTTTTAATCTTAAAAGCATTTCCTACTAATGCATGAAACCCCCATTACGCTGCATATGGTTTCTATTATCAAGTCTATAATGCTTTCAGGAATTTCTTTGATTTCTCTGGTTGTTACCTCATTCTTTTCATTCCTGATTGACACAGAAGCAGCAACCCAAGTAATTCCTAAGTATCCTTCTTTAGTTAAAAATCAGTCTCCATACTTCTGCAGCATACCTCAAAATGGCCTGCCTTTACTACCCTTGTATGAATGAAGGTAAGGCCTTCAATATTGGTTGATTGTTATACTCTTCATTATGTATTTGAAGATCATCCAGTTTTCTTACTTCAGGAACTAGATTTTATCCATTAAATTTTCATTGCACCCATGGACACTACACTTACACACTTAAGATCTCAAGATCTGGGATTTGTGCACAAATGTGTACAAAAAACTGTAGAATACTCTTCATACAGATGGAAAAAAAAAAAAGAAAATAAAAAAAATAGCAAACTGAACACCTCCAAAACTCTTGTTTTCAAAATTAGTGTAAGATCAGCTTTCCATGGTAGATTTCCAAATAATTATTAGCTCAAAGGTAGCCAAGTGTCTGAAAATGTAACCACAGATAACTCTCCCAAGATTTCATGGGAAGGCCTGTTCCTACCCCACCTTTCTTTTTTTTGTTGTTGTTGTTGTACCCTGCTCAGTGTGTGCCATTGGGCCATGGTTGGGTGCTGGCACAAAGGAAGAATTTACCATTGTTCAGACGGAAGCCGTCGTGTACTCAGGAGGTTCTGCTGAAGGACTTCACGGTTCACTGCATGGGGCAAAGCTACCAGTGGAACTCAGTACAAACAGAAGAAGCTTCACTTAGAAAATACAGTTTATTCCACAAACTTGATTTTGAAAGATCAAAACACAAATACTTAAGGACTGGAGACAGCTCTAGATATGGTTCAGAAGTTATAGAGGTTGCATACTCTGGCGCATTAGGGTAAGGGTATGCGCCAAAGGTTTTCCACTTTCTGAAATAAATCAATCTTGTATTACCATGTTGCTTCAGAGGGTGTTGCATTGCAAATGCAAAGATGTATGGAAGAGGGTGGGAGGGAGAGAAAAAAATTTCACCTGATCATTGCTTCAGGCAATAACTTGAACAGTGATTTTACCATTTTTATCTTTTTAATGTTGATTTTAACTGGATATTATATACTCAGAGGTTCAAATCAACAGAAATAAAAACTGCTGCATGATTGCATTTTGGCAGCTACATACAATTTCCCTGTATTACACAATCAGTTATTTCATACATGGAACATAGAAGAATAGACAGAGCCATCATGAATTTCCCAACGTTTTGTGTTTATTCTGTCCACAGATCAGAGTTAGTGCTCCCTGGCTAAACTGAAAGAGCCAGACAAAAAGAAAATATCCACTGCATACAATCCACTAGCAAGGGAAATCACAAAACAAAGCTTCTCCCTCACATGAAGTTTTGTGAGACAATAAATAGACAGCAAGTGCAAAAACCTCAGGCCATGTCCTTGCTTCTTGTTTTTCCCTCACCCCAAAAGGTTGCCCAGAATTCTCAGAATCATCCTGAATACAAAAGGACTGTGTGGGATAAGGTATCTCCCCTGGAGAGAGCAGTAGCAGCAGATGCTGCATCTTCCTTCAGTGGCACTCCCACTCCAGACTCTCTCTGGCTTAATGGGGAAAATCTACACAGGGAAAAAACCCTGTGTTTGAAGCTTGGCCGCCAGCTTAGGTGGTGCCTGGCAAGCATCTGGCAAGCAGAGAGGGGACATTTAGACATATTTTAGGGCTCCGATGGTTTCTTCAGAAGAGATTTTAATTGGAAACACTGGAAATATCAAGTAATTGCTATGCAAGGGGCCTTGGGGTGTATGTTTTCTGGTGAATGTTCATCACCCTTGAGAGGAAGCAATAAAATCCACTGCCATCGCCTGTTTGGCAGCCCACTGGCAATATTCTTTTGTCAGCTTTAACTCCAGCCTGACTAACACACCAGTTGTCTTCTGTTTAGGAACGGTCAATAGCTTACAAAATTATCCATTTCAAACAGGCTTAAGCATGCTCCCTCTCAAGAGGGATATATATCCGAATTTTGGACAAGAATTGGGAAAGAAGAGCAGTGAAGAAGGAACAGGCACCAACGCCAGCATCGAGACGCAACAATTCGAACAAAAGAGATCTCAAGATGTCGCACTAACACGCACGCACACAATCTTCCTCTTGATAGATTGCTTCCCCTCGGCAGAGGGAGATGCTCCGGGAGAGCGCCCGCCCGGGCACGCAGAGCGCGCGTGTGTCTCCCGGACGGAACCCGGCAGGGAGCACGGCCCTGCGGCGCGGCTGCTCCGCGGGGCTTCCTGCTGCGGCACGTACGCGGCCCCGCTTCGCCCTCTTTGCCCAAAGCGACCCACGAACGACCCCACGCTGCTGCAGAGGGACCCCCGCCCCTCGTCTCCTGCCCCCCCAAGGCCGCTGAGAGGGGCGGGGGCGGGTGTTGGAGCCCGGAG